>PVHY01000081.1:310809-350782 GCA_004024945.1 Uropsilus gracilis | reverse complement strand
GGAAACTAGTGAGAACATTTTAAATTGAGATGATCCTGGACAATTGCCAGAGCTCCCTAGCCCCTGACGACTCTGAGTCTCTCAGTGTTGCAAAGATATCAGGCCAAAGTGTAGAACCCATTGACTGTGAAACAGATTTGAATCCTGGTGCAAAGAGCTCTCTGAGTAGGTTTTTCAAAATTTGAGCCCTGATCTTTTTTCTAAAAGAATAGCATATAGTATGGAAACAGTCTTATTGTAAGGTTATTAGGAGGCCTAAATGAGAAAATTATGTATGTGTATGCATGTGTACATATATACATGTATATGCCCATATATATGTATATATATATGTATATATATATGTATATGCCCATATCTGTAAGTATAAATGTTTCTCTGTGAGTATAAAACTTAGCACAGAGACTGGTCCTGGGTAGTACCCACCATATGCCAGCTTGCTATGTTCAGTAGCCTGGGGTATAAAGGCCCCTGTGCAGGTCAGCAGACTTGGAATCCTCCACCCACCCCTGAAAGCCCAGGCCTTTGGACTCCACAGCCTCATCACCTCTGATCTGTTCACAGTGCTCAGTCTCCTGTGGCACTGGAGTGATGCACAGGTCAGTGCAATGTCTAACCAATGAGGACCAGCCCAGCCACTTATGCCCTGCTGATCTGAAGCCAGAAGAAAGGAAAACCTGCCATAATGTCTATAACTGTAAGTCAGCCAACGGAAGCCTTCTTTCTGGAGCCTGAACAACAGGGCTTTTCCTTGTTCATTTCTTTACCTGCCCATTTTAGAAAGATAGCATGTGTTTCTTTGCCATTGTCCCCTTTGATAAAACACTTCAGTGTGCGCAGTGTGATTCATTTTAGACAGTGTGTGTCTTGGGGCCTCTCACATCCTGTTTTTGCATGTCATCTTTCCCAGGTGAGTTGCCCCAGAACTGCAAAGAGGTCAGAAGACTGCAAGGTGCCAGTGAAGATGGTGAATATTTCTTGATGATCAAAGGAAAGCTTCTTAAGGTGAACGTGGGGTCATAGGTCATCATTTTGAGAACGTTTGCAGCATATGTGGCCCTTGCTTTCCATGTTCTGTTTCTGAGCACCTCTCATGCTTTATCTCTGGTCTGTCTTGCAGGTATTCTGTGCAGGCATGCAGTCTGATCACCCCAAGGAGTACATGACCCTGATCAATGGTGACTCAGAGAATTTTTCTGAGGTTTATGGGCACAGGTAAGAGAGCTCAGGAACAGAAGAGTCCAGCATGCTTGAGATCCTTGAAAATGCCTTCCCATCCTTACCAGAACATTCTCTCCATAATGTAGGTTGCACAATCCAACAGAGTGTCCCTATAATGGGAGCCGGCGTGATGACTGTCATTGTCGGAAGGACTACACAGCTGCTGGGTTCTCCAGCTTCCAGAAAGTCAGAATAGACCTGTCCACCATGCAGATAATAAGTAAGTTCAGTGGAATAGTGCATGGGAATATGCGCACAGACCATGTAAACTGTCATGAGTGAGCCTTTCAGATGGGGAGAGGAATGAAAAAGAGTGACAGGGAACTTCAGTACAGTGCTTGATAAGCCCAAGTAGGTCATCTCCCTGATGGGTTAAGTTGCCTTTTAGCTCCCTACTATACCTATGGGGCCTGGAGAGTGCCTAGCATAGGGGCAAAATGCCCAGCAGGTATATGAGGAATTAACAGGTGGAGCAGATGGAGGCACCTTCAAAGAGTGGCAGCCTCGGGAGTCAGAGCAGCATCCTATAAATCTAATACTGAAACTGGGCTGGTAAGGTCAAGTAGGAGTTAGCCAGATCTAGGCATTGATGTGGAAAAGCAAGATATTTTAAGATAGAAGAAATAGGCAGATACAAACCCTAGAGATCCATATAAACTAGAGATCCATATAAACAAAAGCTAGAGATCCATATAACAGAATTCACCAACACTCCCCCCTCCTACTTCTCCCACCAACACAGTGTACACACATATCTGGGCATAAAGCTAATTTTGCCTGACTGTCTATTTACAGAAGAAAAATGGAGCTCAGAATTACCTCTTCTAAACTAGCCTGCACAGCAGCTGATTTCATACTCTGGCCAGCACTGCATTTTTGTTAGGGACATTAATCATAGGAGTGGTTAAGGACAGCTGAAATATCTAAACACCTTCTCTGAATAGAGGAAAAGCAGAATTAATGAATAATTAATGTTTTTCTCATTAACATTGTACCCATAATAGTGCATCGCTTTCCTCTGGAGGTAGATTCAACTTGATTTGTACCAAGATATTTTTAATTGCCTTCAGCTAGACTGCAGAGGCAAAAGGCAGAGGCTGTGCCAATTCTTCACAAACACAGCCCAGCAAAAGGAAAGCTGGATCTTCTGCAAGTTGAGGCAGGCAAGGGTCTCTTCCTTGCAGAAGAGGGTCTGGGATATCCTCCCCACCAAGATTTATTCACTACGGAGAGGTTTAAGGCCTCGTCTGCTATTCCCCAAAGACAAGGCAGAAAAGGTAAAGGTTGGCTGGACCTCCAGTTCCACCAGTCACAGATTTTTCAGGATTCTCAAACTGACAACTCCTGATACTACACCTTCCCTGTTTGCAGAGCTGGCCACAGGAGCGACAGGGGGATTGAAAACACCAGGATTCCTTTTATTGTTGTTTTTTTTTTTTTTTTTTTTTGGAAACTACAAGTTAGCTCCAAACTTGAGAAACTGCCATTAATGCTTTCAAGATGTGGGTTCTAATTGCTCCACATTTTGGCAATAATAGTGCCTAGGCCACTGGAGGACAGATGAAGCCTCAGGGAATAATTCCTAAGTAGCTGGAAATGCTTTTCTGGCTTATTTCTCCCTGTCCCAAAACCTCCAAAGGACTATACCAAAGATTCACCATCATCCATTACACTCCACTTAAGCAAGGTTATTCACATATTTGTTTATATAGGAATCGATTCCAAAGTCATCTTAAACCCCTTTTTGGCTCCCATGCTGGGAGGAGACAGTCCATGCTGATAAAACCCAGGGAACAAGGCTTTCGGAACCGCAAATATAATGAGGAAAAAGAGAGCACACATCTGGATCCATTTGCTTACTAATCATACTGTGGTTTTTCTCTCTCCCATTCCCTCTGATTATTTTTCTTCCTATTCTTCCCATCCATCTTCCTAATACCCTGTCCCTTTCCTGCCCTTTTCTACCACTGTCACCTTTCCTCTCCTTTCACCCTTCTCCACAACCCCACAGCCACTGACTTGCAGTTTGCCAGGACAAGTGAGGGGCACCCAGTGCCCTTTGCCACCGCCGGGGACTGCTACAGTGCTGCCAAGTGCCCGCAGGTATGTGCGCCAAGCCTCCCCAACCAGCACCCACGGAAGCCTGCCTCTGGGGCACCATGGTTGCCTCTGTTTCTGGGGATGTGCTCAGAACAGCTGCTCTGGGAGGCAGTTTGGCCACCTACATCAAGAGTCTGACAACTGCTTGCAGCTTCTTGTCTAGTAATTTCATGCCCGAAATTTTGGCAATCCAGAAAACTCAGTGTTTCCTAAGGAAATGATCATAGCCACATGCCAAACTTCTGCACTTAGCAAAATGCCTCTATTTTAACGGTGAAAATTTAAGCACAGTAAGTAGATGTTGGATGGCAAGGTTTTAAACAAATTACCATGGTTTATGAAATGAACATACTACAGCCAGCTGAGCGCTGAGAAATGCTCAAAGACGTACTCTCCAAGAGTTAAAAAATAGACCTGCTTTTACAGCCTTTGCCAATTTCTATGGTGTAAAAATTCTCTCTGTGACTGACTTCAAGTTATCCCCAGGATATCACTAAGTAGGAAGATGTCACTAGGTAGAAAGGGAGGTAAATGGATGACTCAAAAACTGCCCCAACACTCCACTGCCAGACATTAAAGATTCTGAATGTTGCAAGGTAGAGAAAGATTGTGACCCCTAGTTCAGATATATAAAAAGGGTGTTCAGACCAAGAAGTGCAAATGGATGATCTGCAGGACTGGTGGTAGCAGAGCAACTGAATGACAGACTTCATGCCCACTGTAACTCTATACCACATTGCCTCCTGAGAGGTGTGGCGAGTTTTCACTTACCTTTAGGAACATCCTATAATAATCAGCCCCAGCTCACTTGACAAAGCAGGAGCCCTTCTTTGCAGGAAGCTTTTGCAATTAGAAGGCATGACAAGCATAATGAATTAAGTGATCCTCTACAGGAGAGCAGCGCTCCAGTTGTTTCTTTGGTTGATTTAAGGTCTTCACAAAAACTGTTGTTAAACCCTGTCAGGAACTTCCCACTTTGCCTGTGAGCCCTCTAAAATCTGGGGATTGGGACTGCCTGATTATCCAGTCCCTTTCTCCCCAGGATGGATTTACACCCGACCTCAGAGACCATCCAAAGACAAACACATCTGAATTTTCTTTTAATGAAGTGTTTTCTCAGCCCTGAGCTTTAGAAAGCATTGCTAAACATTTTTAAGAAGTGAAAAGGAAACTCTCAGGGGAGAAAGAAAATAAACAAAGGACATAATGGCATAAAGGGCCTGTCCTCCATTACTCAGGAATTGAAAACTTCAGTTAGTGACTTCAAACACCCCGTTGGTATGGGTTGCATTTAACAGCTAGTAGATTGACCCTGTCCTGCCTAGTTCAAATGTCTCAGGATTTTCTTGTTTCTACGTGTATATCTTTTGGGACCCTTAAGTAAATGAAAGCTAATTTGCATTCATTTATTTTAATAATTGGAAACAAATGAATCAATTTGCAAAACTCTGACACCGAAGCCATTGCTAAATGAGAAGTCCCAAAGCCAAATAGAAGCTCATTTGTGTTTTTTCCCAGCCTCTTCTTCAAATCATATTGGATACTTTTAGAATCCTATTCTGAGACTTTATTGAGCACTGACTATATTCATAAAAAAATGTGAGTTTTTCGTACTATTTTTTTGGAAAAGGTCTGTAGGACGTCTGATCATGAAAGCTACTTTTGAGCAGATGGCTCATCTGTTGACTTAATGATTGCACAGAAATGCTAGCAGAGGGGAACTTTGTTTGACAATCTGCTTCTTCCTGCTCATGCATTGCTGTTGCTTTTGAGATTTATGTGTCCATACGGGTGGGTTCCCCAAGAGCCTTCAATTGAAGATACAGCCAGATTCTATTTTTATCCTGGATTTGTGAATATAGCATTATAGGAAGTACTCTTTAAATGGTGTTGATAGGTTCTTGGAAACTACAACTTTAAGCATAATAACATATAATGAAAGCAGGTCCTCAAATAATACTGTTTCGTGCAACATCTTTTCATTATAACATTGGTGAGAAACAAAGAATCCCAGTGGACCTAGATTGAAATTTGTTTTTCGAGGACCTGCTGTGTGACCACAGATACTGGTGTTAGCAGCATTTGTTGAGTGTTTACTATGCTACAGTCACTGTACTCAGCATTTCAAGTCAACGTGGTATTTAATTTCACAGTGTCCTATGTGTGTCACTTTTTAGGGAATGGAAAACTGAGCTGTAGAGAGGTTGGGTGACACCCACAGAGCGCAGTTGACATTGAATTTTCTCCCAATAATGTCAGACCCATGTAGCAGACATGACTGAGCCTGTTTCCAAGCAAGATTTCTGCAACTTTAGCTCTTGTCTGAGTAGAGAACAAAACATCTCTGTCTTAAGCATATCTTTTACAAACTTCTCTGGATCAAGTAGATGAGTGATTCTTCATTATTTTTACTCTTTTAAGTCAACAACAGGAGGTAGGAGCTAAAACTTGCATGCACTTTAGACCCTGGAGATGAGGCTGTCAGGGACTGTGATGTCCCAGACTAGAACGCAAAAGAGCACTAGGACTTTACTGCTGGCAGCTCTCTGCTTTTAGAGTGCTAATTATCCACTAGGATGCTTGCTAAAAGTACAGATCCATGAACTGGAAAAGATGGAATGAAAATGGGGAGGAAGATCAGTTCGCTGAGACCTGTCATGGCTCAGAGAGTGCACATCTCAAGAGAGCAGGTGTTGAGCATGGTCAGACTCTGGGCTGCCTCATCAAGTGGGGCATTCTTGGTCTAGTAGCCACCTCAAGAGCCTGGACATCTTAAGAACAAGCCACCCTTCTAACTGTTGTGCAGGTGCAATGAACAGTCTGTGGGAAGCAAGAGGGAGAAAGAGAGAGGTCCTTGGCCACTGAGTGGTCTGAGCATATCAGAATGTTGGCAGATAAGAAAACAGTCAAATGGGACAAGGCAGCACCCAGAAGACATGGTCTGAGGAGGTCAAGCAGGCAGGCCTCAACCCCAGACACCTGGTCACTGGGGCAGCTCAATATAGCAACCACTGGCATCTGCTTAGCACAGTCCTCCCAGAATTTTCAAAAAATATTATTAACATCAGTTACTCTCTGGTAGAAAATGAGTTAAGGGCATCCTCTCTTATGCGTAGGCTAGGTTTAAGTAACCCATTTTACAGATGGGTGCAGGAAGACACAGCAGCATTGCTGAATCCTCACTAAAAGCAGAGGAATCATGATTACAGGGTGATCCATCTTCTACACCAGATTTCTCACTATTGTTGAGGTTTTGTTGGGGGGCACAGTGCTGTGCACTATAGGATATGCACTATCATTTCTGGTCTCTATCTACCAGATGCTAGTAGCACCCCAGATGCTGACATGCCAGTTGTGACCACCAAAAATGTCTCCAGATATTGCTACATCTCCCCTGGAGCCACTGACTTAGACAGGATGAACCTCCCATCACCTTGAAGGAATACAATTACTACTAGTCGAGAATCCCCATCTTACAGATGTGTAAACTAGGACTGCAAAATGGCTTATTGACTCTGGTTAATAGATAGAACTGCTGTGAAGAACTGAGTAGTGACACCTAGTCCTGATGGTCTTTTTTTTAATTTGAAACTAAGTCTCACTATTTTTGCCCATGGCTCACATTGCCCTGGGTACCACGGACTCAAGTAATCCCCAGCCTGTTTCCCAGGTAGCTGGGATTACAGGTGTGCACCACCACGCCCAGCTATTTTTTTTGGAACTAGGTCTCACTATGTTGCCCCAAGCGGGACTCAAACCTCGATCCCTGGTCCCAGCCGTGGTTTCCTAGGCTGGTGCTTACAGGCACGTGCCACCATTCCCAGCCTCTGACGGTCTTAATAGAAAAGTCAAGATGTAATCTTTATTTAATACTCTGTCAAGTGTCAGTTATGCTTCAAACCACAACTGATATAAATAAGCAAGGCAATGTCAAATCCTCCCCCTCCATAAACTTACTGTTATATTGGAGAAAGAAAACTAACGCAGAACAATTAAAAGATGTAGGAGTGCTATAATACCAAGATTCTACCAGCCACATGTGACTGACCTCGTTTAGGCCCTATTCCAGTTCTTCCAGGAAGGTACTGTTATATCGCCCATTTTCCGGACAGGTAAAATGAAGATCTGAGAAGCTTTTTAAAAAATCTGTCCAGGGTCACGTAAAAAATGAAGAAGCTGTATTTACCCTTAAAGCTGTGTGACATTAAGTCTCCACTGCCTCTTCCTTGCTTTTTTAAAGACTTTTGACCAAGTACTGGATGATCCCGCTCAGGTAGACGAGTTGGCAGGGAACTTGGATGACTCACCACAGTTTAACTCTGAAACTGCTCTCTATGGAGTAGAAAGCCTCCAGAAACTTGCAGGTATTTTGTGGAGTCATTTTTGAACAAGAGAGAAATACAAACAGATGAGGTCGTACCAGAGGACCTTTGCTGAACTGTTTGCTTATAAGTGCGTGTCTAGATTCCTAGCTTCCCAGAGGGATCCCTGAGCCGCCTGGAGATCTTGGGCTCCCTTGCTCGGAAGCCCATGCCCGGTCCCAGTGGGTTTAGAGCGGGTCGCGCACGCCCTCTGGTGGTCGCTGTGGAGAACTCTCTCTCTTTGAAGTCCTGACCCTCCCGCTATTAGCACCCCGTGTGCTGAGCGCCGCGTGGAGTTGCAGCCTCGGCACCTTTGGCAGCGAAATCGAGTTAGAAAAATTACTCCGATTTTTTTTTTTGCATGGAATTTTTTTTTAAATAAAGATCTGTTTGCATGTTAAAAAAAGAAAAAGAAAAATTACTCCGTGGCACTTTGTTCCTGAAGGAATCTGGTGATTGCGAGCAACACCAAGGATTGTTATATCAGGGAGACAGAATGACAGTAGTTAAGGACAAGGAAGTTGAGTCAAAAAATTGTCAATTGAATCCTTACTGTATCCTGGAGGAGTTAATAAGTGCCTCCCTGCCTCAGTTCCCCCATCTTATACCCCCTTCCGAAAGAGTTCTTGCAAGGATAGATGAGATGGTGCTGTAAAATATCAGACCCTAAAACACCCTTGATAATTAGTAGCTGTGTTAATTAATATTCTTGCCAAGATCTCATTTTGTGTGTGTCGCCTTTGCATGGGATGTAACATGGACTAAAAATCTTTTCATGGGCCATTTGTTCCAGGGTCGCTTTAGCATCAACCTTTACGGAACTGGTCTGTCTTTAGCAGAATCTGCCAGATGGATATCGCAAGGCAACTACGCGGTCTCCGACATTAAGAAGTCACCGGTAGGTGTGGGATGGACTTTTTCTCTTCCTCAGTGTCAGTGTCGGTGGTGCTGGAGGGACCAGTTAACATGCTTTCCCGCTTCCTCAAGCCGTTTTGTAGTGTCAGGAAAGAAATGTAAAGAATAAATGAAGGTGAAGTATAGGTGGAGGTTAGTGTGGGGGAGAGCAGCTGGAGGAAGCCCTGAAGGGAACTTGTGACTCCCGCACTTTGCAGTTAGCCGGTGCCAGGTTCACATTTGTGAGCTTAGTGCCTGCTATGTTTGTTTACATGTTAGTAGGGCTGGAAGAACATATCTTATAAGGTAGCTTCTCTGGGGCTGTGGGGAGACAATCAAGGGCTCTGCATTAGGTTTTTATGCTCTTAAATCTTGCTACACCAGGCATGGGCTGCACAGCACGTTGACATCACCTGGGAAATTGTTGAAAATGCAGTTTCTAGAGCCCCAGACCTGCTAAACTAGAAGGTTCCCATGTGGCTCAAGTTAGTACAGCTTGAAAAGCAGTGGTCTCTGTGTATCTCTCAACTGGGTTGGTATACACTGGATTCACCAGAGAACGTTCAAATTGCATGTGACTAGGCCCTTCTCAGCTCCATGGCCTGGGACTCTTGGAACTGGGTGCAATTCCACACTCCCCAGCTAACTGTCCTATGGCTAGGCAGTGCTCAGAAATCACTGCCCTCCTCAGCCTTCTTGCAGATCTTCCGAGAACGCCTGGCAGAAACCTGATGGGGGGCGGGGGGGGGGGGGACAGAGCAGGACAAAGAGGAAATTTAGCAGAGTGTAACTTGTGACCCCAACCTTCTCAGTCAAGACCCCTGCCTCGACTTCACCGATATGGGGAAGGGAGAATGAAGACTTGGTGAAAGAGGGATTATTCCAGAGTAGGGTTGCCAGAAAAAATCCAGGATGCCCAGTGAAATGTGAATTTCAAGTCAACAAGGAAAAAAATTTTTACTAGAAATATGTCTTGAACATTTCATGGGACATACTTACACTAAAAAGTATTTATCTGAAATTCACATCCAACTGGGGCTCCCGTGTTTTTATGTGCTAAATCTGGCAACTCTATCAAAATCAGAACATGAAGAAGTTCAACCTGCTTCCCCAAGGAAAAGAAGAAACATCCAAAGGTCATCTTGCCGGAAAATCTTGAGAGTTTCCTGGTCTTTTATAGTTGTCTAAAATTTGAGTCTCAATCTAAGCTAGTCGTTGACCTCAAATCTGATCAGCTAAGTGGCCATATTGATTGCTTTTAAATTAAGCATTAAGGCCGGGCATGGTGACTTGTGCCTGTAAGCTTCAGCCTGTGAAGCAGCCGGGGCCAGGGATCACGGTTCAAGTCCCGCCTGGGGCCTGTAGCAAGACCTAGTTCCAAAAAAAAACAGCTGGGCGTGGTGGTGCATGCCTGTAATCCCAGCTACCTGGGAAGCTGAGGCTGGGGATTGCTTGAGTCTGTGGTACCCCGGGCAACGAGAGCCTGCGGTTCCATGGGCAAAAATAACGAGACCTAGTCTTAAAAATAAATAAATAAATAAAAAGATTTTTAAAAAGACTAAATTAAACATTAAATATTTGTCTTTGTTCAGAAAAAGGCAAAAGATAACTGAGAGACAGCACACACTTCAATTTAGAATGTTCCCTAAAACCATAATAGTTTTCCCTGGTCTTGTTCTCCAGGGTCCATATATTAGGTTTCCATGACCCAGAGGGGAAAAAAATTAACTGCTCCAAATATGGTCTTGGTCCCACATGAGGCATGACGGTGTAGGAAACTGAGTAAGCAGTGTGACATGTTTCAACTTATTTACCACCCAGTGTCTATACTGCAGGTTTCCTGGAGAAACCAAAATGTTGACCGGAGCGCCACCTTGTGGAGAGAATAATGACGTAGTTGTCAAGATGGGCTGGCAATCCCCAGCATGTTAGGAGGCGGTGCCTGGAGGGAGCTGACTCAACAACCTGTCAGCATTTCTTTTTACTCTTGGTGTTCCATGACAGCTCAGGAAGCCTGAGCTTAAAATTAATCTCCAGAGTCTGTGGAGCATCCCTGAGGAATACCTGGGTGCAAGACTGAGCAGTCTCTAGCTCCAAGCAGCCAGAAACCTGCTGCTCTGATGCTTGCCCTGATGGGCACCTGCCCTCTTCCCTTCTCCCCCAGCACACTCCCTAATTACTCCGTGGAAATAGGTCTCTGCAATCAAAGACATTTGGGTAAAAAATTGTGTATTTTTAAAAAAATTTTTGATTGCATATATTTTTTAATTGTTTGCACATATGTATATATATATATATATATATATATTACATCATTGTCTAGCCCCAATGTCCTCCTAGCAAACTTGTCATCTGTGTACCATCATCTTTAGCTCTTAAGCCCATCCCTCCCATATTTATATTTCTTGCAGAATCATGGTAAGTTTGGGTGTATTAGAGGCTGTAATAAATGAAGGAAGAAGCCTGTGAGCCTCTATTCAAACCAAACTTCCCCTAAGTTTGTGTTTCACAAACTTAGGCGATGGGTCTTCAGGACTTGTTAAACCACAGCAGGCATGGGGTGGCATCAAAATATACATTGCTAACAATTTTCCAGATGATGTTGAGGCCCCTGATCTGGGACTGTGTTTTAAGAACAAGAGCCTTTATTTAAACCAACCACAGACCCTTTTCATCTCCATGAATATCCAGTGTTCCATGAAACACACTTTGGCAAGCATGGTTTCTCCTGCCCTACACTCCCCACCACCATTTTTCCCCTGAAGGACTGAAGTCCAGTCTCCACCTCAGCACTCACAGTCAGGGTAACTGTCTCCTCTCCAAGGAACCCTGCTCTGATTCAGTCCTCAATTATGATTCTTCATTTTCTTCTGCTCTGCTGTGGGGAAGTACAAAGGGAAAAATAATAAAAACCTCAATTTTCCAGTCCTGCTTGGCAATAGAATGTTTCCCCCAAGCAAAACTAAAAGAAAGTGGCAGTCATCCAGGGTAAACTGAATTACTGCTATCTCTTGTAGGGCAGGGATGCCCTCTTACTACAGGAAGGGAAACTAGTAAAAATAGGTCTCATGGCACATGACAGCCAGTCGTCATGGAGAACATTCTTGGCTTAAATAATAAACACAGTATTTTTATAACTGAAATAACTGTCAGGCAGTTTACAAGCATTCAGACTGCATTCTTCCCAGTTTTCTGGCCAATTCTGGAAGGGGCAGTGAGCAGTGGGTCGAGTTCGAGGCTGAGCATATGGTGATGCTTTGGGTTGGAGATCCCCCTTGGGGCAGCAGTCACTCAGATGCTGAGTGAGGCCTGCAGAGATTGGACCTTGAGCTCAGGTCATGCTGGACCACTGAGTGTTTCCCTAAGGCCTTGGTCTTGAGCAAGGTGTTTTGCTTCTTTGGGGTTCTCAGTCTCTTCATCCATCAAGTGGGGATTTGATGGCCCCTTATTCCTTTGGGTTCTTGAGAAACTTAAATGAGATAGGTGGAAAGGGGTAGAAAGCTGTCTGAATGTTGGCAGGAGAACAGCAGACATACAGGAAGTATTAGTTCTTGGTGATATGCCATGTTTGTAGTCCTGAGACTGGCCGTGAGATTTCAGACATTGGACCAAGTGACAGGAAGCACACTTGCTGAAATGGCTAATGGACATTCGGTAGCATGTGACCTAAGGCAAGACTGAGCCTGGGTTCTCACGGGACCCACAGTCCTAAGTCAGTTTTGTGCATATACCTGGGCATAGCACTATGGGTCACCCTCCTTCCCTGCCACTGGTTCGGGGAGCCACTTCCTGGCAGCTGCTTTGGTGTGGGGATCATTGAATTCTGCCCCATGTGAGCACAGAAAGAGGAGCACAGCCCAAGTGGGAGACCGGAGGAGAAATGTTGGAGCTCTGAGCTCCTCAGCCAGTGACTTTCTCTCAGCTGGCGAATGTGCCCAGGAGTAAATGTGCCCTGCACCTCCATCTGGATGGCCCAGGATCCACACATGCCTGTTCTCAGCTGCTTTCTGGTTCTCTGTACAGGAGATGGTTCTGGAACAGGCCTTTAGAGCTAGGACTGCCTGACTCTAAACTGGCAGTGCAGTTTAAGGTTCAGTGCAGGCAGGGAGGAAAGATGCCCTTGGTCTTTTTGCTTCTCTGTGCACCCAGGGAAATTGCAGGGGGAGGTGGGAGCAGCCTGGGGCCGGTTTTTGAGATGGGGATGCATCATTCTAAGTCCTAGTGGACATTTTGTATACTGGAGGAAGAGCTATAAATGAATGAATTGCTTTGAAACTAAAAATTAATGAAGTTGTATTACTGCAGAGGATCTGTTTTCAGTTCCTTTCAGTTATTTACAACCAGTGGAGTTAAGACAGCACAAGATGTGTGAGTGTGTGTGCCCATGCACCATACCTGTGTGTGCCAGGTACAGAATCAACTCTGTTTATCTACCACCTCCTCATCCACAGTTAAATTATCAAAGTCCAAATAGGCACTAAGGATAAAGTTTATGCTGCAGAACAGGAAAGTAGTATTACATTACATATGTCTCCTCTGATTCTGTTCATTCCTATAGAAATTAGACGGTGTATATATATATGTCTGTGTGTATTTGTATATATGTATATGTGTATATGGAAATGTGTGAGACTATTTTCTGGAGGAAGACTCCAAATGCTGTGTCCTATGGCAAGCGTACTGTCAACACACCCCAGTGGAAATAAGCACAGTATAATGCAAGACACGTGACCTTCTTAGATCACAGAGGCAGCCCACACTGACTGAGAAAAGCAAAACAAGTGATCAAGGTGCTGGTTTACAGGAGATATAGTGGTGGGAGGATCTCAGGGTACACAATGATGTAAATATATATGTAATAATAAAAATAGTAAACAGAGACTGGTGAAAAAAATAAATACCAGCTATTCTTAGTGGAACCAGGAGCCATTCCTTTCAATTATATATAATGGTTCAAACTAGGCTAACACGTATTCATTGAAAAGGGATTTCAGAAGGTGTTATTGTAATGAAGAAATAAAAATGATTTACAATTGGTGTTTCATGGTACGTGAATGAGAGCTTCTCAAATACTGGTAAATATGCTTTTTCCCCTGAAATAGATGCTGTTTCTATGGCAATCATGCTTATGCTATGTTTCCTCAGTACATTTCTTAAATTCTGTAGAAAAATGACAAGTTCTAGCTCAGCCTTTATCTAAATCAAATTAGTGGAATCCTAATTAATAAAACAAAATAAACATTGCAAAGCCATTATCACTCATTTCATAACCACCCAGGAATTCCCTCATCTCCATGAGAGTAGACTGTGACTGAAATCCTCTTGTAAAGCTCACCTTATGATAATAATGTCTAATATCTATTGAGCACAGATATTAGGCCAAGAGTTGTGCTGATACACTTTGTAGGCATACATTCTCTTAAAGCAAATCTGTGAGGGTGGATGGATATTATTCCCATTTTACAGCTGGACCCGAAAACCTAGCTTTAAAGAGCTTATTGAAAGACACAACACAAATACCAGGCAACTGGTCCAGGCTGTCTCTGCTGCTATTTGGTGTAAAACACAACCTTTAATGATGTCATTTCTAGCATATCAGAGATCCATAAGGACACCAGAGGTATACTTCAGCCTAAGGAGAAGGGTCCGGACTACAAGACCAGTTGCCTGGTACTGAATCCAAATGACTGTATCAGACCAATATCAAACTAGTATCAGACTATCAGAGAGTAACATGGGCCCTGAAAAACAGCTCAGGATGTGGTGACAGAAGTCATGCTCCCACCTTAGTCTCAATCATAATTCATGACACATAAACTGAAGAAAGAGAAACTCTTGTGTCCTCTTTTTTGTTAGATAGGCAAAATATTTTTTTCCTTTTTGAAAAATGAGCTTATCCATAATTTGCAAGAGATTTTTGTAGTTAGGTCCTAGAATCAAATTGCCCTTTGGCCCAGTTTTGGGAAAGTAGCACCCTGGGAGGTAGGCATGAATATAGGTCATCATTGTGTCCTTTCCAAAAGTAGAGTAGGAAATATGGAAGAACTGAGAAGGCAAAAACTGTGCAGGAGTAAATGGGTAGTGTGGCCAACACAGCCTGGTGATTCACATATGATGTCCAGGAGAAATGGGATTTTCCTAGCAAAATGAGGCATTAGAGAACTGACTTTGCAGAGCACTCTTAATTACAGTTCAGAAAGGGTAGATAGCTTCAGCTTCAACCTTTCATTCATTCATTCAACAAATGTGTGTTTGTAGTACAAGGAATCTTACACTGTGCTCAGATTTTAACAATAATAACCTTGCCATTGTGGGACTAACATTCTAGCAGGAAGACAGCTGTTTTTTTAAAAAAAAGAATTACCTGGTTTTATTTAAAACATTTTTAATTGAGGTAACATTAGTTTACAATATTATATGTGATTTAGAGGTGTATAGGATTGCGCCCGCCAGATGTATGTTACCTTATTACACCCACCACCAAGTAACCCATATTCCTCCACTGGTTCATGTGTTTCCTCCATCATGTGTTTACTGTCCCCCCTCCATCTTCCCCTCTAGTACCTTACTTCTGAGGTCATTTGTATAGGGTTCATTACTGGTTTGATACTGTCTGACCTTTTTTTGTTTCTCTGTGTTCCACATATAAGTGAAACCATCCAGTAATTGTCTTTCTCCTGACTTATTTTGCTTAGCATTATTTTTTCTAGCACTAACCATGTTGCTGCAATTAGCAAGAGTTCATCTGTTTTATGACTGGGTAGTATTCATTTGTGAGGGTACTTACTATATCTTCCTTATTTACTCATCTTTCTTTGGGCACTTAAATTGTTTTCATAGCTTTACTATTGTAAATAGGGCTGCATTGAACAAAGGAATGCATTTATCTATCCCTTCCAATTTGTGATTTTTGTATTCTTTGGGTAGATAATCTAGGTATGGAACTACTAGATTGTATGGTAGATCCATGTTTAATACCCTGAGAACCCTCTCTCATGTTTTCCATTGGGACTTTCCCACCAACACTGTACAGGCATTCCTTTTTCCACCACATTCTCACCAATACTTGTTGTTTCTGGGCTTTAGGATATGGGTCATTCTCACATAGAAAAACAAAAAATGCAACAAGTGTTGGTGTGGATGTGGAGTAAAAGGGACACTCTTACATTGCTGGTGGGAGTGCAGACTGGTCCAACCACTCTCCACTATGTGCAGAGAACCCTCAAACAACTGAAAGTGGAACTGCCATTCAACGCAGCAACCCCACTACTGGGAATCTACCCAAAGGATATAAAATCACTAATTAAAAAGAACACCTGTATGCATGTTTATTGCATCACTGTTTACAGTTTCTAAGATATGATAACAATCTAAATGCCCCAAAACTGATGAATGGCTGAAAAAGATGTGGTATATGTTCACAATGGAATACTACACATCAGTCAAAGAAGACAAACATGTCATTTGCAGCACTTGGATGGAACTAGAAGGAATCATGTGAACAGAAATAAGCCAGAAAGAAAAAGAGAAAGATGGGATGGTCTCACTTATAAGAGGAATATAGGAAAAAAAATGGATAAGGAAAATGTAAAACTGCCAATAGAACTGAACCATAGAGCAAGAGAGGGAAAGGAGAGAGAAGGGGTTGGGAGGGCACAAAAGATTAAGTTGGTTAACAGGTGATAAGGATGTGGGAAAACCTTGGGATAGACAATGATATATATACATATATATATATATGTGTGTGTGTGTGTGTGTGTGTGTGTGTGTGTGTGTGTGTGTGTGTATGCTAGCAATGAAAATAAACTAAAAAAATGATACGGGCCATTCTCAAAGGTGTGAGATAATCTCTCATCATTGTGGTTTTGACTTGCAGTTCTCCTATGATAACTGATGGTGACCATTTTTTTTACATACCTGTTGGCCATCTGTAAGTCTTCCTTAGCAAAATTCATATTTAGCTCTTCTGTCCATTTTTTTGATTATTTGTTTTCCTTTTGTAGACTTGTATGAGCCCTTCATAGATCTTGAACATTAGCTCTTTCTCAGAATTACCCCTTTTTACAGGGTGCTTGGCAGAAGATAATGCAAAGCATTGCAAAGTAGGTAATATCAGGAAGGTAGCTCAGAGGATGTCAACTTCAGGCTGAATTCTGGAAACTTTAGCAGTCAAATGTTGAGGTGATCCAGTGCATATAGAAGGCAAAGAAAAGGGAGAGGGATAAAGATAAAGTTGAGGTTAAGGAGAATGGGTTGTGGAAAGGCTAGTTGTCTAAAGAGCAAACCAGAAAAACAACCCAAAGAATGCAACGGGGAGAGTTGGGGGAAAGGAAACCACACAATGACTCTGAAGAGGCAGATAAGGACAGATGCACAAAGCTTTTGACCAAGGGTCATTGGATCTTTTCTATAAATTACTAGATAATAAATATTCCTAACTTGTCAGTCAAGAGGCAAAATCAATGGTATTTTTACATGTATTTATTTGACAAGGGAGAAAACATTTGCATAAAATGTTTTATTGATTAAATTCAAAATATAATCATCAGATGCAATTTTTTTGGTAATGTGTGTCTACCAATGAGAAGAATGAAATGTTAAGAAAGGATAGAATTCTCCTTAAATTGCACTCTATGTTATGAAAATTGTTTATAAATGTTTACTGTTAATGCTGATCTGAAATAAGGCTTTCTATAACTCATTTTTAGAAATCATTTTTTTACATAGACGGATATTGCTAAACACTGATATTGTTCACACCATAAAATTTAATCGAGCATATTTGTGCCTTGGCAGATATTTATAGAATTCCATTAGATTTTTCTCTTTATATCTGCCTTTTAGAATGTCATTATATTGCTATCACTATAATTGAAAATGAATTAGAAGTTGCTCTATTACCTGCTTAAATTGATTTTCAAATATGAAAATTTCCTTTTCACTTCCATTGAAACCCAAATATTCTTGCTGGGAACTATACTATAGCTCAAACTCAGAAAATCTATACACTATAAATTCATATGGAAAGATAATGTAGCTTTTTATTTTAACTTTTGACAGAATGGGAAATATGTCACCCAATTCAGCATTACATGTGTTTCAAACAAGGTTAGTTTCATTGCTGTGATTTTAGTACACTGCAAATTTTACCTGAAAGAATAAATTTGCCTTGAAACTTAAGGTTCAGTTCACTAAGAGACATTACCAAGTCTGCAGCAAATGTCAGTATTCAAAATTGTTAAGTTTTAGGTTACAGTGACTTAACAGTGAAGAAGAGCAAGCTTCTTCAGAATAATATAAATCCACCCTTGAGATCAAAGTTCACAATAAACTTTACTCCTCCTAGTCATCAAACTACTGAATAGAAGGACAAGTTAGTTCTGAAAAGAAAAAAACTGTAAAACTGGTTGTCACACTAACCTGACAGCTTAGAATAGTTTCTACCAAGTACTTACTAATGATTGAAACAATGAGTAATCCTAGTTTTAAACATCTTACATTTTCACAGGTTTTGCACTGTCAGACTAAAGCTTTTTCTACTTTTTCCCATAATCAGCTATCAACACATCTTAGCAGTTTCTACTTTAGTTCTTCTTCACTAGTGTTTTCTCAGCCTCTTTTAAAGAGTCTCATTTGTACTTGTTCCACACAGACTATTCATAAGGCTAATTATTCAGTCAGTCACTTCTGACTCAGTATTGTCTCTTCAAATAAACAATTAAATAGTATCATTAATACCTGCAACCTATCAGTAGTCAAGGACAAAACAACTCAAAATTATTTTCCTTATTTTTTTAATTGACCATTGATAATGCTGTCAGCATCATCAAAGTTTTTAATAGTTGTTCTTGCTAAAAAGACAATAATGTTACACACATTTTATTTCCTCTCTGGACACATTAGATGATACAAAAAATGTATTAACTTACCATCAGTGATCAGCTTTTCTTTCTTGGCTAACAGATGAACCATTTGGAAACTACCTAACTCGTCTGTGTGTGTGTGTATGTGTGTGTGTGTGTATGTGTGTGTGTGTGTGTGTGTGTGTGTGTAGAAATGCGATGATGGTGAGATAGTTCATTTTAAATTTTCTAGATTTCTGATCATTGCATTCCTGTGATTGGGAATATTATTAAAATGCTGAGATTGGTGATTCTGGTATATAGTGTATTCTTTAGCATTGTTGTAACATCCTTGCACAATAAACACAATGTGTTTGTCACCTATATTGGATCAATAAAATTGTCTACTTACCAGTGTACCTTAAAAGTGCAACAACACTGAAAGTCCTTTCCTCTTGTTTTGATGTGATATGATGTGATAGTATATGCTGATAATTAGAAAGAATGAAATGTTATGATAGAGCTAAATTCATAGCATTCGAAACACTGTCAAGTTAAAATTGTTGTCATTCCTGGTGTGTTAGCAGCAGCATGAAGTGACCACTCAACGCTGCTGTTGTAGCATTAAAGCAATCATAGATTTCAAGTAAATGAGTGAGTCTGGCTGTGTTCCAATAAAACTTTATTCATAGACACTGAAACTTTATATAATTTCATATATCAATAATTAGTTTCTTAGCTTGCATCTTCTGAACATTCAAAACATGCTTTGTGGCCTATGAAAAATAGGTAACAAGTTAGACGAAGCCTTAGTTTGTCAATGGCTCTATTAGCCTATGGTGAGAATATTGGGCTCCACTTCTATACAGAAGGCCTGTCTACTGTGCCTACAGAGTAATTTCTGCTGCGTCAGTGCAGGCTCTGAGCCAAGCAGGCCATCTAAGATCTTCCATCTCCCTGCAGGATGGTACCCGAGTTGTAGGAAAATGCGGTGGTTACTGTGGAAAATGTACTCCATCCTCGGGCACTGGCCTGGAGGTTCGAGTTTTGTAGATAAGGTAAGTAGTGCTGTCCTTCTACCCTCCTCTCATTCTTTCTGTAACCTAAAAATTAGCAAATGTGAGCACATCAGTTGCCCCCAACAAATAACTGTTAAACAACTTAAAGCTGATTTAGTCCTATTCTACCTTTTCCTCTCCTCATTATCTGTCCTCATGTGACTGAGGCTGTATGTTCTCCACTCTGGCATGTGAGGTCCCTGGGTTCTCTGCATCAGATAGTTCTGCATTGTTTACGTAAAATGCTGTTTACTGGGCTCCAATCTTTAGAGACCCTGCTTTAGCAGATGTCTAGTGGATCCAAGAATATGTAATTTTAATGCCAGGAATTTGGATGCCATCTAGCATAGATTTACCTTTGAAAAATCATGCTCAGGAGAAAAATGAGAAGTAGGAGAAAAGGAGAAACAATGTTCCATTGTCCTACTGTCAGATAACCTGTTAAATACTTTAGACTTTATTTCATTGAATACTCACAGCTGAACCACAAGGTGGGGCTGTTTTCCTCCTTTTAAAAGTGAAATCTGCACCCCATAGTACTTAAATAGCTTGCCTGAGTTCACAATGGATTCCCTAAGCCAATCCAGAAATGCCCTACTCAAAAACCAGTGTCTCATTCACTGCATCGTTCCACATACTTTCAGCACACAGTGCTGCCCAAGGAACAACATGATCAGCATCACCTGGGAACCTGTTAGAATTCAGAATCTTCATTTTACCAAATCCGCAGGGAAGTCATGCATGGTATCATTTGACAGCCACAGTAATGGAATAACTGCATTATTCCAGCAAGTTCTTCCTCTGTTGAGCAGAAGGCAGAATTGGTTTTTCTTTTCCTTATTCCATTGTCTTCAGCCACTAGGAATGCTTTCAGACAACAGACGTGGCCCTCCTACAGCTTTTCTGAAATTTCCAGCAGCCTATTACACCATAACGCTCCTCAGGAGACTGCCATGGGAGAAATTAGTTGACATTTATGTCTGTATTTCAGTGTTTAATTAAATATCCATGTTTAATGTTTAAAAGGTAGAATTATTTCTATTGCAAGAGATAACAGAATAAAAGAAAACTTGTATTAAAAAACTTGTATTAAATACTGAAATGGCCACAGTGGACAAGCTTCAGGCATGACTGGATCCAGAGGCTCAATCAGAGTCAGTGGAACTCTTGTATTTCTCTAGTGGTCAGAAATATTTACCTCTTAATCCATTTCCGTCTCAGTCAAGATTATCCCCATACCATTGTCCCTGACAGCTTCAGGCTTATATCATCCTTATAGCTCATGCTCCCAAATAAAGCTCACTTCCAGTATCCACTATACACAAGAACTCTGGCTCATCCTGGGTCATGTGGTCACTTCTAACCAATCACAAGACCTGGAGAGTGAGACTGTGTACCTACCTAGCACCAGGTGATTAACAGCTTCATTTAGAAGAGGGACAGTTCCCAAAGGTCAAGAAGAGGTTTGTTGTCAGGAGAGGTGGGAGATGGATAGAGGTAGGAAAAATCAGGCATCCACAAGAAAACGCCATTTTAAATGTATTTAATATATTTCATATTGATTAAAATAAATTTTTGTATTTTGTGTGTAGTAGAATTTGAGTGCCTATATATAATTTGACATGTAGCTATAGAAAAAAAAAAGCAAGAAAGAAATATGCCAATATTTCTCAGGTGAGGGATTTTAGGTTAGTGGTCTTTTATTCCTTATATTACTCTGAAATTTCCTTACACCTTATAGCAAATATATACTGCTTTTAAAATCTGCAGAAAATAATATGTTATCTTAAAATGCTATGTGTAAAATATGTCATTTAGGTACTCTTCACTATGGCATTTAAAAGGGAAGATTTACCTTTCTTGGTTAATTTGTTTGTTTTCAGGTGCTCTGAAGAGGAAGTCATTATGAGATGGATGAAGGATAGTAATGCAATACCTCCACCTTAAATTTGGGTGCCTGTGTGTGTGTGTGTGTGTGTGAGAGAGAGAGAGAGAGAGAGAGAGAGAGAGAGAGAGGACTCGTATGCTTGTGTGTGTGTGTACATATGCACATATATACACACATATTTATGTGTGTATATATGTGTGTGTATATATATGGACTATCCTAATGATGTAAAGTTTAATATTTATGTTTGAAATTATTTATTGTAATGTAATATTTTTGTACGTAAAATGATTCTATTATGACTGCCTCTTGCATTACTTTGTCCCTTGCAGTCAAACCACTGCATTTTACGTACTCTACATTATATGTAGTACTCTGACAAAAGTGATCCTTCATTATCACGGTACACTATTGTTTACTTTTTACCTGTAAATGTTTCATTGTTACTTTTTTAAATTGTAATTTGTTTTTTGAAACAACCTAGCCACTATCAAGGTGCTACACATGTCTTATAAAGGTATCTTTGGCATTTCTAGTAAAGTTTCATTAGCCAATAAGTAACTTAGTGGTGTCACAGATTGTACCAGCTATTCATCATGTTAAGTATTCACTTTCGTGTGATCTCTGGGAAAAAAAATTGTGCAGCCTTGGTGCTAATATTATATGTATTTAAATGATCTTCAGACTCAGAAATATAAACCTCTTTAATAAAAGGGAACAATGGAAGGACAATGTCCAGTGAAAAGAATCACTTGGATAAAAGATGACCAACTGTTTACCCTTGTTTGGGGACATGCCTCTTCTGTGAGAGAGTTGGACTCTATACTTCTTGTTATCATTACTAACATTCTTGCTTCAGTTCATGGTGCCTTGGCCTCTCTGGATAAATGGGGGTCCCCCAAGCAGTGCTGTTACAGAGTGACATGGAGAAGTGAGATCCTGTCAGCATTTCGCCAAGATATTCTAAAATGGTGTCCAAATCTGTCATCTGCAAGAGAGAGGAGCACAAAATGGGGTGACCTTCCCCACCTCCAGCACACCCAGAGAAGTTCAGATCCAGGTTCTTGATGTTCAGGATTGCCTTTGGTGTGAAAACATTAACTGGTGGCAGGATTTCTCTTCTGGCTGTGAACTTCAGCCCTCACCCATGTTCATGGTTGCTGCAGAAATTGGCTTTTGAGAGAAGAAATGAGCTGCAGAGGACAAGATGCCGCAGTCTCTTGATCTTCCATTAATCTACCCTTCTTCACTTCTTTCCACAATGAAAGTGCCAATACCATGGTCTTTCTACCCTTAGAACTTGACAGAAGGGAAGCCACCACCAGTAGCCCATGGCAGACCCTAAGTTTGAGAAACCTTGACCACTTGCGAAAACCAAAAAGATTAGGAAAAGCCTGGCAGTATTCTCCAATCCCAAAAAACTCCAGAGTGCTCCAGGAGAAGTTATACTCCATGTATGAATAAGTGTTATTCTCCATTATTAATGCATTGTGAAAATATACTATGAATAAATATCATGACCACATCCAAACTTTTGTGTTTTGTGTGGTTCCTGGACTCTTGTGTCAAGTTGGAATGAAAATGTCTCTAGTTTTTAAGAGAGCAGATTGAAAAGAAAGGCAGATTTCCTGAATGCCATGGGTTAGAGTTGCCATTCTAGAGAGATGGGGGGCTGGGGAGTGTCTCCAAGGCCTGTCTTTTCATCACTCAAATCAAGGGAAGGGGTTCTTCAGAAAATCAGAAACATAAACCTCTTATCTGTGATAAGAAACAAATAGGAACTAAAGAGGAGGTGTAATTGGGTTATGGAGGGGTTGCTTTGTTTTATGTAACCATTGTTTCTGTTCTTTATATTAGTGGTGTCAAGAAAAATGAGAACTTTCCAAAAGTCTAATAAGCAGCTAGGTGGGCAGACACCACATGCCAGACCCCTCACTGACATTGTCTTATCCCACCCTCACTATCACCCACAGCAGTGGGTTTGCTGTCATTTTATGGATAAGGAGACAGACTTAGAAATGCTAATATACCCAAGTTCATGCAGTGAATCAGTGGCCATCCCCAAAGGAGCTCTCGCTCTGATTTGGTTAGATGGCCACTTCTGGACTAATTATATGGCAAGGAGACTGGGATCAGGTGCTCCCTTGGAGTCAAGTGATTAACAACCTCAGCTGGAAGAGGGACAGGTCCCAGGAGAAAAGGGTTTTGTTGTCACAAAAGCAAAGATAGTAAGGAAACAGGCAAAAGCCGCAGGGGTGTGTGTATGCATGTGTGTGCACATCTGTGCATGCCCAGTATGCGCAGCTCCCACAGCTCACACAATTTCAGCTCCCACAGCTCATACAATAATCCCATTCCTGGTCATCCATCAGCATCATGTGAGACCTGAGTTTTAGTTCCTTTCTCTGACACTTACTAACTGTAAGATCAGGAGTCCTCATTTCTTCGTTTGTAAAATGAAGCTACTGACAGGCCTTCCATCTACCCCGTGGGATTAAATGTTTTCTGAAGACCTTTTAAACCCTGCATCATTGTTGGCAAAGTCACTCAAATTGTACTTTTGTAAATGTATGGTAGTAGCAGTTTGTCTATGTGTCCTGTAACAAGGAGCAATTGATTTCAGCTGCTAATTGCACAGACTTGACTGCATACATTAAAATGTGTGTTGATCTGTTACATAAAAGCTAGAGATAGGCAAGCCAAGACTGGTGTGCAGCTCCACAGAAATTACCTAGGATAGTTTCTCTTACCTCCTTTTCTGCTCAATCGTCTGTACTTTAGCATAGCTGCTAGAGCTCCAGCAGTCACTCCCAAACTCCAAGCAATATGAAAAAAAAGGATGGAATATCATGAAGTGCTATGGTTGCAGCTCTCTATCCTCTTAAAGAAGCTTTCCAGAAATCTAACCTAACAAGTTCCAAGTGCATTTCCTCAGTCAAGATTTAATCATGTGACTGCACTTAAGCTGCAGGAATAGAGGAAAATGGAACCGTTTACAGATTACATTGCCAAACAATCAGGTTCCTAGGGGAAAAGTCTAAATGCATTTGAGAGAAGCAACTGAGTCACTGCAGCAGGTTCAAGTACAAATGCTGGAGAGAAAATGGTTTGGCAGAAAGCAAGAGATAAAAGAATCTGGCCCAGAGATTTAACCATTAAAATGGTAGAAAATTATGGAACCAATATTATAGATTTGGAGGCAACTGTGGGAAAGAAGACTCTGGTAAGAGATCAAAGGTGAGATTTCATTTGCTTGCAGATACTACCAGGATGAGAGGAGATGACAGGGTAATGAACAGACAGAATTTATTGCAGTTTATTAATCCCACCTATGTTTATAGTATTTGCAAATCAAATATTATTTTTGTATTCTATCATCCAAGTAATATTTTCAGCACATCTGATAATTCCCCAAACTTGTGGGTGCAGTAGCATGTTAGGGTACAGGCTAAGTATTGGTTAGCCAGGGCTTCCATTAGAAAATAGCAGACTATGCTTTAATACATAAAACTTAATATCCCATCAATCTGGAGAATGGAAGTCCAAGTGCCAGGCAAAACTTTACCTTTGGACTCCAGAAGAGACATTTTTTATTATGTTTTTGGTTTTTTTTTTGTTTGTTTGTTTGTTTGTTTTGGTGCAACTGAGACCGACAGAGATTGGGTATCTCATCTTAAGGGATACCAGTTCTATTGGATGAAGATCTCATATTTATGGCCTCTCTTAACCTTGATGGCTTTCTTATAAGTCATATTTCCTAGTGCTGTCACACTGGGAGGAAGGGCTTCAACATGAATTTTAAGAAGACTGATTTCTGTTTATCACAGAGGCTAGAGCAAAGACCCCCAAACGAAGATGGCTTAATTTTTCATCTGCAGTGCAGGGGTCGGAAAGCAGCACAGACTTGATAAGTGACTGTTTCAGATGTTATAAAGAACTGAGGCTCCTTTTTCTTTGTGATTTGGGCCTTCACAAAGGTCTTGTTCATATTTATAGCTCAGCCTTGCTGTGTAAGAAGGGGGGTAATTGTCTGAAGGCAAGACCGGCAAGTTTATATTCACAACTTACTGGCAGTTGCTTAGATGAAGAGGCTGGGAATGTTCCCGAATTAGGAGCCACAGTCCCAGCTCATATTGCATGGAGGTGAGGTTTCTGTGACTGAAAGGAAGGAAAGGATGTCTGTTCAGTCAATGAACTTCTGCCATAAGTAATAAAAAAAACTTGCAAAAAAAACCCCTCTTTCTTTCAGAACTACATTTTAGCACTGACAACTGACAGAGAAATTATGCAAACAAGCAGACTACTTGGCATGTTTTCCCTAAGTTCCAAAAACATTCCTACCCTGAAGCTTTTATGTACCTTTATTGCCTTTACTTGAGGATGATTCTTCTTTCTCTTCTGATTGATAAAGATGTTATAAATAGCAAGCAAGACCTAGCATGTCAGATACTGAGAGGTACCAGAGAGAATTAAAACAGGAAAGAGAAATAGGCAATGGTGCCAGGTGACTTGGCGTGAGCATGTTGCTGTAGTGAAGAGGGTGTTTGGAAAGTTCCTCTTTATAAACTTTCTCTAGGGACACAACCCTGAGCCAGCTGCCACCAAGCACAATGGGTGTGGGAAACTCTATATATGTCACCAACAGATGGCAGGACAGGTCCTGTTCAGTGGTATGATCTCAAGGTCCTTGTCCTGTTCAACTTGCGCTTTGATTCTGCTTGTTGTCTTGATTTTTCAAGGTGTGAATAATAACTTTAGGTTCCTAATTCATGAAAAGAGTATGTTGCTTGCCTGCCATGTGCACCTAAAAATAAAAAAACAACTCTAGAACATGAACTTAGGTTTCTTCCATAAAGACTACTTTTAAAAAAATATCAATTTGCTCCTGTAAACCATCTTTGCTGTAGCCCTGGGCATATGATATGTCTGTTCCGCAAGTGGTCCAGAGAGTTTTGTAACTCACAATGATAATCTGATAAGGACAGAGGAGAAAATATTCAAAGTGCTAAAAAAGAGCATCCATTACAATGGAAAAAAAGGACAAAATTCTATTTTACATGAAACATACGTTTTTATCTAGTTTGTGGGCTCACACTTTGTTTGTGTACTCACCTTTGTTAGGACTTAGACCAAAGGCATGAGAGTCATAGTGTGGTATTTGTGTGTAGAAAAGACAATATTCAACTTATTACATTTACAGATTCAAAAACCTAGCTTATGAGCTTGGAGTTCAACTTTCATATTCTATTATTTCACTTATTTATCAATGTACTTATTAGAAACATTTAATATTTGAAAATTTTTTGATTCATTTGTCCCTTACTTGAAAGTCTTGAGTATTTTATGAATCAGTGAACTTAAATTCCTTTTAATGAAAACTCAGAGTAGAAAAATCAATTTAGTATGGTTTTAACTTTCAAATTACAAACCTCAAGTACTCAATACATGTTTTAAATTGGTGTTATAAACCACTACTTTACTAGTTCAAAACCTTGAAGTCATGACTAATATATAAATTACGAAAATGTTTACGTATTTAACAAAAAAAATCTTAATACAGTGTTTCTGATTTTCTTACGTATATTCTAAATTTTACTGAACGTAAATAAAATGGTGTGCTTATACTGCTGTTGTAGATTCGGGGGTGCTTTCCAGTGTAATATCAGGAGCAGCAGACAGCAAGGCTGATTCTTTCCACTCCAACAGGGAAACTTTCTGTACTCATTCACCTTCTATTGTTGTTATAACAAATTACTTCACATGGGTTCCAAAATGATACAGAATCACTATCTTATACTTCCAAAGCTCAGATATATAAAACCTCAGTAAGAAAGAAGGTGTTTGCTCCCCTTTCCCAGCTTCCAGGGGCTGCCTGCATTGTTGGCTCCTGCCACCTTCATATTCCCTTCTTCCATCTTTGAAACAGTTCTGTAACATCTTCAAATCTCTCTCTCAAGCGATTATGTTGGAGCCATTTCATTACCCAGGATCATCTCCTCATTGTAAGATCTTGAATGTAATGATATTTACAAAGTCACCTGTGAAACAGAACAAATTCACAGGTTTTGGAGATTGGGAAATGGACCTCTCTGAGGAGTCATTACTCTGTCCTCCACACACCTTTTCCATACACTTAAGAATTAGAAATACCAGCCAGGTATGGATGGGGTTGTCCAAATCCCCAGTTGGCCATAATGATCTTTATGACAGTGGTTCTTAACTTCAAGATCATGTCCCTGCATTCAAATTACACATGTTGCTTTATTCTGTCTGCATCCTCAAGTCTGCAACAATTTGATTGCTTAATTGGATTTTGAATGTGACTCTTTTTAGTCCAAAGACATGACTTGCAAAGAATTCTGTGTTTTTGTATATTCTTCTTAGAATATAGACTTCTTCTGGTACTAAAGTGCTGACAGTGAATCCTGACTGTCTTTCACCTGCTGTTCTTCCATTATAACAGCCTTTTAAGATATGAATCATTATTAAATACAGAAATGCTCCTAAGTGTACTTGGTAGACGTGCCTTCATCTTTCTTGAAAAACCTGGTTCTGTCATCAATGTGTAATGCTTAGTTTCACAATATCACACAAGTTGCTGAGAGCATTCTGAGCCCAGTATAGGCAAGGCAAAGGCATGAGTCTCCAGGATCCTCTGTGGTATAACAGCATACCCTCAAATCTACTCAATATCTTGATGGGTGAGACCTGAGACTCTGCCTAACAATTTCCCCAAGTGAGCCTCATGCACACAAGAAAGACCCAACTTTCAGGGCTTCTTTCTCTCCACACAGGAGCAGAGTCTCCAAGTCTGTCAGTTCTCTTCACCCCATCACGTCACCCCTTAACTTCTGCCCATGGTGACTAGACAGCCTGAACCCACAGGCTCTAAAATAAGAAATTGTTACAGAATTCATCTCCAAGAAGGGGGTAGGGACATGGTAGAGCAGATAGTGGGTGCCATTTTCCCCACCCCCACTAATAAACAACTGCTTTATATTGCAAATCCCAGCATGCCATGAAACAGAATTCCTGGGGAGATGGTGGGGAGACAGCCAGGAAGGAGGAAGGAGTGAGCTGGATATGTAAACTGAGGTGGAACAAGGAAGAAAGACACAGGTGAGAGACACTTGCCCCTAGTCTTTGACCCCTCCCCCCCAACAGCTTTAGCACTTTGGCAGAGACAATGGCAGTTCGTATTTTGATCTCAAGGTGGAAATAGATGGTACATTTTGGATTTTAGGTCTTTCCTGAAATTTCTAAATTTTCTTAAAATCCCAGCTGCCTGAGACCTACTTAATTCCTTTCTTATGGTTCCTACCAGTATGTGCCTTGGTCTTGTTCTAGTGCTTTCAGGCCTCAGCCTCCCTTATTTGGCCTAGTAAGTTTGGCACATATGTGCACTTAGGGGATGGGGAAAGGGATGGGGAATTTCTGCTATTGGGGGGCGGGGGGGAGAGAGCTGTGGCAAGCCAGCAGAAGCCTACAGCACCGTTATTCCCAGGCAGTCTCCCATCCAAGTACTAACCAGGCTCAAACCTGCTTAGCTTCAGACGAGATCTGGCACATTCAGGGTAGTATGGCCATAGATGGGATTTCTGTTATCTGAAAACCTTTCTTCTCTCTTTCTCATTGTATACCTAACAAAGACCTTTGTACTCACCAAGAGTCTGCTTTCTTCGTCTTTGTGCTTGGATGGTCAAACCCTTAGAATTGCCAAAATTGGTGTTCTTCCATAACAGTTTGGGGCTCCTACATACTTGATCACACTGTTTCAGAATGATTGACTTAGTTTCCCTACTCCCTTCTGTGTAATGTTGAAGGAGACTCTGACATTTCCCACCTTGCCTTCTGGGGAATGAGGGATAATAGGAGTGTTCATGCTATGTGGTGTGCGGCCCCAATGTGCCAATACATTTAAAGCATTTAAAACACACCTAGCTTATAATAGGTACTCACTATCTTCGAGCTGTTACAAATTTATGTAATTAATAAAAAATGCTATGTGTCATCTGTGCTTTAGGAAAGGCAACTATGGTGAAGATATTGGCTCAGACTTTTACCTCAATTTTGTATTCTAGAGTTCAGAAAAACTGGCTTGTACACTTTTTCCTCATTTGCTCACAAAATACTGCAGTGCTTTCCATTTCCTTTCCCAGTATATGAATAAAAGCTATGAATCAGTGCATATCAAGACCAAAAGTAAACTGGTAGGGCATATATACCACCAGTAATAATAACTGAAACACAACTATAATGAAAGTAATATATTATTGACCATTATGTGTGGTGGTTAACATTAACTTGGCTAGGGCAACAATTACCAGTTTCAGCCAAACAACAGTGTAAATATTGCTGTGAAGATATTACTTGGATGTGATTAGCATTTTAATCGTTGGACTTTAAGTAAACCACATTACCTTTAACATTGTCCTGGATCTCATCAAATCAGTTGAGGTCATAAGAGAAAAGGACTGATAACCCTGAGAAAGAAGGAATTATGCTTCCACACTGCCTTTAAACTGCAACATCAACTCTTTCCTGGTTTTCCTGCCTGTTTTACATCCTGTAGGACTTCCTACAAATTTCAAAACATAATTGTACAAAAACAGTTTCTAAAATAAACCATGGATGGATGGATGGATGGATGGATGGATGGATGGATGGATGGATGGATGGATGGATGGATGGATGGATGGATGGATGGATGAATGGATGGGCAGGTATATGGATGTGGCCACAGGGAAAAGAGAGAATCTAGAATTGGCTTTGCTTCTCTAGAGAATTCCAGAGAAATTCTATGTGATGACCCATTCTCTTGCACAACTACAGAGGGAATAATTCATACTGAACCCAAACCTGCCAGGGGCCAAATGCTTTGCATGAGTCTTCTCACAGAACCTCTGTGAAAGCCCTCTGGTGGAGTTATGATTATTAGTCCCATTTCAAAGATAAGGGAATCAAAGAGTCTTACAGCCTGATGCTCTAATATAGGATCTCAGCCACTCAGTGTAGGTACTTCCCAAAGTTTCCATGTTTAGAATACTCAGTTTATTAAAGGGCAATACAGAGATGAGAGCTAAAATCTCCTCTTAACACACAGACTTGTCAACTACCTTACAGAAAGAAGAGAAAATTAAAACCTTGCTGCACATGTACAAGCAGAGAAAGAAAAACTAGTCCCACTTGCAACATTTCTTGTGATTGCCCGACTATAATCTGGACTAATACCAAGAGTTGAGTATAAGCCCAGGCCCCTGAGAAGTCAAGATGAAGTAATTTTCCAGTTAATTAGAGTTTTCTTCTATTCCATTTCTCTTAGTGACTCAGTGTTAAATATGATGGAGAAGCACTTAGAAATACCTCCTTGGAGTCCTTTGGGGTTTATAGCTGAAGCAGCCAGCCATGTTACAATCAAAAGAGACAAAGTAGGAGTCGTGGGGCTCATTTGCACACCCTCATCTTGGGCCTGAAATAAAAACTGCCCAAGGAAAGAGTCAAGCTCTTCATTCAACAGCTGGCTGATGCAGAGAGCTGTAGCTTTTCGGAAACCATGTGTTGCCTGAAGTGAGGCTTATTTTCTATCTCCCTGCAGGTATTAGCCCACTTAGAAAATAAAGTGTTAAAAGCAATTGCTTGACCAGTTTGGGCTAACTCAGGTGCTGTCAAATCCATGCTCCTTGCCCAATTTACAAAATATTTTCTTTGTAGTTGTCCTTGAAGTCCAAGGGGGACTAATGGCTTTAACTACCAGCCTACATGTTTCAAAGTGATTTCCACATCAGGAACCCATTGTCGGCTTCCCAAGCACTTAATTGGGGTAGGATGTGAGCAATTCTGAAAGACCATGCTTCTGTTCTCTACCCAACCCATCCCTCAGATGGGACTGGTTTCCAGCAACAATTTCCATTTCTGCCTCCTTGTGTGAACTAAATCATTTATGATTCCATTTTTTTATGGAATAAAAGGTTTCCTTAGTAATAAAATAGCATCATAATCATCCCCAGCACCCAAGAAATCGCGTTGGCTTTGTAGTCACAAAGACCAGAGTGCACTGTGTTGGCATAAACTCTTAGAGTAACAGCCTGAAAGTCAGCTTCAGCCAGTGTGTGGTGGTTAAGGGGGCAGTTTTGAAAATCTGGACGAGTCTTCTACTTATCTAGAATTCATTTTCCTCACTTGTACATTGGAGAAATAATGACAAGTACCCCTTGAGACATTTCAAAGATTCAATGCAGTATTTGTTGCTTCTAGAACAATGATTGACAATAATGAGTATCCTTACCCCCAGCACCACTGTCCCCCCTCCCCCATTAGTGAAATCAGGTAAGAAAACAAACAAAGCAAGGTACTTAACTAAACTTACAAAACAGGGCCATCTGATCCTTTAAATCCAGTCACTCATCAGGTTTGTCCCAGTCCACAGGAGCAGTAGAACAACCACATTATCTTAAAAAAGGGCAAGGACAGATTTACTCATGAAAAGGCAAAATAGACAAGAGTCACTGAGGGTACAAGGGACCCTTTTGGTAAGCTTACCACATCATCCAGTCTCTAGACCAAAAGGCTATAACATGGGTCCTTTAGTCATGTGTGTCCACAAAATGGTGGCTGTTCCACCTTCAAGTCAAAAGAAGAAACTAAGATGGCATTGTCAATCCTCCTTCAAAAATGGCAGATTCAAATCCAGAGAAGAAACCAAGATAGTGTTGTTGATCCTCCTCCAAAAGACATAACTCCAACATTCTTTTAACTTCAACTCTAGAGTGACCTGAAACCAGCAAGTCTCACTTGATATAACAGCAGCAACCACTTCAGACTTCTCTCGATGAAAACAACAGCACTGCAGTTTTTCTTCAGGTCTCCAGACAATTCCCAAGCTTTGCAGTTTCAAAGTTAAAGTGAGTCTCTAAGTACTGAGTCTCCAAGTCAGCTTACACAGGTCACAAGATTCTCCAACATGATTTTCTGGGCTCTTCACTGGCCTGGGGTATGGCTTCCTTCCCTGCCCTGCTGCTACACATGGCAGTAGCAGTTCCATGGTCTCCAGTCTCCTTATTGCTTCACCACTCTCTCTTCTCCATCTTTCTCTTTCTCCTTGCTCTCCAGTCATGATCCTTCTTAAATCCCCTCACTTTGTTCCTCTCAGGAGAAAGCTTGGTTTCCCTTCTCCAAGTCTCCACCCACCAAGATATCATGACTGCTATCTTAATGCAGCATTACCATGCTGTGACCATGGCCCCCCAGTTTCAGGACAGCACCCCTATCAATTAGCACACCTTCCAGCAAGATAATTTTTTTTCAAAAATGATGAAAGTTCTAGCCATATAAAAGTGAAAAAAGAAAATTATACAAGAAAACCAAGCAAACTATAAGAAAAGTCTAAAGGTAAATTACAAACAGGGAGGGAAATATTTGCCATATTAAGACTTTGGTCCCATATATAAATATGAATGACCTTTTTTTTAATTGATTGATATTTACATATTATACACAATTGTCTACCCTGAGGTTCTCCACCTAATCACTGGTGAACCATCATCTTAATCTTTTGTGCCCTTTCCTCCCCTAACTTAACCCCCTCCCCCTCACTTGCTCTGTGCTTTTATTCTGCTAACAGTTAAATTTTCTTTTGTTTGTTTTCCCTATCCTTGCATCTTGGTGAGATCATCCAGTATTTCTCTTTATCTTTCTGGCTTATTTCTGCTAACGTGATTCCTTCTAGGTCCATCTGTGTTATCACAAATGCATCAAATTTGTCTTTTTTGAATGATAAATACTATCCATTGTGTACATACACCACAAATTTCTGATTCATTCATCTGTTTTGGGGCATTTGGGTTTCCATATTCTGGCTATCATACATAGTGCTGCAATAGACATCCAAGTACAGCAGTCTGGTTTTTTTTTAAATGTTTACTGAAGAAAAAAAAATAGGCAAAGAAAGAATGAGAATAAAAGAATTATGAAGAGAAATAATGAAAATGACAAAGGTGACCTTTAGAAAATTTATAATATATAAACAGCAAACAAAAAAAATGCCAATATCTCATAATCAATGAATTGTAAATTAAAGGAATGTTGAAAATGTTTTAATCACTCAAATGAGGGGAAATTTGCCCACATGTTGTCTATCATATCAGTGCTTTTGAGAGATGATGATGGGAGTATATGTTGATAAACCTTCAGGAGGACAATTCAATAATTCCTAAAAGGAAGATTGCACCATAAGACTGTCTTAAGCATGCCACCATCACTGACACAGGTATATTACCACCATATTTACAATAGCAAAATTCTTAGAAATCACCTAAATCTTCCTTAATTTAGTTTTAAATTAATTATGTTAAAACTATATAATGGCAAACAATGTAATTATTTCCATGTATCCATCTACATCTTTATCTGTTTATCCACTCTTATCTCTTGCTGTGTAATAAATCTTCCCCAAATGCAAAACTTAAAACACATTCCTGCAATCTGATATCCATTTCTATGGATCATGTATCCAGATATAGACCCCTTCATAACCTCTGACTGGCTATAATCAATGTGTTGCCTGGTGTTGCAGCTTTCTCTAGCCTGCTCCAGGCTCACTCCCTTGGTTGTTGGTGAGGTCAGTTCCTTACAGGCTGAGTGGAAGCGGCTTGCAGTTCCTTGTCCAGTGAATCTCTTCCTGGGGCAACTGATGAAGAACAACTTGCTTCATTAGAATAAGCAAGTGGAAAAAGGCAGAAAGAAGTGTCCAAAGATGGAAGTAACAGGCCTTTATAAATTAAGAGGTAACATCTCATTCCTTTTGCTTCTATTCATCAGAAGAAAGTCATTAGCAAAGTTCAAACAGGAAGAGTTTTTTTAATCTGTCAAAATTTATTTTATGAACAATTATTTGATAAATTGATGGTATCTTCCCCAGGTCTAAACAGGTGAGGTATAGTTTAGCATCCATCTATGCTGTTTTTGCAGCTGGAGATTTTTTAGACCTTAAAGTATAATAAGACCATCAAAGTTGTTCCTCCATAAGTGGCCAACACACATATACCTGTGAGAGTATAAGAGCTGTACTATTCACTAATACCAGAGAAATGGAATTGGACATCAAATTCTAGACCGGCCATGATTTCAGACTTGCAGAAGACACAAACCCCACAGGCTGTGGTCTTCACTGAAAACTTCTCAAACATGATTTTCACTCAAATTCTTCAATATTTATTTTAAGAAATGCAGACATTCTCCCCTTTAACATGTCAAGCTGAAATTGGATAAGAAAACCAACAAAGCAAGATACTTAACTAAATATACTAGTGGAGCAACTAACCCTTTAAATCCAGGCACTCATCAGGTTCATTCCAGCCCATGTGAGCAGTAGCAAGACCACACTAATCTTAAAAGGAGGTAAAAACAGATTTACTCATAAAAAGACAAATAGTGACAAATGTCACTGAGGGTACAAGTCACCCCCTTTGATCTTGCCAACCAGTTCAGTCTCCAGTCCAAAAAACTGTACCTGGGTCCTAAGCCACATGTGTCCACAAAATGGTGACTGTCCCACCTTCAAGCCAGATGAAAAAACCAAGATGGCATCATTGGCCCTCCTTTAAAAGCACCAAGATGGCATCATCAATCCTCCTCCAAAAGGCACAGCTCCAACATTCTTTCAGTTTCAACTCTAGAGTGGCCTGCAACTAGCAAGGCTCACTCGATACAACAGCCACAACCACTGCAGATATCTCACAATAAAAACAGCAACACTGCAAGTTCCCTTCAAGTCTCCAGACAATTTCCAAGCTTCACAGTTTCAAAGTTAAAGCAAGTTTTCAAGTAACATGTTTCCAATTCAACTCACAAAGGCCATGCTCCAGCAGGCTTCCCTGGGCATCTCTCCAGTCCAGACTGTAGATGGCAGCAGGAGCTCTGAGACCTCCCGACTCCCTGCTTCTCCTTAAATCCCCTCTCTCCAAAGAAGACTCGGCTTTCCTTCTCCAAGTCTCCACCCAGCAGGGCACAATGGCTGCTATCCTAATGCAGCATTAGCATGCTGGGTACATGGTCCCCCAATTTCACCACAGTACTCTTATCCCCCCAATTTTACCACAGCACTCCTATCAAAACTACATGAAATAATTAAAATAATTATTTATTTCACCTGGGATCTTATTTCCATCCTTAAATGTTTCCAGTTATCCCAAAATGTCTCATGGATGATTTATTAAAACCACAATTCCATCAGGACCCACATATTGCATAAATCTGATTGTGATGATAAAACTGATTGTCATGTCTTTTACCTCTAAGCACACTTTTCTTCCTTCACAACATTGCTTTGTGGAAAAAAAAGGAACTCATGATCCTACTGAAACCTGGTGCAAACCAGGCACCAAAACTAAGCAGGGAGACAAAAACGCAAGGGGTATAACTGAATCAAGGCTCAGCGCCCTATAGAGAACTGGTCACTGTCTGTGGGTCATTCCACCCACACCAAACCTCAGATTCCAACCATGAGGTTTTACAAGGGAAAACAAAGAACTTAATGTAGCCATGAAGGGTCAGCTATTTCAAAACCATCTAGTGTCCACCAGACAGAGTGCCAGTGACCTGTCACCAGGAGTGTTGGACAGCAGCGATGTTCAGGAATGGTCACCAGGAATGCACCAACAACAAACATCTCTTAGAGACAGCAGGCCCAGGGCCTTTGGTGCTTCTGTCAGGCAATATCAGAGATAGGACCTTAGGGCCAGTCTCTGTAAAGATCTCAGCTTCCTCATTGGAGCTGCTGGATACAGCTGTTGGTCCCCCTCTCTTCTTCAGAGATCACGATTGGAGGTCTTCCTCAGGGCTGGGGCAGTTTCCTCGGACACTTGAACTGTTCTCAGAGGCTAGAACCCTTGCTTTTGGAGAATGGTCTTTATGTGTCCTACAGCCCTGGCTTAAATCCACCTTCAGGGTGCCCCACCCTAGAGTCTGATTGGACTATTTCTCATTCTTCTGGTTGATTGGACTATTTCCTGTTCTTGCCCAGTTTGACTATGTTCTGAATTTGTCTGAGGACTGCCTCCTGGTGTCTTTGAACTTGTTCCTCTACCTTCTGTAATTCCTAAAACTAGACATTGAATCTAAAGACTTAACTAAAATCAGCAAGACAATTTCATAATTATTCCGTCTTGGCCACATGTCTCTATCAGGAGCCACATGGTGACTGGTTATGCCACTGCTAGTGATATCGAGACAGATCAGAGTGGTCTTTAAAAGACCTTTATACACTCCTCTTGTAAAAGCCCCTTAAGGGCTACTGATCACACTTAGAATAAAATCTCAGTTCTTATCAGCTGACTTAGGGCTAATTTTTTTCCCATTACTCCTCAGTCACACTTAGTTACCATCCCTCACAGGTACCTAACTTTGCACCTTTGCACTTACTACTTGGGACAATCTTCCTAAACAACTAATGCATACCTAGTGACTTCCCACCCCTTCACACCAGCCTTCCTTCCTAAGCCAAGCCATTCTCTAACACATAACCATTTCTTTTGATATTTGTCACACTGAAACAATTTTATCTTTTTTACTGCACACTTCTTTATGTGAGTTTGTCTACTTTTTCATAGTGGAATATAATCTCAGGGCCAGGGACATAACATGGTTACTCACACTCTGCCCCTGAAACTTGGCACAGTGCCCAGCATTTAGTAGATGCATAATAAATACTTGTTGAGCAAATAAATGAATCTTACCAGATGGTTTTTGTTACAGTCTCTAAGATACCTACTGGATGAGAGAACAAACAGTGCTGGCTCCTATTTTAATTCTGGATTTTGAGGGGTTTGTTTTGTTTGACCTTATTAATGCTTTGGGAGAGGAATATCAAACTTTTATACCATAAATTCTGTTATTCAAAATGTGTCCAGGAGAACTGCAGCATCAAAATCACAGGAGAGCTTGTTGGAAATGTGGAGACTTGCACCCTGTCCAGAACTAACTCAGAATCTGCACTTAGCAAGATGCTCAGGTACCTCATGCAGATTTTAAAATTTGAGCCCTCATCTGAACCAAGGTCTATTTCATTATTGAGGTCTACTCTATTATCCTTCCCATCCTACTCTCAACCCCACCCCCTATTGTTATGCTTTCTTGGCCCATCCCAGGAAGAAATTTCTGGAACTTCTGAAATATTTACCTAAGGTTTATCTTCTAGGATCCTTCCCTCCACATTTTGTTCTGTTTATAAATATTGAAACTGAAATGTAAACCAAGTTGAAACCCTCCCCCCAAAGGTTTGTTTTTCTGATGAGACTTTACATCTGCAAGTATCTATTGGCATATCTTAAGTAAACAATTTTAAAAGTTTCCATTGGTATCCAGAGTTTACCTTTTCTTTCATCTTGCCTGGTAGGCAGACTGAAGCTACTGTTTATTTTTAAGTAAAGTATTCATAATATTTCATAAACATGGGTTAGAGTCACACACCACCTTGCCATGGAATTGGAATTTAATTTCATGCTGTCAGATTGCAACACCTGGGCTGACAACCTCTGTGGCAGCCACCAGCACACACATGTACTTTACAAAAGTGCCATTTGTTTGTTCTTTGGTTCATTCATTCAAAAGCATGTGAAGATGTTGCTGTAATAATGAAATGTGGAGTTTTTCAGCCCATGAGATGAAATAAGTGTACAAAAGTAGCCTCATTAGTTTGTCATGTAATGGAGTAAATGCTCTTCGAGTACTTCTGGGGGTCTTCAAGGAGGAAGCAATAAATGTCCATTCTGTTGAAGAGCAAAACTTCCAGGAAGTCATGGTCTTTGGATTTCCATGAACTCTTCAAGCTGACCTTATTCAGGATCTTGGTTGTCTTCCACAGAGCCCCTAGGTTTTACATCTTGGTGTGTGTGCTAGGATTTGGAGAATCATATGGAACAAAAGAGTATTCATCTGCATTCATCAGATTTTCCAGAGCACTTACTATTGATGCAGGAGTAGACCCCAGGATGATTCAGGGTTCTATATGTTTTTCCTTACTAGGTTCTTGTCGCTTGGAGTTGTAAAAATCTCCAGACATCTAATACACAGGCAAGTGAGTGAAAGCAGCAAGTTTATTTAATAAAGGTGAAATAAAAGTTCAGAAATAAAGAAGATAGGATATCTTGGGCTGCCAAAGTCCAAGGTGGGGTAAGGACAGATTACCAATGTGGCTGTCTAGGGTTTATGTTTTAAAGACTTTGTATAAATAATTAATGAGCCCCACTAGTCCTTAATTGACTAGAGTCACAGAAAGGAGGGATTTCCTTTCTGTGCCACTGGCTTGTGAATCAGGTAAACCATATGTTGAGCCAGGTGGAAAAGCCTGGGTACTTGGCCTAAACTGCCTCGTGTCATTCTAACGTCCCTTGTCTGTTCAGATCCCAGGTATGCAAAGTCCTCCTGTGCCTCCCAATCTGGCTTGGAACTCTGACTGGCCGCCAGACACAAACCTAGTACTGGAAATCTGAGCAGCATGGTCTACCATGTCCCCAAAAGGCAGAGCCTCACCCAAGGAAAGGACATTGCTCCAGAAAAGAAAGCGACCAAAGGACCAAATACAGAAATAAACAGCAACATGCAAAGAGGCAGAGTCTCTGGAGAGGGGGGTGGGAGGTAGTCATGAAATCGTTAACAAAACAAACAAAACTGGGTTGCTCGCCCCCCCCCCCAATTTTATCATAGCGCCTCTGTTAGTTAAGGGGCATTCCCAAGGGGATCAACAACTATACATTTTATGAAATGCAAAAATAATTTAAAAAAATAAGGCAAAGAAAAAAATACACAAGGCTGTTTAGGCTAAGTACCCAGTATTCATGGTCTTTCTTTGAGATCCAGTCTGCCTATCTGTCTCTCCCTGAAAAGGGAGTCCCCACCCCTGAATCTGGTCTTACTATGTGCTATTGATAACCCAAAAGATTGAGAGTATAGCATTGAGTTATGCAAATTATCATATTTTAATGACAGATAAATGAGATAAATGAAGTTCATGATGGTTTGGAGGGGAAAAAGAGAATTTTCTGAAGTGTATCTTGGTTTTAAACATTAATTATCGATTTTTTAAAGTTACATTTAAAAGAGCAAGGTTTCACACTGTTTTATATATCTACTTAGTGTAAAATATATTTGTTAGAGCTACTTGAAAAATGTTTGATGGCATTTGCAAAGTTCAGTAATTATACCTATGACTCTTCAGTTTTATTTTTTAATAGCTCATTTGTGTTTTTGAAGAACCAGCTGTTAAAGTGCCGTCGTGGGGTTCCAGTTTAGCAACAGCACACGGGTGATGCAATGGCAAGAGGCATTTATTTTCTGACTTAAGTCAGGGTCCAGCACTGACCTGGATCACCGACGCAGCGGTTACATCAGGGCGAGTGAGGACCCCGAGCCCCCACGCAGTTTTCTTTTATCCCTTGGCAAGGGGCTTGGGAGTACGTGCACTTACTTTGGTTGGCTAGTGAGGGCTTGGGGATACGTGGACTTACTTGGGTTGGTTAATGAGGGCTTGGGGATACGTGGACTTACTTTGGTTGGTTAATGAGGGCTAAGATATGAGGGTCTTATCTAGCTACTGAGAGGCTTTGCCATGTAAGG
>PVHY01000081.1:215270-310709 GCA_004024945.1 Uropsilus gracilis | reverse complement strand
AGCTTTAGGTACTTAAGTAATTTTTACAAATCTGTTTAGTTAAAGTAATAAATATGATGACCCTCAAAGTATCTTAAATAATCTAACATTACAAACTTAGTAAGACTTTAAATTAAAATCCCTAGACAAAATCAATCTTACCCAATTTCAAGTGTCACTAACCTGAACTGTTCATTTTATTATCCTGACTCTGAGACACAAGATAAGTAATTTCATATTTAAGCAATATATAAATATGAATATCATGTATTTTATTATTAAACGTTAATTGTTAAACATTTTATTAAATTTATAAAATTATTAAACATTTTGATAATTACTTGTAAATTTTTTAGAAGTTATAATAATATGCTTAGCCTTTAAGGAACAATAATATCAATGCTTTCAGATCTGAGAGGGGTAGGGGTAAAGCCTATCTTCTAGTTTCAATTGATTTAATCACTACAATGTAGCTAAATCTTTAAGGCTTCAACTGCCACCTGAACCCCTTTTCAGAGTTGCCTAGAGGTATAATTCACATGTAATTCATGACAGAAGCCAGATGGCCCACTGTCAGATTTTGAATTTCTTTCAGTCTATCTTTTGTCATCATACCTGAAGGACACAAAAGACTAAAATTGGGCTTTAAAAAAAATAATATCAGAAGGATGCACAATTCTCATTACATTATGTGTAACTCTTAGGAGTGTGGGAGATTTTACACAGTGTCTGAGGCCATTTTATTGATGTGTAACAAGAAGAAAAGAAAAAGAAACTTGAGTCATGGGATTTGAAAATGATGGGGATGCTCTTTTATGGGATGGTCATAGATGGGTTATACAGGGTCAAGATTGAATGATGGAAAGGTCAAGGTCATGCAGATATTTGGCAGAACAGTGTGCCAGAGAGAGGGAACAATAGCGATGAAGAGCTAGGTGTGTGCTCACCATTATGAAAAAACAGCAAGGAGGCCAGGAGCTAGAGCAATGTGAGTGAGGGGATCCAGGGACAGATGAATCAGTAGGGAAGGGGCAGACTGGGGAATGGGGCAGTTTATGAATTGCTTTAGGAGCAGGGATATGACTCTCAATTCCATTCTGAGTGATCTAGGGTCATTTGACCTTTTTAGTTTATAATAAACTTTCTCTGACTGCCATTTGGAGGAAAGAATGTACTTACTAAAACTAGGGTAGTAGCAGAAAAACCAGTTAGCAAGTCCTAAAATAGTGGTCAACAGCACCAATGCAAATTGTGCAGAGGGACTGGGCCAGGTAGATTTCAAGGTAGCAATAACAGGAATAGATGAGGACTATCAGAAAGAAGAATCAAGATGATCAGAGTAACTGAAAGAATCAGGTGGCTGTTCCCTGAGATGAAGATTCAGGAAGCAGTAGCTGGAGACAGGAGAATCAGTAGTTCAGTTCAGGGCATATCCAGGGGAGACAACAAGCAGCAGCTGGACCTGGATGCAGCCAAGGGTGGAGGCTATAACCATTCGGGTACCTGTGCGAACCCCTCTAAGCTCCAACAGCTCTTTGACCTCTGCCGGATGCTAAGGGGTCTCTCTGACTCTCAGCCAAAAGTTACTATCTGTAAGCTCCATTTGTTAGGTGTGTTGGGGACAGGAGGAGGAAAGGGTAGAGGAAATGTGTGAGGAAAAGTCATTTGTGTAATTGGGATAGTTTTTCAGGATTTATTGTTCCTTTTGCAATGGAACTTTGAAGGTTAATGCATCCCCACCGACCCAAATTTCCAGTTCATGGTGACCCACCTTGTTTAAAATGTCACCAGGACCCAAGGATTTGATCCCAGCACTTCTTCCAGTGTATACTATGTGCTTCGTAAATACTGGCAGATGAGATTCCTGTAACTGCCATAATAGATTACCACAAACTAGTGCCTGAAAACAACAGGAATTTATTCTCTCATTCTGGAAGCCAGAAGTCAAATAGCAAGTTATCAGCCAGGTCATGCTCCTACTAGAAGCTCTAGAAGAAAGTTCTTCCCTTTACTAGTTTCTGGTAGCTATCGCACTACTTGTTATCTTCTCTGCTGTGTCACCTCGCTCTCTTTGGGACAGTTATCGTTGGATTTTGGTCTGTCTTACACTGAATATTTGTCCTTGCAAAATCCCTGTGTCCCAAAATCTAGCCTTCAATGTCATAGTATTTGGAGATGGGCCTACGAGAAGTGATTAGGTCATGAGAATGGAGCTCTCAGGAAGGGGATCAGGAGCACTATAAAGAGACCCCAGAGAGTTCCTTACTCTTCTGTCACACACAGATGGAGCAGTGAGAAGACTATGGTCTGTGGTCCAGGAAGCCAGTTTTGGCCATACAAAGAATCTGATGGTGCCTTGATCCTAGACTTCCCAGTCTTCAGAACTTTCCCTGTATTCTATATCTCAAAATAGAATTGTGAGAAATAAATATTTATTGTTTGTAAACCACCCAGTGCTTTTGTTATAGTATGTGAATGGATTAAAACAAGGCCCCACCCATATAATCCAGAAAGATCTCATCTGGAGATCATTAAATTAATTGCATCAATCCAGACCCTTTTTTTCCCAAAGAAGATCATATTTAAGACAGAGCAATCTTGCAGGGAGGGAGGCAGAGGAAAGGGGTTCTTTTGAACCCATTACAGTTGGCTAAGGTTGCAGACACAGGAAAAGATGTCACCTGTTCCCACACTTATATCTATTAATTAATGAGTGTTCAACAATTACGGTGCTTATAGTACAAAGCCCCTATTTGATACCGATGCAGAGGTGAAGATAAGAGGCAAAGACCTTACAAAACCTCACAGATGTGTTAGGATAAGTGGAGGGAAAGTGACTTGACTTTTCTGATTGTTCTTAGGGTGCTCTCATGTACATTATATTACTTAATCCTTCCAAGTCTAGGAAGTAGCTATTAGTGTTTCCATTTTTAGTCATGGGAACCATAGCTCAGACACATGAATTGACTTGCATAGGAGACAATTAGTAGGTGGGACAGTCGGGATGTAAACCAAGTCTGCCAACTGCAGGCAGCCAACTGCACAATGGCACCCACTGGGACACCACACCTGCGCCTCATTAAGTGGTGACTTCTGTGACCTGATTACTAAATGGGAGTAATTGGATTTCAAAAATGGGCCCCATTTAAATATATAAGGACAGAATATCTTGATAGCAACCCTTTAGGGACGCACTCACATTGAATATACAGAACTTGTGTTTGCTTAATAGGCAGTCTCCAGACCTCAGTCCTGTTAAATAACATGAGAATGAGAAAGTACATCTTTCCCTGTATTCTATATCTCAAAATAGAACAACACTCTCAAAATGGGCTGCCTCCAAAGAATACCATCTTTGCAACTGGTCATAGTTAGAGTCAACACAGAATTGCAACCAGTACTCTGGAAAAACACCTTGAATGCAGACCAGGTCATAATTAGCAATGTGGGGGGTTTTGTGGAGTCTTAACTATCTGGTAAGAGAGTGGGAATTGTTTTTCTTCTCTCTTGTGTCCTACAGAAGCATTAACTAGCCAAGGGAAGATCTGGTATCCCCTTGTTACACCACCTCCTAGCTAAGTGATTCAGAGCACGCTCTTGTATTCTCTGAGCCCCAGGTTCTTCACCACTAAGGTGAATGTTTATACTAGGTGATCTTTGAGGTCGTGTTTGGTTCTGAAATGTCTTAACCGTGAGGCTAAATATTTAGTGCTAATTATATGGGCTAGAATGTGTATTTTTGTATGGCTAGCTTTGGTTTACACTTTTTTATGAGGCAGATGAATGAGGTTAATAAGAATAGTTAATTAAAAAAAGATATCACATGCCCCCAAGGCATTTCATCATGAATTTAATTATGCAAAGTGCTAATTGTATCACTCCAAGACTTGAAAGTTGTCCAATAGCTTCATCACAAAGTAAGGGATGGTTTTTCTGTAATGTGCCTCAGCTCTGTACTAGCTCCAGAGATGTGGAACTGCTCCCTTTCCCGCTATGGAAAGCTAGAAAAAGCAGGTGAGCTGGGCAATGGGTATAATCCATCTTTTCCCTTGTCTTTGATAAATTAATGTCTCTACAAAGACTAGAAATGTACATTTTTAATGCAGCTTCACTATTATCCACCTACAGTATGCTCTGACTATAGGATTGCAATCATCCTGTATGGCATCTTCATTGTAAATTAGCCAAAGATACCCTTTTCAAAGAACACAGCCAGCCCTGCAGACAGCTTGACAAACAGATGTCTTAGCCAGTGGAACTTGGGATCAACTTGGGATCAACCAGGGATCAATCTCTACCTGTCCCCTTGGCTGAGTGTTTGGGCAGTGTACATACCACCTCACTCAATAAAGCAGCCATTTATGGCTCAATTAGTCCCCCAAAAGGGACCTGTCTTTATTTTGAAAAAGCCCACAATCACTGTTTGAAAATTGCAGGTGTAAGGTATGACACACTTGAGATTAGGTTATATAGGTAGACAAGGGTCATTCTATAACCTCTAGGCCACTGGTGAAGTCCTACAAAAGATAGGACTCAGTGAATGATCTTAAGCATTTAAGATTTTAAGCAGGGGCAAAATGATCCCTCCATGGAGAGTGGGTAGGAAGCCTTAATCAGAGATGAGGGATGCTGGTGGTGGGGGCAGTAGTGATGTGGGAGAAAGGTGAATGGCGCTTTTTTTTTTTTTTTTTTGAGACTATGTCTTGCTATTTTTGCCCGTGGAACCGCAGGCTCACGTTGCTGGGGGTACCACAGGCTCAAGCAATCCCCAGCCTCAGCTTCCCAAGTAACTGGAATTACAGGTATGCGCCACCACACCCAGCTATTTTTTTGGGACTAGCTATGTGCCCCCAGCGGGACTGGAACTGTGATCCCTGACCCTGGCCCCAGCTTCCTATGCTGCCGCTTACAGGCAAGTGCCACCATGCCTGGTCTTGAATGGCTGTTATAGGTATTATAAGGTAAAGTGATTCAGAAATGGCAGTGGATTGGATTGAAAGATAAGAGGTAGTTTCAAAAGTAAAAATGATAGTCAACACAACAAATGGGCCCTGAGTCAAGGTCCTATTCTGAGTGCTTCCATAGATTAGCTCAGTTACGCTATAAAGGAGGGAGGAACTGGAGCACAGGAAGGCTAGATAACACCCCATCTTCTATAACAGAATTGATATTTGAAACCAAAGAGTCTGAGGTTTAAGACCTGGCTCTGAGTGGCTCTCAACTGGGGACAGTTTTGCTCCAGAGGACACTTGGCAAGCATTTGAAAGTATTTTTGGTTGCTGGAATTCAGGACCAGGGCTGTGACCCTCTTATGGAGGCCTGGGTTGTGGCTAAACTTATGGCAATCACAGGACAACCCTGACAACACAATTGTCAGGCCTGAACTCTCCGAACATGCCAAGGTCAAGAAATCCTATCTTAGCTGTTCTGTTACCACTAGCCCTGGAGGTTGGTGTGCTGATTGATCATGACTAGGGAAGAGCAGTTTGAGGCAGACTGTGAGTTGTTTTCTGGACATCTCCATTTGAATTCCTGTAAGATACCCCGAGGAGATGGCAAAGAGATGCTCTGTCTTCAGAGAAGTCTGGCACTGTTTACAGTATGTTTCTATTCCTGGAAAATGGATGCATGCAAATACCTTGCAGACGTTATCCTGCATGTTTGTTTACACCTTATCCTCTTTCAGAAAGGATGTAAAGCTGCTTATAAGGATAAGGAATAAACAATAGTCCATCCAAAGGCAAAAGGAGACACTGATTCAGGATGGAGAGTAGGGTGGAACTCTGAGGACACTCCAGCCGAGTGGCGATGGGTTTGTGCTGGCCTGCTGCTTTCCTGTCTCTGCTGACCTCTCTGCCAGAGTTTTGTCTCTTCCCAACTGATCGACCCCAGGTCTCATCTCTAGGCCTTTCTGATGTTGAAAGGAAACTGACTATGCTTCCTATCATGTAGGGCCCTGCATGTGAGAGAGAATAACTCTTGTACAGAGAATTTCTGGGGGTAGGGTTGTGAACAAATCTTCCCCTCACAAGCTGTCTTTTCAACAGGGGAGAGCAACAAAAATGCAGGCAATTGGTACAGGCACAATGGTTTTTGGTTTGTAGCAGACAATTTAATAAAATAGTCTCAAGGTGTCACTATTCCTATAAAGAAACAGAAAAAGGAATCTAGAAAGGATGATGATGAAAACTGCAGTAGAACATGTGGTCTGAGGCCTCTCTAAAGAGATAGGGCATGGTGGCTGGCACAGAGTGGAGGTGGGGGCGCTCCAAGCCGGGGAGCAACACAGGTGACCATCCTGTATAGGAAAGAGGTCCTGAGAGGCCAGTGGGCTGCAAGTATTATGAAATGAGACTATGAAGACAATGGCAGAAATGGGCCGGACAATGGGGGCTAAGTAGAGTAGATGTTTCATACCATGTTTAGGGGGTTGCTATACAAGTACTGCATGCTAAAGAGAATAGCCATTTATAAGAATCCAGTCTCCTTTTCCTCATTCACAAAATCCATAGTGTTGAACTGGGTACATTCTACAAGATATCTGGACTTTTTTTCCCCACAATCTTTTTAGAGTGCTAGCATGACTTCACACTAATGTAAACTGAGATAGAGCATTCAACTTCTGAGAAGTACCTGTGAACAAAAGAGTAACCCAGACCCCTGACCCTCAATGGATTGCCCATCCTGCTATATCTGCTCTATGGGATAAAGGTAAATGCTGACTCGTCAGCACCATCTTGGACTTAAAGTGACTTTGGAAATGCAGATGCCCCACATTGCCTGGAACTGAGATTATGCCGCCATGCAGCTGCCCTACTAGCTTTTGACAGCTTAGCTCCTTCTGTGAGGTGGGCAAATGTCTGTCTTACTTAAGACATTGTTAGTATGAGTTTTCTGTCACAGGTTTTCAGGTGAGGAGGACATTTTTTTTTTGCTTAAGACATCCGAGAAGTTCCCTCAGGAAGAATGAATTAAAAGGAAACAAGTCTGCAAGCTGCTGCAATCATCCAGCAAATGATGAATGAAGGAATGAATGAATGAATGAGTGAGTAAATGAATGAATGATTGAAGTAATTGCCCAGCACTGCCTACTTTCTTGCCATTCCTGAGGATCTGCTCTTGTCTGTCAGTAAGCATTCCTTACAATCTGTCTGCTCAGAGATGAAGAGAAGGCCACAGAGTAAGGGGCGTAACAGCACACATTATTTCTCATAGTTCTGGAGAATGGGATCTCCAAGATGGAGGTGCAGCAGATTCAGTTCTTGGCTTGTGGATGGCAGCTTTCTCCTTGTGCCCCACATGGCAGAGAGGAAAGTTTTGTGTCTTTCTGCTTAAAAGGACAGCAATTCCATCACAAGACTTCTCCACTCATGAATTTATCTAAACCAAGTTACCACTCGTGGGCACCTCCCAAATACCCTCATAGTGGGAGTTGGAGCTTCTACTTAGATTTTGGGGTGTGAATTGGAAATACCTACAGTTTATCTACTGCATCTTTCTTATTTATTTCCACAGAGAATGCTTCACTTCTGACATTTCTGGTCAAATGTGCATGTGGTTTTTCCGCACCAGACAACACCCACTGGGTAGGCCTGCAATTTAACTCAATTCTGATATTAGTTACTGGGGACAGTGTCAGCTCCCACAGGTAAAGGACTCAATCCCCCAAGACTGCTACCAATCACTCAGGTACCGATCACAAGCAGTAGTTTTCCAGGGTTACCCATAGCTTTACTCCAGCTTGGCTACAAATCATTTTCCCATTATCTTCTCCCCCTTGGGTTTGATTAATTTTCTAGAGAGGCTCACAGAACTCAGGGAAACATTTGTGTTTACCAGTCTATGAAAGGATATGACAAATGACAGACTGACAGGCAGAGGGCAAGGTCTAGGAGGGTCCCCAGGGCAGAAGCTTCTGTCCCCATGGAGTTGGGGTATATCACCCTCCCAGGGTGGGAGTATTCGCATTTTAGAAGTTCCCAAACTACATACTCTAGGCATCTGGGGGCCACTTCCTCACATAGGAATATGTGTTGTTGAACATCACTGACTCCATTATCAGCCTTTCTTCCTTCTCAAGGGAATGGGGGATGAACCTGAGAACTGCAAAATTCTAATTGACATGATCTTGCCAGTGACCAGGCCCCATCCCTGAACTCACCAATCACCTCATTAGAGGAAAAGACACTCTTGTCACCCAAGAAAAGGTTTTAGAAGCCCTGTGTCAGGACCTAGGGTCATAGATCAAACAAGAGATGCTCCCAGTGTTCTTTTTTTTTTTTTTTTTTGAGACTAGGTCTCTCTACACTGCCTGGGGTAGTCCCAATTCTGTGAACTCAAGCACTTCCCAGTCTCAACCTCCCAGGTAGCTGGGATTACAGGCACCCACCACCGCGCCCATCTGTTTTTTCTAGACCAGGTCTAGCTATGTTGCTCAGGGTAGTCTCAAACCCGTAAACTCAAGCGTTCCCAGGCCTCTTGCATCCCAGCACTTAGACTACAAGCACGCACCACCATACCTAGATCCCATGTTCTTACTTTGAAATTGATGAGGGCTTCAGAAGCACTGGGCTTAAGAACTGCGGCCAGAAACCCAAACACTTGATCTACCCACAGTCTGGTTGTGCTTCCCTGCCCCCAAGTCCACCAGTGTGGGACCGGGAAATGTACCAGTCAAACTCACACTTCAGCCCCTCTGTGATAATTCACCTCCCCTTGCACAGATGGAAAAAGACCCCTTAAACAAAGGAGGGGAGGGGAAGAGGCACCTCTTCAAACATTCATGCTGGAAAGGTCCACCAGGACTTTTGAAACTAACTCCACGTTAGAGACAGGAAAGCAGAACCCCAAAGAGAAAAGGGGACTTCCTATAGTCACCCAGTGGAGCAGGGGTCGGAAGTTATAAAATAGGGAAATTCAGAAGAGTGTGTAAAACCTTGTAATTCTGCCCCCTTATTGATAGGATGGGCTAGAAGGCCCAGGCAGGGGCCAGGGCAAGAACTAGGGACAGGGTTACCATCATGGACCACTTCATCCCTTGGGAGGCGCATTTGGAATTTAACCCACTGCAGTCAGGTCTGACATTCTTATTTTACTGCAAATATATGTTTTATAAGAAAAAACGAATGAGACCACAGAGCCTACATGGACTATCAGGAGCCCCAGTTCTCTGAAGGGCAGCTTCTCATGGCCACTGGTCACCAGCCTTCCTACCCTCTGGAGTCCCAGGTTTTGCTAGTCTGCTCCTCCCTGCTTGTACCCCACATGCCACTACCATCAGGGCCTGAATCCAGTTTCTTGGGTTAGGACATGATAGCAGCTGTTCCTGGGTATGTCTCGCAACACCACAGTCATATGGTGGGCAACTTGAGAGGGCCTAGCCTCTCCCCCACCTGAGTCAGGTACCTGGAACCTGGTGTGGAGGTTGCAGTACTAGGGGTTGACAGTCCCTCCCATGGGTGAGGGGCCTGTAGATGGGGGTGCCTGCTGCACTCAACCTCAGCACAGGGGCAAGGCAGCAAACCAGGTTTCAGAGGGAGGCCGATGGGAGCCAGTGAAAGCCTGTACTCTTCCCACACCCAAAGAAACCAGGCAGGACGTGAGAGACTGCTGAAGGAAAACGCTTTATATTTTAGTCCCTCAATAGCATACTTTTCCTGTTTTCCAAACAAGGCCCCTTCATTTTCCTTCTGTCCTGGGACCTCAAATTAGATAGTGAATCCTGATTCTGCACTTCCCATGGTCCTTTCCATAAGCTTCCAGCTCTGCCTGAGGTGTTAGCTTCCAGGGTCAGAGCCCCTCATGCTCAGCGTGCTCTTTATATGATCTGTTTGGAAGCCTTGCGAGAAGAAAGGGAGTTCTATTATTAGACCCATCCAAAAGGTGAGGAGAGAGGCATGATAGGCTGTTCATTTTCCCATTTCCTACAGCTGGGTGGTGGGAGAGCAGCTTATTACCCACCAGCTTGTCCCCTGGTGTGATGGTCCTGGCCTGTGGGCAGTCAGGGTAGAGCTGGAAGGCACCATCTGGGAGCTGACCTAGCTCTGTCCCCTCCCCCCATGCAGGAACATGTGGCCCCGCCTAACCCCCCCCTCCTCAGCAAGCTCACCCTGGGCAGCTGGAGAGCTGACCACGTGGCCAGGACCCTGAGTAACCAGGCAACCGTTCCAAGACGCTGCTTTTCCTGTGTTCCTTCTGCCTTATTCAAATATCTGCCAGGCAGGCAGGGCTCCTGGGAGCTTCACAAAAGTCACTGAAAGAAACAAGGCTTGCTGGGGAGGCCTGCAAGGGTATTGAATATTTATCTCTCCCCATCCTGCACCCCAAAGTTTTTACTGCTTGTGGACTTGAGAGAATGGTGGGGACCCAGATGACTAGAGATGGAGCATTTGCTGGGGAGGGTACAGACAAGATGAAGGTCAGGGGTGACATGAGGCAGGGGTAGTTCTCCCTGCAATGTCACTCTGTCCTCTGCTGCTCCCCAGATGCCCTCCAACCTTGATGGGGAGTCAGAGACCTTGTGATCTCAGAAGCTCTGAAACTTAGTGATCTGCCTCCTGCTCATGTAATTCCTGCCATCTGCAGTCAGGTGGGAGGTGAAGGGGGTGACTAGGATGAATTGAACTCCATGCCAGACATTAGAGAAACATTAGCAAATTGGACCTAACCTAGTTTCACAGATGGGAACAGGAAGCTTCAGACAGGCAGCGAGAAGTTGAAGCTGGCTAAGGATGACTTCTGGCCTGCCCACCAACTTCTCCTGCTGCACAACCTGCAGCAAGGAAATCCAGGAGTCCTCTGAGTCAGCACCTTCACTTTACAGAGGGGAAACAAGAACAGGAAAGAAAATATATCCTCCAGGTTCTCACAGCTTGCTTGGCTCCAAGGTCATGTTAGAATTACCTGAGTGAACTCAGTTTTGGCCTGTTCTTGGATTCAGTGACTGATTACAATCCAACCTCCCTGTTTCCCAAAGCCAGCTGCATCATGCCTCTGTTTATGTCAGTATACCTACAATACTGTAGCTTGACAACAGGGACAGCAAAATGTCCTTAAGATTCATCCTGCCTCTTAAAGGTGGAATGTAGCCAAGACCCTGAGGAACCAGGCAACCATTATTTCTTCTCATTAGGTCTCAGTTTCTTTCTCTAAAATGGGGATAAAGTTATGCTTCCCTTATGAAATTATGGTGAAGATTAAATTAGAACATTTATAATATGAATCTTGATTGCTCATCGAGTCAAATTTTTCTCAGCCATGTTTTTAAACTCTCAGTCAGATAAAGAATAGTGCTCACATCACATTCTTTATCTCTCCACTGGTAGGACAAAGGTTTAGGCCTCTGTACACAAATATATACTCCATATGTGTTTGCTTAGTGCAGTATTGAAAAAACTAGAATTGAAGTCAAGGCAGACTTCATAAACCACACTGAAGCAGTAGACCAAGCTGCCTTCCTCTCTCTCAGCCAAACCTGAACTGGAGCAACTTGAGCATCTAATTTCCTCCTCATTTGCTGGTCCTTCCCCTGCCTCCTACCTCTCAATTCCTTCTGTATTGGAATTTAAGGTCAGGCTGACTTTTCTTCTTGGGGTTCATGCAGTCACAGTTTTCTCTGCAACTGTGCATATTCTGTCCTCAGAGAGAGATGTAGCAAGGTGAAGAACTTTTCACAGTGCTAAAGGGACAGGCCAGCTGTTCACTGAACTGACGAGGTTCCATGTTTAGCTTCCCTGAATGTGACTCTGACCAAAATTCAGGCCAGTGATCGTAGTGGGTGCCATTTCCAACTGTAGTGGGTGCCATTTCCAACTAATAGTCTTCCCAGACATGACTGGAAGACATCCTTCCTCGCCCTTCAACTGACTAGGGAATCAGGAGCACTGATTTTGACCTTGGCTGGAGAAACTTGAGTCACTGCATTTTCCATTTATGTCAGTATGCCCCATATCCACTGAGAAGGAAGGGATTACCTGTTAAGACATCTATTATTACCTCAATGAGTAAGGTTATGAAACGTAAAACCACAGAAGGAGGGAGCTTACCCTAGCATTTTGTACCTGAGGCCAGGCTGACTGGAAGCAGGACTGGGCCAGGGTCTGCTCTACCCTTTCCTACATAGCTGTTCTCTCAAGACTCCAGGCAGCTACTGGAAAAATCTTATTGGTGGTTGAGACACCTCCATCGCTTGATCTTTCTCTTCTGAAGAGACTTTTTGAGAGAATCAGAGAGCTGAAAAGTAGGGCAAGTGTTTTTGATTTCAGCTAGGCTTTTTATTTTTGCCTTGGCTAAGAGTTCAGAGTTAAAAATTCCCAGAGGGAATAGTTCTTCAAGCTCTGCCTTTGCTGCTTCTTCTTCCTCCCCTTTTCCTTCCTCTTTCCTTTTCTGTTCCTCCTCCCTCTTCTCTTCCTGCCTCCCTCCCCTTTTCTCCTTCTCCCTTTCTTCACCCCTCCTCTCTTCTCTCTCTCCCTCTCCTTCCCTCCACTCTTTCTCCTTCCCTTCCTCATTTTGTCCTTTCCTTCCTTTCCCTGCCTTCTCACCTTCATTTCTCCTTTCCTTCATTGTCCTTGGGTAGATGTAAAAGCACACAGCCTCGATGCCTTACTAATCTGCCATTTTTAGCTGTAAGACCTCAGCTAGGTTTCTCCTCCCTGTCTTCAATTGCATGTCTATAAATCAAAGATAATGGCACCTGCCTAGTCAGGTCCCTGTGCGGATTAGAGATTTAATGTTAAAAAGCAAGTGCACAATAAACTCTCATGGGGGAAGATGGCTCCTGCTTCTATCACATCGCTTTGACACTTCGACACATCAAGTCTCTGATTCTGTTTCTAGGCAATCCTTAACTCAGTAACCATTGATTGAGCACTGACTGTGTGCCGGACAATGGCCAAGAAGGCAAAGTTCTTGCCCTTATACAGCTTGCATTCTTGCACAGAGGTTGATGCAATATAAGTGAGCAGACACATAAAACAATTGCAACTTGATTACATGCTACAAGGAAGCACACAGATTGCTGAGGTGAAGAACAGGAGTGAGGGGACAGTGAGGTCCATTCATTGAAAGGGCTGTCAGGGAGGCTCTCTGAGTGGGGCACATTTCCATGGGCACTAAATACTGAGACACAACCACATGAAGAAAGAGCTCGGGAAGGGCCACCTGAGCATAGGGAGCTGCTGATATAGATCTTTAAGTGCTTGGGCAGCAGGCAGGAGGCTGTCCTGGTGCAGAAGGGGTGAGGGACCTCCAGAGAGGTGGACCCATGGTCTAAAAAGTAAAGTTTTAAGGCACACGTAAGCATCATCATAAATTATTTAAACAGGAACTTTGTGGTCTGAGTTTTTTTATTTGCAATAGTGGTTTGTACGGAGTGACACGCAGACTAGCATTATCAGCCTCACCTGGGAGGAACCTTGTGAGAAATGGAAATTCTTAGCTCCTTCCCACTCCTGAGGCCCAGTACCTTGCTCTAACCAGCTCTCCAGGGGCTGCTGGTCTAAACTGGAAACTCCATGCTCCTCAACCCTGGGGCTTAAAGGAGTCATGCAGTAGCCTTCGGGAGCTATGAATGTTGAATGAGCCAGTCCCCATGCATCCACAGTCTGATTAGAGCCTGGGACTTGCACCTGGGTTTTGATTAGTTGCTAAAGCTCCCTAGAACATCCAAATGTCTTCAGAAGCTAGAATAATGGCTCTAACAGCTATGGACAAGAGGGAAAAGGGAGAACGTGGAAGGTGCAAGAAGGCCAGTTAGGAGGTTGACAAGATGGCTAAGTGAGTGATGATAGTGCCTTAGACTGAGGTTGCAGCAGAGAAGGTGAAGAGGCATGCACAGATATTAAATCTATTTATGAAGATAAGAATAAGAGGCTTCTTAGGTAGGATATAGGAACTGGGTGGGAGTTAGGTCTAGCATCTCAGCGTTGGATTGATGTTAACTCCAGCAGGATATAAAGACTATGTTCTCCAGCTGGAAGAACCCAGGATCATGGTCTGGAAATGGAGGATGGAGGAAAAGGTACACCTTCTCAATCTGTCTGGCAGATGAGGCAACAAAGATCCCAGCTAAGTGGCAAGCTCTGGGATACTCTAAAACGCTAGGAGGAGCTGAAGTGTGAAATAACCCTTTTGTTATTTTTAGAAAATTCTGAACATTGGGTGAAACATTCTTGCTTCAGAGCCAAGCTGACTCTCGACCATGGGGATGTGCGGCAGGGCACCAGAGCCTGATGAATCCTAAAACTACCAGCAGGGGGCGCGCCAGACTCGGAAATGTGTGTTGTAGGCATGGAGGCAGATCCTAACAGTTTAACCTAAAGTTAGGGATTCCTTTGGAAATAACAGTCACATCTACGTGTACTAAATAGTTACTAGTACCAAACACTGTGCTGAGTGCTTAATATGTCCCATCTCATTTAGTCCCCACAGCTCTAGCAGACGAACTAAGGGTGCTTATACGCATACTCCAACAGGATGGTGACTTGGAGGGTCCCCTAAATAGCTGAGGAGTGGGTTTGTTCTGTCCAGCTTACCCCAAAGGCACGCAGTCACGTCCTTGTCAGAAGGGCCAAGACCACTTGCAGCTCTCGGTTGTTCCTCTCTGTGTGAGGTGGACACCTCACACTAGGGGACGACACCCTTAGAAATTGGCATCACTGAACAAGCAAACCTTTTGCTTTGAGATTCCCTTAGCTCTCCATGGCTGTGTGATGGTGACCGAAGTACTTAGCAACTCTGCATGATTTTCTTCAGCTCTAAAATGATCTGGGATATGTTTGTGTTGGGTAGGAGAGTGAAAGAAGAACAGGGTCGAGTGCTGTGGTGAGAGATCTACACCTGACCTCAGCCCTTGAACAGCCAAGAGAAACGAGTCGGGTATTGGCAGTTTTTCTGCATTAATTAATTTCACCAGAAGTAGAAACAGCTCTGAGAGGTCTACAACTAGCTGCCTTGGTAATTCCAGTGGTGGTGAAATGGTCTGCCCCTGTGCTGTGTCGATGATGGCTACTGAGCACTGATCCGTGGCTAACTCAGAATTTTTAACTCAAAATTTAAGAACCAAATTTTACATTTTTATTTAATTATTACAAATTTACAAAGATTGGGTGTAAAATGTGCCTAACTCCAAAGTCTATGTATCCTTGAAATCCTCTTGAATGCTAAATAAAATAAGCCACATTCAACATTTAGAGTTTGGTGAATTTGAATGTGTCGGTGAGAAATATAAAGAAAAATCAACCGGTCATATTCTGAATTTGACACATTTTGTCAATTTGTGGAACTCACTTATTTGTTCAGGTACCATCTCCCAGGCATGAGGAGTCCCTCTGGGGACTCTCGGAGTTCTCCATCTTCCTTTGTTATCCTTTCAAACATTTCTTTAAATATTTCCTCAACATGTATATGGTGGAAATTTTTAAAAATTAACTTATATTCTAGCTTATTTTCTAATAATGTACAGGTTCAAAACAATTCCCTTTCATTCATTTGGCAAATAAAGATATCCTTTTCCACACTCTCCTCAATTTTCTCTTGTGACTTTATTAACCATACAACTTTTTAGTACACTTTAAAAATCTTACATGTAAATAATAAGTGATCTCTGGAAAACAGCACTACGTCATAGATTTTTTTTTTTTTTTTTTTTTTGCTCTAGAATTTCATCTCTTTGTCCATAGAAGACAGTGGGAAGAGGTAGACACTGCCATCTGTCTCTACCTGAGGGTATTTTCTACTCTGGCAATATTTGGGTCAGTTCACATTCTAGTCAGTTGTGTGAGGAAGCCCAGACTAATAGGCACCTTGTTTCCAGAATGTTCCAAGAGTATCCTGGTGGATTGCCACTCCAGTTTGGCAGTCATTCCCCCTTGTGGCCCTGATTGAATACAGCATGAGCCCCTGTCATGAAGAGCACTCTGTCTCCATGGGGCCATTCTGTCCCAATGATCCATTTTTGTTTCCCACTCTTCTCTGGGCTCTGACTTCATGCACAGACGCTTGAATAAGAAACAGACCCAACAGCAAACAGCCCAGTGAAGGAGATTTTATTTTTTTTTTTACTTCCTTTCATTACATATCAAAGGAATATATATATCTAGGAATATAATCTTCTACCAGGATGACATATCCTCTTTGGGGGGGAAAAGGGATTTATTTATGAACATATCTTATTTCTAACTGCGATCTAAGTCCCTTGGGTCTTTGGTAATGGACCAGATTATGAACAAGGAGGCTCCCCCTGGATGTACCCTGAGTTAAGAAGAAGGTCACTGAATCTGACTCTTCCCACAGCACCCTTTCACCTGTATTCCTCTAGCTCCCAGAAAGGCTGGAGGCCTTCTCCCAAATCACACCCTCAGTATTCTGACTGTTTCTGGATATTCTCCAAGGTGGTGCCACATGGGAGCAGTTAGGTCACCATCTACAATGTTCCAGTGACCTGAAGCTCCAGCATCAGGTGTGTTCCCCAGGTCACAGCCACCTGGAAATGGCAGTTCTCACCAAGTGGCCAAGTGTCGGTTTTCACAGCAGGTTATTACTCCACGCCTCCTCGGCCCCTAGTTTCTCACTTTTCTGCTTCTGTCTTTAGGTATACTGCTGCCTTCATCTTCCAGGATGGGTATCTTGGGTTTCCCCTAGGTTTCTTTGCACCTGGAAACTGAATGTCTGGCCAGGGTGCCCTTGTCATTTGATAATCAGTGGGATACAGCTCCTGAAGAACCTTGAGGGGAGATTGGAGGAAGGGAGAATGAGGAATGGTAGGATTTCCTCGGTCCTTCTGTCAAAATCACCTGGCCAGGTGCTCTCTCTGCACTGAGGAGGGCTCCACTCCTCTCTAACTCTGTCACCTAGATCCCTTGGCTCCTTGGTAACAGGTACCAGATATGAACAAGGAGGCTCTTCCTCCCACTGCAAAGTGCTCTCAGGTGTTGCCAACAGCTCCCTTTCCACATGCCTTCAGGCTAGGGATGGAGACCCCTGGACTACTCCTAGTCCTCCTGTTCTTCTGCATCTGCACTTCTATAAATAGTTTCTTTCTAAATGAAACCTTCTTCCTACTGCCCTAACCTGTGCATCACCTCTTTCCATTGGTCCCTGAGCTCTTCCTTGGGTGTGCACCTGCATCCTAATTTTGCTCCATTTGTATACCTGGTTGCTCTGTGAATCTCTACTGAGGCTTGCCCTTCCTACCAGATATCACTGAGGTGAGAGATGTTTGCTGATAATAAAACCTGAAGTTTTCAATTCCAGTTACTTTCGACTCACTGTGTGTCTGTCCCATTTGTCCCCTTCTTCTGGCTGTGTTGAGGTTTCTCAGAACTCTTGACCTTCCACTTGGGGTACTCTCCCTGCACCTGACCCTGAGGGCAACTTTGAATTCCTGATCTTTAAAGAAATCTTTAATTTTCAGGGGCTGAGTGTAGTCAGAGAACAGCATTTCCTAAGTCTTAGAGTTTTGTTTGCTTATTCTGCACAGTTACTGGTAAAGAATAACAAAAAGAAGCTTTAAATTGTGTCTTTATTTTTAGTATCTCCTATGGATTCCTGGATGTTTAGAATGCCTTCTAGGGAGTCATAAAGGGCAAGGAAATCTTTTCTTACAGAGACAGGAACAGCAGGAAGGGGAATTTGATACCACTTCTAACAAGCCTGGAGAAAAGACAGAAGACTATATAAGTGTTTGTGGGTTTGCAGTGGATTTGACCAAGATTGTAGAGGAAGCAATTGAAACCCACAGTTAGCCTGGTTTAGGAAGATCTGTGGCTATGAATTTTTCATTACATACCTGATCCATCGACAGTTTTTAAGTGTGGATTATCAGATTTTTCACCTCTAAACTCCTGAGAATTGCAGGAAAGGGTTGAGGAAGGAGGTGTGTATGGGATATTCACCAAAAAAGGTTGAAGATGCAGTTAGAACACATCCACAGCTGAGCACATATTCTTGATGCTCTGTTTAGTTCATATTATTTTCTCAAGAGTCTCCCAAAATAGCAACTTATGCACATTTTTCTGCCTACCTAATTTTGCTTTACAATAGTTGGGAAAACACAGCCAGATGCTTTCTTTAAAAAACTACATTCACAAGTTGACAACATCAAAATTAGGACTCCATCTCCAGAATGTCACTTTTTTCATTTTAATTAATAATTAAGTTGGCTAACCCCCCCTGAAGTTCTGGGCTCTCACAGCTGGGGGCTGAACCCTGACCTGGCCTCAGGGAAATCAGCTAAGCTAAGCTTCTCTTTCTCCAGATTCCCTGGAGAAGCCAGCTCTAAGCCAGGTTTCCTATTTAATCAATTAAACTTTAATTACCCAAGTAAGTGATGAACCCATTCTCCTTTTAAAAGACTTAATACATCACAGATGAGACTGAAGTTCCCTTGCAATGACCATTCTTTTTTGTGACCTTTTTGCTAGAAGTGACAAGTTTGAGGTTTATCTTTTCTGAACTTTTACTTTCACATTTTCCCCTGTACATATATAAATATCAAAATTAGGTAGTGTTGTTGTGTGTGTTTCTCACAGACAAAATTGTCCTTTATTCCTTGGGTCTCATTTCTCTGAACTTTTGCTCTTGATAATAACCAACGGCCAAACTGAAAGACTGAATGGGCTATTTCGTCTCTCATCCTTCAGTAAAGAATTGACTTAAGCCCATTGTTCTCATATGCTAAATGATGGAAAATTACTTCTTCATATGGTTGAAGTTAAGGTATTTCATCTCTGAGCTATAAGTTGTTGATCTTTAAGAGAAAATGAAGGGAAGAAATCCCTGCATGATACTATATAAAGAGAGTTTGTTTTAGAAAAATTTTATCTGTTTTACATACCCCGATTCAAGCCCAAGTTCAAGAGGGGAAATAAGGTTGTTGGAAAAGCACTGGGACTAGACCTCCGACTTCTGTGTACTGGTGTGCTCTGTTCTCCCCTACCCTATACTTAAGTAGCTCTGAAACTTGGTCAGTGAAGAGGTCTCCCAAGTATCTCAAGAAAAAACTTCCTAAACAAACCAAGCTGTAAATGCAATGAACACAGCTTTCATATTCTTTGCCCATTTAATGCAATCAAGATTAGGTGGAAGATAATGCTCTCTACCCTACATTCATCTTTGGATAACAATGAAAAATTATTTCCCACATCCTCTCCTTTCTTTATCTTGTTCCTTCCTCTAAGCCAGTCTCTTTGAGGTATTCTCTTTTCTAAATCTATTTTGCTATTTAGTAACTTTGTTTTGAATTTCTTAAGTGTAAAAGCTAACTACTACCATTGATTGTGCTTATGCTACAAGTGATACCAGAGGGCTTTCCAAGTATTTACTACTTTATTCTCACAGAGATCTTTTTAGGTTGTCACTGTTATACCCGTTTTACACACAGGAAAGTTGAGGTTCAGAGAGCACAGAAAACCTAGTCAAAGTCCTCTAATTGAAAGTAACAGAACCAGAATCAAATTCAATTTGCTTCTTAATTACGCTGCTCATACTTTTAACTCTATCTTAACCATGTAATTCCAACATGTTTAGTTACCTTTTAAAACAAATAAGAAGAGATATGCAGGGAAAAAAGGGGGAGAACAGAAGAGTCTTCATAAGTTCTAGAAAACTATCCTGTAAGAGGTAAGAATTCAATGACTGAATGAAATGAAATGCTCTTAAGACTAAATGAGTTAATATGTGTAAAGTACCAACAAAGATATCTATCTTAGTGAACTTACTGGATGTTATTACTGCTTTCAGGTGGTGTTAGTAATTTGTGGGAGTTTGTGAGCCTTTATGCCCCTGCAAGTACCCAAATGGTAGAGCATTTCTTGTCCAGGGTCCAAGTTCATGGGAGTCAATTGTGTTATTGACACCATTTAAAAAAACCTCCCTGAAAGATCACCTTTAAGTAGCCAGAGGACTTGGATTTGCTAATAGAAGCACCCAGGACATTCTGTAGTTGGGTATGAGAGCCAGAACTGATAGCAGGTAGGGCTTGGAACCCCTTATAACAACTGCAGCTTTGAATTGAGGACTTTCTCCCAGTTACTTTTCCTTTTGCCCAAGCCAAACCTAAAGTTATTACATTCTTCTTGGGTCAGCTACATCCTCTACTATTTGTTCCTTCCTCAGTGATCTTGTATATGGATAATTTCTGCCTATATATTTGAAATGTCCACCATTGTTTGTTCCATTTTTTTTTTTGCTTTCTGGGGCAACCTGCAGCTGGGGTAAGCAAATCAGGTGATATGCCCCAGTACCATCCCCAGCCATGGTGATCACTTAAACGAGCACTTGACCTTCAAGGTCCTACTATAGGTAGTATGGTATATATAGTACTATGGGCCACCATCTAAGATCAGGTGCAAGGCAAGTGAGCAGATGAGTGAAGTTTCTGTTACATGGATCCAGAAGAGCTTTCATTGGATACTTCTGGACCAGATAATTCCAGTCTTTGAGGTCATAGCCTCTAGTGCCTCTCAGAGTACAGTATACCGTGCAGTCCACCACTATAACATTACATAGATATTTATTTCTTGACAATGGAGATTTTATGGAGCAAGACTTACTTTTTTTTTTTCCTTCAGACTAGGTCTTTCTATTTTTGCGTGTTGAATCACAGACTCACATTGCCCAGGGTACCACAGACTCAAGCAATCCCCAGCTTCAGGTTCCCAGGTAGCTGGGATTAAAGTCAAGCACTGCCATGCCCAGCTATTTTTTTGGGACTAGGTCTTGCTAAGTGCCCCCTGGTGGGACTCAAACCACAATCCCTGGCCCCCACCCTGACTTCTTAGGCTGCCACTTACAGGCATGAGCCACCATGCCCGCAGTGAGACTTATCTTGATCTGTGAATTTGGAGTGCTCTTTGTGTTCTTGAGGGATTGAGGCCATCTGGCAATAGCTGGAATCATTCTTTTGTTCATTCAAATATTTATTCTAGATAGCAGAAATTGAAAGGTAAAATAAGACCCAGCTTCTGACCTTTAGAGTCCCCTGGCCTAGCAGGGATATAGCCATGGACCACAAATAAATTACAATTGGATTGGCTGGTGTAACCCAAACAAAATTTTTCTTCCTATATCTGTTCTGATTACTGTCCCCTTTTGGGAAACTGGAGTGTAAGCCATATAACTGATGCTAACAAGCCTATCAGTGATTAAGAATACAATCTCATGGTGATAGAGTAGTAATTCTAACGTAGAATCCACCCTCCATTCAGCATTACTGTTAATCACTTGAAATGAATCACTGACACTTCTTGCTCATTCCAGGCTGTTAGTCATGTCTAAAGTTCAAGGCTGGTCCCCAATTATCTCTGTTTGCATGTAGAGGATTTTTTTTAATGAAATAGTAAAATATCTTTCATCCCAGAGTTGATTACATCTCAAACTAAAGGAGTGTTCCTTTCTCTTGCTTTCCCCTCATGGAATGGGCCTGTATCTCACTTACATGCCTTCTGCACCAATTTGGAAAGCTCGTATTATATTTTATGGGGACGGTCCCAGCCTTTGTCACTGGCTAATGAATTTGTTGAATTAATTATGAGTTAGTGAATGATGAATTCATCTATTTCACAGATTTTTGAGTATCAGCCATATGCCACCCCTCTGGCTAGGTCACTGGAGGAATTTAGAATAAAACAACTGGTGAGAACCTGTCATCTAGCATGAAGAATCCAAGGAGGAAGATGATGATCAACAGTTTTGCAGAAAGCAAGACAATAGGCAGTACCCTGTGCAATATGGAAGACAAGGGTGAAGGTGCATGAGGGAATCTAGCAGAAGGGGCACTGATCCAAGCAGCTGTCACAAAGTCACACTATCAGGGTGAACCTGATGTAAAAGAGATAAGGATATGTTCAAGGCCCCAAGCAGGTAGGAAATAATCTCAGTGACTTAGTGGCCACACCTGGGAGGCTGAGGAGATGAGAATAGCTATGCATCGAATTGTCACCTTTCTGAAAACAAATGCTCGATTTTAACCAAAATAACTAACTGGTGGGTGAGAAACCCATGATCAAAACAAATGCCTCAGTTGCTGCTGAACTGGAAAATGTTTTATTGACGTAAAAATGTTAAAAATAATAGTGGCAGATTGAAAATAGCCCCTCCCAACTCCCCCCACCCTTGCTCCTCAGCAACCAGGACTTAATCATACAACCCTGAACCTCACAGAATCTTTCTCTATCTTTCCAATATGGAAGGGTCTCTGAGGCCTCTGGGTCCCTGGCGTGTCTTTCTAAACCTTTGGCCTTTGCTTCAGTGGAGGCAACGAAAGAAAAAAAAAAAAAATCAACGAATGAAAGAGGACATGATTTGGGGGGAGCAAGCACAACTGGCAGTCAAGCTGAAAACCTCTGAGACTGAGGACTGTGTTCTTCCCATTCTCTCAGATCTGAGACTGTTTTAGGATCATCATCTTAATAGCACACAACCAAAGCTGTTACTTCGGAGTCAGTTATCACAGCAAGAGCTGTGCATGGGTCAGCTCACTTCATCCTAACAAAACCCATAAGGTGGAACCTGTTAGGTTGAAGGATGTAAAATGATCAATATTCAGCCACCTTTCTGACCTGATAAAAATGATCAGGGACCTGGCAAGCTTTCAGAGTTCGCCTGCTCTTTTATAATCGGAGATCACCAGACAGAGGCTCACGTCCAGATACGCACAGCACTTCAGAGCCGTGCTCTTCTGCCCCACTTAGGAGAGGGACTGAGGAAGTGGATAAAACCAGACAGGGGCTTTTATCACCCCCCACCCCATGCCAGTGTTCTGCTCTGTACATCTCCTGCACTGAGAGACGTCGAGATTGGAGTCTGAAAATACACCAACAACTCTCACCCTTTTCACTCTGCTTCCATCACCTGCCCAGGCTCCTGATTTTCCCCTCAAAAGGGCATGTCCTGCACATGCTACTATAAAGGCACAGCTAGACCCAGTACTGAGAAAGACCAGTCTCCGTGCTTCTCAGGTCCCCTTGACCATCTCCTACAGGCCACTTTGTGCAGCCTGAAATCACAGGAGAGGGAGAAAAGAAGGTGGAGGGGAAGAATGAGAAAGGAGAATCAATTTTTCATTACTCCCAACAAAATCCTAATGAAGATTCCCATTGGTTTGGACCTGTGTGTGCACATGTGCACTATGTTCTCTTGTTGAGGATCCAATGGATTCAGTGTGCTTTCTATGCATTCTCTTAACTCTTCCCCTACAGAGCTGGGAGCTATCACCCCACTTTACAGAAGGTTGAGGCATAGAAACAACTAGGTGAGAGGTCAAGGGCACCCTTCCTAGTCGACTGCCTCCACTGCCAACCCCATGCTGTGCATTTCCAGTAGCCACTGGTAGTGAGGTTTGCATGCCCCCCCCCAACCGTGGGCTGTAGGGGTGCAGAGTTAGCAGGGGCTAGTCCTACCTGGGTTTCCTGAGCTGAGGTTTGGGGAAGGTTGAGTGGGTGACCTTAGCAGAGGAGAGATTGGGTGCCAGGCCAGGGAAGTCACACTGCCCTCCACAATGAGACTAGAAGGTTTTTACAAACAGGACATTTTACGCCCCAGTCTGATGTTGGGCCAAATTTCAAAGAACAGGAGGCTATAAAAAGGGCAAAGGAAGGAAGCACTAATTAAAAGTTCCTGCCCAGCTCTGGGGTCAGAAAGTACAAAGGCTGCTAGTTAGTGAGGCCCTGAAGCTGGTGTTAACGGCAGGGGCTCTGGGGAGGGACAGAGGTTCAGACCAAGCCCCTCACATGGAGCCTTCTAGCGCCACCGTTCTCATTTGTCAAATGGTGATGAAATCTTGACCTCTCTGCTTTCTTGATGGGATTAGATGATTTAATACAAGTCAGACCCTTGGCTTCCTCCCAATAAATGGTAATGACTAGTTAATATTTTTGCCAAAGCTTTTTAAATATTGGTATCCTTGTGACCTTTTCCTCTTAGGCCAAAAGCCTCATCTGTCCCTCGGAAATCTTTGCTTTCAGTTTTAGGATCACAGGACGCAAGACAGCATCCAGTACCTACTACACCAGGAATCCTTGCAACACTTCCCAGAACTGTGTTTTCTTACTTTGGGGTTGGGTGACATGGCTCCTGCCATCTGATAGCATCATCTTTTTTCAGGTGCTAGAGAAACAAGAACCTTTATCTTCCTTTGGTCCAGACTGCTCAAAGGTGTCAAGCAGCACTACGTCCCATCCTGGCCTTCTCGGGAGACCGCCACCATCCCCCTGCCCAGTGACTTTGGCAGGCAGTCTAGGCTCAGTCTCCAGAACCACTGCTCTATCTTGCTTTCCCTTTGAGTCCTGCTACTTTCCCTCTTACACTTGACACTGTAGACTGAGTTTCCAGACGATACACATCAGACAGCTGTCTTTTGGTTGCGAATGACAGAAACCCGATTGAAACAGCCTGCTGCAATTATAGAATTGAAAGGTCAGGACACAGTAGGATTCAGGGACAACAACTGTACTGGCTCGGCTCAGTCTCCGTTGCTTGCCTATGCTCTCCTTTCTGTTGCTTTCACTCAGGCAGGCTTGTTCTATCAGGTGGCAAAGCGGCTGCTAGCAAAGGCAGTTTATACTTTGTGCAGTCACACACATGCTCCAAGCCTCCAGCAGGTCTGCTCTCTGGCCCTGACTTTTCACTTTTGTCTCCCCGCTAGTGGGGGGCATGACCTATTTTGGCCAAAAGAACACAGTTGGCAAAATGACAGTGAACCAGTTCCAAGCCTAACCTATATGAATGACCTATTTCCATGTGTCTTATACTTGCAAATCACCATGAGGATAAGCCTCAGGGAGCCTACTGGTACTCGGGAAATGGAGGACATTTGAAGTGAGCTGGTCCACTGACCGCAAGCTGCAGCCTGAAGCAGGCGCATGCCAGCTGACCCACAGACCTGTTAGTGCACCATCAATACCACTGAGCCTCTTGGAGCTTTGTGGGTTCTCATGGCTTCTGTGAGGGCATGGTGTCTCATGTAGAATTGAGGCCTTCCTTGAGTGATACACAAGCTCATCTCCCAGCAGCCATGACCAAAAAAGACAACGGTTCCTTCCCAATCATCCCAACAAAAGTTCCAAGATCAATTGCACTTGGCTAGACTCCTGTCTCCAGTCCTGGAGTGAGGAGGAAAGAGAAGCTTCTTGAACTGAGGCATGAGTGCCAGAAGTAAAGAAGAGGTGGTTCTCCATAGGAAATAAGGTAGCTATTACCCAAAGTAAGTGGAAGAGATGCCAAGTAGACAGAATGACTGATTCTCACCATGACATCCTCTGAGCGGTTGTGAATCTGAGTGAGTCACAGCTCCATATTAAGCCAGGAATCAGCTTTATTTGTGTCCATACCCATTGATGTAAGGTGGAACTCAACCAAAGCTAAGAACCAGTCATCAGTGGGCCAGGTAGGGAGACTCAAGACACATGTTTGGAGTGTTTCCCCCAAATGAAAAGACCCAGCCCCAAACTTCTCCCTTCCCCAGGCCAGCATGAGCAAGGAGACTTCAACTGACTAGTAGGCTAAGATTTGGCAACTTGCCCTCCCTCCCCACAGTGTCAGCTGTGGAAAGTAGTGGAAGGTGGTGGGGGGTGGAAAGAACTGGCTGGAATGATTGCTGAATCCACACCTGCCCCTGATTTAGAGCCATTCTCTCTCCCCAATCCCATCCTCAATTGCACTCAGGGGGCTTGAATCCCCAGTGGGGTTCATGGCCTGCTGCCTCTGCCTCTGCGAAAGAACAGACCTGGATAGGAAGCATGGCATACAATAAATGGAACCCCTGTGCCTCTTTTCATGAGCTCTTTAAGATTCTTACTGAAAATGTTTTAAAATTAAGTCAAATTAAAAACTATGGAGGCTCTCTTTTGCTTTATCCTTTCAAATCCCACCTTTCTGCCTTGACCTTTTCCCTGCTCTCTTTAGCAGCTGCTCTCTTTAAGGAATATCATTTAGCTCTAAGATATTCGTAGGGTATTTTTGATGGGCATTGCAGTAAGAAAGGGCAAGTTTCTATCTCATTCTGACAGTATCACACCCAAAAACTGCATGACAATCTGCTTTTGCCAAAGTGTCCATCATGTAGCATTAAGAAAAGAATTTTTTAAGTCTATCTTTTGTCTTCTCCCCAGGGGTGACCCATCACTTCTGCCACACTCCACCCCCACCCTCTTTTAAACACCAGATTTCCCTACAGAGTTGGGAGAAGGTCCAGGACGAGGAAAGCAAATACTGGTCACTGTATTTGCTCTAATTACACCTTTATGGACAAGACAATTGTTATTGTAAAAGCAGGCAGGCAGGGTTCAATGCAGCTTTCTTCCCTTCTTCAATGCAGCTTTGATCCAGCCAGGGATGCCCCGGGAGGAATTTCAGTCTAACTGGGGCAGCCCAACCTTGGAACCATGCCAGCCTTGCTCTGCTGGGGGTGTAGGCTTCTCTCATGAGTTTTAAGGTTATCGAGACCAGGCTTAGAAGGATCCATCGACACAGAGCATTGTGACCATACCAGCACCTCCACACACCAGCCTTGTTGAGTTTAGCACATATCTTTAGGTATGGGCATTGGTGCCAGCTTTGAAGCTTTTCTTTCAGCCACAAAGTCACCTCTATTTTGTGCTGCTGAGGCCTCAACTGCCTTCCTCCTGGACATTGGGGCCATGGTAAATTCTGTCACTAGGAGGCACCAGAGGGAGACCACAAAGCAAGGGGATGGAGAAAGACCTTTTCCTTCCAGCTACCTTCCACTTCATTCTGGTAGCGTTTTCACTCTCCAGTTCTTTTTAGCACTCCTAGTACCAGACTCTTAATCAGCTTTCTGTCTCATGATTTACAAAATACTCTTACTTAAAACACAACCACGTCTGGACTTTAAAAGCAATCCCAGTTCTCTGTGTACTATTTCACTCACAACAAAGAAGAAAAGCTGGTCCAAAAGGGAAAGGGGTCCCTGCCTGCATAAAGATCTGATTTCTTCTCAGGCGGTAAAGTTAAGAAGATAAAAAGAAAAGAAAAGAAAAGAACTTTCACCTTCAGGAACAGTCATGTAAGATGAACTTGAGCTTTGCAACTGAGTTGGCCAGTCCTAGTGTAGCCCCTACCCTAACCCACCCCCAAATAACTAGGTCTTTGCAGAGCCAACAACCCACTGATCTTTCTGTCTCAGATGGGGCTTGGGAGGGAGAAGGTAGAAGAAAGCAATTCATTAAAAAAAAATAATCCTCAGAAGAGAGAGATCTGCTAGATTCCCAGAAAGCCGGTATTAGGAAGGAAGAGGAAAAAAAAACAGCATGAGCGAATTATGTACTTTTAATCTGCTTAGCTTTTCACTGTTGAATAGCTGAGGGGCTCAGATAGGCATGAGTGTTGTGAGGTGGTTAAGCCCCATGAACTTGGAGTTAAACTCCTTGGGGTCTAAGCCTGATCTGTGACTTTCTAGATATACAATCTCGGCTATATTTTTGAATTTGTGTTTTAGGGAGGTTTGTATTAGACAGAGTATTAGAAAGCACTGGTGTTCAAGCTAGGAGTCTGATAATTTTTGCATTTCTGATGATGACTGAGGGAGGTGGGAATACCTTGGGGTGATCTATTCACGGAACCGAAGTCTGAGGTTTATGCTCTGACAAGAGGAAATGTCTAACAGCAGAAGGCAAGTATAGAACGAGGCTGACACAAATCATTGGAAAACTGGTTTCAGCCCTACCCAAAAAAGAACTGGTTCATGGCCTAGCTGACTGCCAGTGGAATGGCTGCCTAGGGAGGCAGTGAGCACACATCCCCAGCACCATAGAAGCAAAAACATTTTCCACTGTATGAAGGGGTGGGTTCAACTATTTCTAAGAATCCTCCCTGTTCAAATTCTGAATCTTCCCTTTGAAATATTTTGCTAGGGTCCTGTACCTCTCAGATTCTGGGTTGCCTCATTTCTGAGTCAGGATGATGGTACTACTAGCTGCCCTCTTACAATCTCTCTCCTTTTTTCCTTTACTCCTTCCCTTTAACAACTGATGCTCAGGATGGGTCAGGCACTGTCTTAGGTTCTGGGGATATCAAAAGCAAGAAGGTGGCATAGAGGTACTACCATGGTAAAAGTTTGAACATGTAGTGACAAGTTAGATCAACAAAAAAGCATCGAGTAATTGCCTGGTTACACTGCTAGAGCTGGCATTGGCCACTCTGGGGGCCTAGAGGAAGCGCAGCTAGCTCAGCAGGAAGGAGAGTCAGAGCCCTGTGTCCTGGAGGAAAGAAAGCAATCCTCAATCATCAGGACCATGTGCTTTAGAAGCAAAGTTAACTGCATGAACCTAGACCCAATGGCAAAGAAAACTAGATGTGTAGGGAACATGTGAAGGGGCCATGTTGATAGGATGCAGAACTTAAGGCAAGAATGACAGGAGGTGAGACAAGGTTAAGGAAGTGAGTAGGGACTTGATGGGGGAACCCCTCCACTACCAATGCTAAGGAACATGAAATTAGATCTGGTCATTTATGAAGGCTGATTTTAAACAGAAGAGTGGCAAGTTCAGGTTTCCCTTTCAAACTATTTCCCTGGCATCTGTGTGGAAGGTGAACTAGGAAAAGTAAAGCTGATCACCAGCTGGCAAATGGTAGTTGTCAGGAGGTCATAGAGCTAGAGGTGACAGTGCCAGAAACCAGCCTCTGAGGGAGCAGTGGTGAGGGTCTAATGGTGGATGCCCAGGGAAGCTCACAGGAAAACATGAACTGCTTTCCAAATGCAATGGGTCATTGTAATTATGACCACTGTATAAAACTTTGGCTTCGGGGCCATCATATAAACTAGGTCTTCATCACTTACCCAGGAACTGGCAATGAAATCCTTATATGTGGTCCCAACCAGTGTAAATGGTACTTGTGCTTAACGAGAGGCCTTTAAAAAATGTAATGAAAGCACTGACTTGAGAAATAATTTTGCAGATGCTTCTGGGCTGGGACATCTTCCATTCCAAGATTGAATTTTGGTGCTGCTGGGCAGACTGGGGGAAAAAGCAAAAATTAGATTTCATGCAGGCAAACTAAGAGGGCAGATGATTCCCTTTAAATAAAACTTCCAATGGATTTGACACAGGAGGGCACAGGAGATGAACCTGAGTAGCTCAAATTCTGCTGAAATGCTTTTGTAGATGACTGAGAGTTTACCAGTATTATCTTTTTAAATATTTTTACCAGAATGTTTCGGACCTTGTAGATGTGCCCTGAAATGCCTCTCTTTGGGTAAGATGAGAGGAGTCTGTTTTAAGCAAGTGTGGTGTCTGCGTCTAGTGCTGTTTATGGCAGAGCTGAAAACTGTCTTTGAAATTAACAATAGATGTGCATAAATCTTCCTCAGTTACCTAGCAACTAACACCAGACAGGGCAGAGCTTCACAGGGCTGGGTGAAGGTAAACCTGATTTTGGAATACCTGGAATATTTCTGAGATCCTGGGGGATTGCTGGGAAGGGAAGAAAGAAAATTAATACGATCAACGAAATATTTGAGTTTTTTTTTTAGTTTGTAAAATTGCATCAGATCATAATAAAAATGTCTTCTAAATCTCTGAGTTTTCTAGCAACTGTGAGAGTTTGCAAAGATGAGGTGATTTCCTCATTTGGGGGCTATACACTAACCGTAGCACCTCAGGTGTAAAATAGGGGTCAAATGAGGGAAACACTAATGTTTTGTCCACATTTTTAGACTGTAGGGAGTGGAGTGACAGGGTTCGAGTCTTTAGTTTTCTTGACTGAAGGGCATGTGTGCAGTTAGAGTGAATTTTTAAAAAGGAAAAGATGTTGAAATAATGAAGCCTAGGGTCATGCATGTAACTTAAGATACACACATATTCTTTGCATCTATGGGTACATGTGCATTTTTTATTTCTAAAAATCAGTTTCTACATTAAGGCTTAGGTTACAAATTCAATGTTACAGGGCCTGGCAGGTAGCACAGATGAGTTCCTTCCCAGCGACCGCAGGGAGCCGGCCAGCTGGGCAGCTGCTCTGGTGGCTCCAGATGAATACCACCACCCTATGAGATCGGAGCACAGGGCTGCCAAGTCTGATTTTTCAAAAAGCCAGAAATCCCGAATTTGTGCACAATCTCCTATTTAAAAAATACTGGCAACTAATTTGAGGTTTCTTTATTAAAAAAAAAAAAAAAAAAAAAAAAAAAGCCCTCTTAGGCAAAGCAAAGCGAGTCTGTCTTAAAGTGAAAGTTCTGATCATCTTGCCTCTTTTTCAAAAACATTACATGGTTGCTCAAAGACTCACTTTATCTGACAGCTGGAGACGAGCTTGTGCAGGCTACTGGCTAGTAGGTCCATCCACTGCCTCCTACATGCTGTGCTAGCTGTTTTTCACATCTGTCGTGCTCAGAATACTCCAAAAGGTGGGTGTGACTAATTATAGGAGTCATGAGCCGATTTTCAAGAGCAGGTCACTGAGTCTGGAAGATGGCTCAGCTTTGCATCCTCAACCTGGATCTCAGACTCTCTAGCTCCAAATATCCTGCTCCTATGGGCCTGACACCGTGGGGTAAAAGAATCGAGGGCTTCTGTGGTTTAAGGTTTTTTTCAGGGAGAAAAAATAGTTTTCTCTAACAGAATATCTCTGGAGACATGCTGAAGGTTGTCTTTTACTGGAACTGCCATAACTAAGTGTGCGAACTGGGGGCCTTGAGCAACAGAGATATGTCAATCTCCAACTCCATGTTCAAGGGGGTGGTCAGCTTGCTTTCTCCTGAGAACCTGGTGTGTTACTGGCCTCTTCTCCCTGTATCTTTATGTGATCCTCACTCAGTGTGTCTGTTTCCTAATCTCTTCTCATAAGAACACCAGTCATATTGAAGGCCCACCATATGAATTCATTTTACCTAATTGCCTCCTGAAATATCTTCAAATACAGTCACCCCTGAGGCCCTGGGGCCTTAAGGCCTCAACATATGGAAGGGGGAGGGGTCCGTGGGAAATGATTCAGACCATAACAGAATCCATCCATTTTTTTTCTCTCCTGTAAATTTTCTTCTTTTTCTTCTCCCTGCCCCCTCTTTTCTCCTCCTCCTCCTTCCGCTCCATTCCTCCTCCTCCTCCTCATTTTCCTCCTCCTCTCCCCCTTCTTCATTTCTTTATTATGACTGAAAGCAATTTCCTGAGTTGGGAGGCATAGAGCCAGGCATGGCTTTGGAGGCACCTGAGGGGATTTGCTCCTCTTGTCACCCCAAGGCAGCTGAACTTTGGGGGGCCTGTGCACACCATTAGCCCACTGCCAAGGCACAGCATCAATGTTGGAGAATCATAAGACATGAGACATTTAGCAGTGTCCCCATTTACTTGGTATCACTGATTATACCAGTGTGCCTTGATATAGAAACGATATTGGCATGGCCTCATAGCATTATTTGTAATACCAAAAAATGGAAACAATCTTTATGCACAGCTGTAGTATTTAATAGGATTCTACACAGCCTTTGGAAAATATATTGTGATGAAATACTTTCAAGGTAAGAAAAATTTCATGATTAGCGAGTGGAAGGGAAAAAGCAGGTTACAAAGATGTAATTCATCTCAATATTTTAAAAATAGTTTATTACATGCAGGTATATGTAAATATGTGTATGTGTGTTCATAGGGAAAGGTATACTCTGAAATGAGAATGGAATTCTATCACTCGGTGATAGAATGATACGTTTAAAATTTTTTTCTTCTGTTTTTCTAAATATGTCATATGTTCTGCAATCATATATAATTTTATGATCAGGTGAAAAACATTAAAAATATAAACTCCAGTACACACTCAGCTTACCAAAAGATTCTAAGAGACTTTCTCATAAAGAACTCCCTTATAACTTTTCACATAACACCGCATTCACAAAAATTCAATTTACTTGCCATTTTCCAAATATAACTCTCAGTCACGATTACCTGGATTCTAGAATAATTTTTGAATCAGGGCTGAGAATCTCTTTGCTCTTTTTTTGTCCATCCAACTCTCTTTTCCCACAGGGTTTTTGGAGTGAATTCAGGAAATGGTGGCACCCCACAGCCCAGGATGAAGGAACTAAATATAAATAAGCGCACTAGTTTAATGTGTCTAAAATACCATACAGGCAGGTACCAAAAGAAGCAGAGGTCACTTTACAGTGACTTTGAGCCTTTCATTTCTCTTTATTTACTTAAAGAGTCTTTGATGACAATTTCTTTTTAATGGAATGCACTTTGATTGGCAAAATATCTCTATGATGCAGCTTTTCACAAAGGAGAGACTTGTGGTAGATAATGCTGTGATGTCAAACTTAGAAAAGCAGTAGTGGTCACCTTGACCATCTCTTCACATCATTGTTTCCCAAACGTGTGAATCCTCTAGAGAGACTTCGCAAAGGGTTCAAGCCCCTCACTACTACAGAAATGAAGGTACTTGGGACTGTGGCCCATGAAAGCTCTGATTCTTTAGATGTTCAGTCAGATTAGGTAATCCTTAAATAATCAATTTCCCTTTAATATCACAAGAGATGGTTGCATGAACACTTATAGAGAAAGAGAATTACTATCTCATGAGCTAGCTCATTCCACCATTGGACAGCTATGCTTGTTTTGTTTTGGTTTTTTTGCCTTAACTTGGATTCCACCAACAAGATGGAATCCGGAGGAAAAATAGTCGTTTTGCTGGTATCAGCCTTGTGACCTAATTTCTGCATAATCCCATCTACAAAAACAAAATAATTACAATAGAAACAAATGGCTCTACTTGCTGCTCCCAAAGGATGCTTTAGGTTCCAATTCACAGTCCATGTTAGCATTTCTCTTGATTTTCCTGTAGTCCTGAGTTCTATCAGAAATTCCCACTCATCAGCTCTGCCCCAGATCTTATCAGAGCAGGCACCTCCCTCCTCAGGCCCTTTCCTACTTTCTTTTGCTCTCAGCCACACAGCTATATTGCTTCTGCCTCTCTGCCTATTCTTTCTCTAACTTGTCTACTACAGGCTTTCCAATATGAAAAAAAACCTGTAAATACCTAACAAATGAAAGCATTTCCTCCTTTATCCCATTCTACTTGGTCCTGTTTCCTATACCCAACACCCCAATTTTGCTTTGGAAAAAAAAAAAAAAGCTAGAAACTCAGGACTGAAAGAGATGTTGACATCAAAGACAGATTCCCATTTTCAAATGTGATAGGGTTTAAATTGTTTGCAATTGGAAACTAAAAGGCCTGTGCTCATCACAGTAGTGATTTTTCCCAGCTACCATTGCAAAATCATAGACAACACCCCCCATATAGTTTAGAGTTCCTCCTGATTCTTTTAGCCCCACTCCACACCCTCTAACATAGGTGCTCACAAAGATCATCAATTGTTGTCTATAATTCTTCTTTCCATTGATCCTCTAATTGCCTCTCTTTGATGATGTCTATGGACACTCTCCCAATTACCACGCGGGAGTTGTTAAGCAATACTTTCTGAAAGCAGGATTTTCAGGGAAGCCTACACTTCCCCAAAACTTATAATCTCAACCTTGGGACCTGTCACACCTGACTTTTTATTCCAACTTTGCCCTTTACCTTTACAGGGCAAGTCTCTTAAGCTCTTTGTGCCTCAGTTCCTCATCTGTAAAATGGAGACAAGCACAAAATTTAAAAGGGTTGTGAAAATTAAATGAAATTCAGTTAAATCAGCAAAATACTTAACACAGCAGAATGTTGTTTCTGCACATGTGTTTATTTCTCCATTTTCCCTTTTACCATCCTTTTTGGGAGGGGGTGGCCAGCAGACAGGAATGACTTTCTTGTCTTAAAAGTGAAGAAAACAGGGTGAATGACTTTGAGCAAACTAAGGTTAGTAAACAAACCCACAGGTCAAATTCTACCCACCCGCTGTTTTTGTAAATAGTTTTACAGAAATACTGTCATATTTGTTCAGCTGTGACTACTTTTGCATTACAATTGCAGCATTGTGAGCCATTGCAATAAAGACTGCATGACTGCAAAACCTAAAATATTTACTATCTGACTCTTTATAGAACAAGTGTGCCAACCTCAATTCAGAGAATAAAACCATAATAGCTTTTCCACATGGTCTGCCATTGATGAAATGGATGCCATGAGCTTTTCTCTATTAAGTGGTTTTCTGTTGTCAAGGATTTCCTGCACCTTAATTGGTTTTTTTTTCCACTAAGAATTAATATATGCAACAATCAAGAACAATTATGAGTTTGGCTAGTTAGTAGAAATACAAGGAATTACACATCTGATGAGGCCTGAGGGAGAGGCTGCCTACGAGTTCACCCATGTCTCTGCTTCTGTGTTTTCGCCTAGACTGGAAGGTAGGTAGTTGACAGTTCCACATCCTCTTGTTGTAAGTTAGGCCAGGCCTTCAGTTTTTTTGCTGATGAAATTGGGGCAAAATTTCCAGACTTGACTTTAATACTTCCTCACTCCTCTTTCCTTTTCCTTGCCTGCAGCAAGCAAACAAGTCGAGGATCCTGCAGTTTAGAACAAGGTATTCAATAGAACCTTCTGGAACTATGTATGTTTTTATTCTGCACTGTCCATTACATGATATTCAAGTGGCAGGTGATTATTGAGCACTAGAAATGTGGTTAGTTTGGCGGAGAAAAGGAATTTTGACTTGTAACAACTTAAAATAGTGTCTGCAATAGTAGACAGGCCAATTCTGGAAGATGACATGCGCAAATTGGAAGAATCAGAGGACTGACTATCTGGTTGGAGTAAGCACCCCACCACCAACTTCACCTCTTGCTCCTGTGATTTAAGCAAGAAATCAATAGTTATTTGGATAGAAAGTTACTGTTTAACTAGCTAGGATGCCCTAACCCATCGAGAGAGGAGTCCTGGCAACCACCTTAATGAAAACTTGGACAATTCAGTCTACTACCTATTCACTTTACATCAAAAAATATCAGGGGCCACTACTGAATCTAGCTTTCAACATAGTCCATGACATTGATTTTTCTGCATAAAAGATGCAAGCGGTGACTTCGTGGTCCAGAGGTGAGCAATCTCACTTAGCAAGTTAGGCAGGACCATTCCATTCTGTTCAAAGTTCACTTCCAGTTGACTTCTACCAGCATTTTAAATGTGTCCCATACCTAACAGAGAAAGGGCCATGTGGTTTGATGATTTGGGGCTTAGAAAACAGAGCACGGAGGAAAAGTCTAAATTTTAATATTCAAGAGATCCGATTCTTTGCTGAAGAGGAAATGAATTCCATGTTCAGCAGGATTCCGCCAAGAAAGCACCAAACAATCCATGCCCATTGGGGACACCACTTCTCTCTCCCTTCTGCTCATTCCTAAGGGGGGGACAACTCCCTGCTGAGGCAAGACAACTTGTCTCCCTTCTGCTAGGATCAACAGGGGAAGGATCTTGCTTATTTCAGTGTCAGGCAGCAGTGGCACAGGCTCTCCCTCTGTGTGACCATCCTGGGCATGGTCAGTGATGACTCTTGGTCTTATATTCTTTTTATTGAGATAAATTAATTTACAACATTGTGTAGGTACCAGGAGTACATTTTCTCATGCTGGTAACTGCGTGCCTTTCACTGTGTCCACTACCAACTGTCCAGCAGTGACACCTGTTTCATTATAAAGAGAACCAACTTTGGAATCTAACAAACTGCTACCCAAATTGGGATTCTATGGCTTAGTAGCTTGTATAAGACACTGTGCTCCTCTCAGTTTTGTTTTCTTTCACTTAGGGACACTATTAAACCTATGCTAGAGAGCTAGGGCCAGGATGACATGAACATGCATCCGGGAAGCATTTAGAACATGCCTTTATTATATGCAGAATCAGTACTTTGCAGGACTGAGGGTTTGAAGCATATAAACCCAAACCTGGCAAATCAAGAAGGAACTTCAGGGTGGTCCTGTCAAGAGGAAGTGGGTTTATTTGTTAATTAGAACAGTGCTTCTCAAACTTCAGTGTGCATTCCTATTACCTGGGGGTTTGTTTAAATGCAGATTCTGAGTGAGTAGGCTTACGCAATTTAAATGAGTTCCAGGTAATCCTAAAACCGTTGGCTGCTGACACCACTTTTGAAGAGCAGGAAATTAGAGGCCTTGTCCTGTGTTCCTGTCTTCTGTTACCTACTTGGAAGTGATGTGTTACCTACTTAGAGTAAGGAGAGTGGAGAAATATGAGGTTATGATAATGCAAAGTAGGCAGACAGGAGGGCAATCTAGGCAGACAAGGAAATCGTGGAGAAAGATGGGCTAGAAGTTGTCAACCCTAGAGTTTATAATTCACCAGGAGAGCTTTGAAAACTATCCATTGTCAAGTCTCACCCCAGGAATACTGATTTAATTGATTGGGATGGGGCCAGACATGACATATTAGAGAAAAAAACGGCCCGGGTTAATTTTCCATGCAGCCAGGGTTGAAAACTGCCAGGCAACACAAAAGCGGCAGCTTTCCCAGCTGGAAAGAATCAGGAAAGGGTCTTATCAAGATATTAGATTGGGGTGTTTTGGGGAGGCTCCTAGATTAGGAGCAGGGATAGGGGAAGCTTTGTTGAAATTGCAGGTAAGAGAAACCAATTGGTTAAAACTTTGAAAAATCAGATCCATTTGATCAAGTTGTTTCAAAAATACAAAATCTCTCTATCACCTGAAATCATAACTTAGTTTTGGGTCTTTGAAGTGGTTTGTCTGTTGAGAAGCCAAAGGCAAATGGGAGATGTGATATCCAAGCTGTTTCTCAAAACTAGAGGCTCTTTCCTTTGCCAGTATTATGGAGTTGATTGTCCTCTCTGTCACAGACTATTGAACAACGGTCACTGGCTCATAAAAACCAGCTTGGCTGGTCGCATGACCCAGGCCACAGTCCACTGGGTGTCTATCAAGGCCCTTGAGCTCATCACAGGTGCGCCAGCAAAGTCAGACCAATGAGCATCATTAGTTTTGTTGTGATTGAGTTTCCAGCCTACAAGCCAGGTGTCTGCTGCCGTCTTGTCAACAGAAGCCAGCTCAGAGCTGGTGCTTTGCCAGTTTTGACACAAAAGTCAGTCCCCTCCTGGGATTCACTAAGATCTAGTAATGCCAAGCATCTGTGAATATTGTGGCTTTAAGGAAAATTCCCACTATCTTGGGGTGGGGACATATCAAGCACTCTACAACATTTCATCTGAACAATCCCCATCAGACCCATGCCTCCCTTAATTCCTTGTGCACACAGCCAATAAGTGTATTTTGCTTCATCGGCACCCCTGATCCTCCTCCCAATCTTTTACTCCTTGGAGCAGAATTTGGCTCTGCCCCAACTGCTCCACACTTGGCTGCCTGTACCCTGGCACAGCAAACAGAAGACTCTCTAGAAACTTGCACCCAGCTTATGTATACGTGATACAATGTTACCTGGAAGTTGATTGGGTTACCTGAGTGGTGGAGAGCTGAATCTAGCTTCCTGTCAGAGGAATAATGCTTAGTGGATGCAAATTATAGCCAAAGGCACTGACTCTGAAACACCTCTTCCTAAAAAGGGCTGCAGTCAGAGGTTCTGCTTACAGACTGCCTGCTGGAATAACAAAATGCTGATGCCTGGGCCGGGCCTGCAAGAGATTCTGCTTGAAGTGGTCTGGGTGTGGCCTGGGCATTGGTTTTCCTTTTTTTTTTAAGTTCTCCAAGTCAATAGTTTCTACAATTCAGCTAAGTTTAAGAGACACAGTTCTATCCTAACTGCTTAGTGCTAAAGAGCAAAAGGAAAAGACAAGTAGGTTCTTATATTTTTGGAGCAAATGCTTTGTCCTGATTGCTGACCCATTTATTCCTTCTCAGTTCCTTGTCTTCATCCCCTTAAATGAGTCCTCCAAAATAACACCACTAGAAAGTATAGGAGCAGAAAGACTGAAGAACACTGAATAATTTGAGACTTGGCAAGAAAAAGAGGTCATTAAATAACTGTGTGTATGAGAGAGAGAGAGAAAGAATTTAGTTAGAATTGAGGAGAAATATGGACTGTCTGTGGAAACCAATTGTCTTGTGTGTGTGAGGTCCAGCATGTAGGAGCTAAAAGAACAGGGAAAATGGATGCCAGAGAAATGGACTCTTCTCTCTCAGGTTCATGGTTACTACTCATTGGAGAAAGGCATGACAAACAGTGAGTGCAGGAAAATGATTCAACAATGACTTGAGGCAAGCTGAAAAAATGGGACCAGGCACTTGAGAGGTGAGTCAGGAGACTGTGGGATATGGAAACATAGTCAAGAACAACCAGGGAATGGATGCCATTCAACTTTCTAAAGATGGCTATTAGCTCAGATGCAAGTTGAACCTTCAAATGCACCTTTGGATATATTAAAAGGGGCCCTCTAGGATGCATCCAGTTTCCCACATAAGGACACATAGGAATCTAAACACTAGTTTGTATGTATGTGTGTGAGGGTGTGTGTGTTTAATAAAACCACTTATTTCTCGTTTGTGATGTTAAACGAATCATATCCGTTCATCAATCATTTGTTTCCACTTTCTGTGAGTCGTGGATTTCAATATAATTCTTATGAATGTGCTTTCTAACAAAAGTGAAAGGGACTATTAAAAAGTCAACTTTGCATCCTGTGCTTTTATAGGGGTACTGGGAAACTAGGAACACACTGTTATAAAGTCCTAAATGTCTGCTTGAAGGAAATGGTAGAAAAAGCGAAAAATATTTTTCTGCTTTTACAAAAGATATATATGTTCATAAGGGTAAAGAAAAAAATTACTGGGTATGGTGGCGCATGCCTGTAAGCGGCAGTTTAGGAAGCTGTGGTCGGGGCCAGGGATTGCAGTTCGATTCCCACTGGGGACACGTAGCATGATCTAGTTCCAAAAAATATATAGCTGGGTGTGGTGGCACGCACCTGTAATCCCAGGTACCTGGGAAGCTAAGGCTGGGGATTGCTTGAGTCTGTGGTACCCCGTGCAACGTGAGCCTGTGGTTCCACAGGCAAAAATAGCAAGACCTAGTCTCAAAAAAAAAAAATAAATAAATAAAATTAAAAACTGCAAAGAAAAAGCCAAAATTTCTCCTTCAGAAGAATACTAGTCTTTGGCTTGTAAGAAATACTTGTATACTTAAAAGTCTACTTATAGTTTCACATATAAAAGCATTTCTTAATCCAAAACAATGCATGTATACAGAAATTGAAAAAAGTATATATAGAAGGAAAAAAATCATCCATATCCTACCACTTTGGTATATCTTTAAAAAGTCAAATATTTGTATGTTTCATATTTTATGTTTATTTTACAAGGAATACATATTCCTTTTATAAAATTAGAGGAACAAAAAGAAAACCATTAAATCACTTGAAATCTCCCCACTCAAAACAGTCACAACCTATAATATTTCCTGTTACAGTCTCTGAGTTTTAAGTATTCCACAAAGTTTGTCTATTTGAAGGTATAATAGGTACCAAAAATCTTTTTGAAATATGAATTCATATTGTTTTGTAAGCTGCTTTTCAAATGGAAGAATATTCATACAAACTTTCCCAAATTCGATAACATAATGTTCAATGTCTGGGCAGAATTCTACTGGAAGAATACATTATGATTTGTTGGATTGATCCTCAAATGTTAGATACTGAGATTGCTTTTTCTTTTTTCTCTTAAAATCAACACTGATTAACATTTAACCACTGCATTGTGCTTTTTTGTAATTTAACTTTTAGAGTATATTAGACTAATTTGCAAAACTCTAGGACTTTAGTGCAAACAGCTGAAGTAGTGCTTTTTATCGCATCAAATACTAGTTGCTTTAAATATACGAGTGTACTTATAAAGCTAAGAAGATCTGAGGTCCTGGGAAATATTTACCCCACCAACACTGTCTCTTTATTCTTGTGTTCTCTTAACTTTCTCGTATGTCAGTTTCATGCTCAAACATAATAATTTGGAAGAGTGTACATCCAGAAGAAGAGAGAAATTCCCTGTAATCCCTTCTACTAAGAGAGATGCACCTCTCCAGCCATCCCTTCCACCCCCTCACTAACCATGGGTCAACACACTCTTTTTTTCAAAATATTATTTGTAGGCTTCTGATTAGGAGGATGCTTTGATGGGGCTTCTAAGTGTTGGCTGCTGTTCAGAGAGATTTTACCTCTTTTGCAATCATGGGAATTGTCTATTGTAGGTAACAGAAAAAACATCCACCTGGGGAGGCCGTGCTGAGATAGTGTTCTTCTTTCCTATTCTGGAAATCACCATGTGGACACAGCCTAAGTTTCTCTGCATGTGTCTGGGAATGGGGGACCAGAGGCCTCACATTGTTTGACAGTTTTATATGTGGAAAAAAAGGAAAAGTCAAAATCTGGAAGACAGATATGAAGAGGCCAAGGGGGAAAACAGGCACCTTTCGCAATTTAGGAAATTTTGCATTATTGGTTATAAAATTAACACATGTCCATTATTGGGAAATACATTTAAAAAGCTTTAGAAAAGGATCCACTGTTTCTTTGCAACATCAATCTATTTTAATGTTTTGCATTTCTTTCCAGTTGCCTTGAGAGATGAGGAGCAAACATATATCACAGATGTCTATGAAGGACAAATGCAGTGGTAAAGCAAAATAAAATTGTCTACTGTTTACCTATAGCTGACAGTGAGAATGTTTTTTTTTGCTTCCTAGGTTACTCAGCTTTATCTTTCTAAACCAGATAAAGTAGCTGTTGAATTGATAAGATACTGCTTCACATTTGTGAACCTCAAGTATAAATAAATCTATGGAAAACTGACTCCTGCTCAGAGGAGTGAGGCAGGAGTGTACCCAGCAAAAGGGGCTCTTTATTGGCTGTGAGGAAACACCTTGATGCCTGTCCATGAGGTAGAATTGATACTGGTGCAGGGTACTGCTCAGACAGCTCATGGAGAACATTTACAGCTGCTCGGTCTCTCCTCTTTGGATGAACAGCAGGAGACAAAGACTCAGAAACCCCCAAAACAGAGTCCCAAGGGCATTGTTTCCATTCCATCCTTCACCATTTGCTACCATCCAGAAGCCAGGGCATAGCTGGACTCCTGCATTAGTCCAAGCAATTCCTTCAGGGCTTTGAAAAAGGTGCTGTTCCCTCAAAATATATTCCTCCCATCTGTTAGGTACTTGTAAGGCACTGATTGTGTTACTGACCTTTGCTAAATTTTTTTCATAATTATAATACAAACAGGTGATATTCACAACACGAATACTGTTGACCCCACCAGTTTCTGCAGCTAGGAGGCATTTGCAGTGCAGAACTGACTGTGCCGAAGCCTTGCTGAGAGGCCAGGTGAGCATCTGCCTAGGGTTTTGATTGTCCACCTCCCCTCCTTCTTTTTTTAGTCATGTCACAGGGATTTGTTGGGCATTTTAAACTCCAATCCCTGTGCTAGATCTCAGGTAAATAGATGAACAAGCTCTGGCATTCACCCATTGCAAGTATACCCTCTACTGGTGAGGGAGGGTGCTAGGAAATAAATACAACGTGAAGCCTACACTTTAAGTTCCTGGATTCTGGAGCATTTTTACCAGGGTTAGTTGGATTAGGGTGAGGTGAGAGAGGCAAGTTGTATGCATTTAAGAATGGATTCTGTCTTTGATTAAGCTGCTGATATTCTGTTCATCATGAACTTTTTTGGCATTTATTTTGATTCCTTAAAATATTACATTAAAAATACTTGTTTATCTTGATCACTTAGTTTGCTGGTGCCTCCTGTAAATTTTGCCCCACGCAAAGATCTCACTCCCACATGCTAATTCTGACTGGGAACTCAAACCAAACTTTACTTGCTAGGTACTGGCACTTACAATCAGCTAACACTGATATGCAGGCAGTGTGTATGCTGGAGGTGGGGATGGGGGAGTGTAGAATCACCTTACTCTTGAATTTGAGATACAGGTGGTTGGCCTTGCCACTCTACCATAACATACCTTGTGTTACCCCAGGCAAGCAGCTTTCCTTCACACAAGTTCCAAGTCTCATTTTTAAAAAGCCAGGAGAAATGTTAATAATGATAAAAATGGTTCCTTTTCACAAATATTTCGGGGTAGGTTGCTTTCTGCAGGCACCATTTATAGATTCTAAAGCTACTGAGGTGATAAAAGTTTGAGTGAGGGCAAATAAATAATTAGATGAGATCTTGTCAATGTATGATGCTAGTATGGGAATATGGTAGTATGTATGTACGCCACTACAATAGTGGTCAGGTAATTTCTCTCAGGGGAGATGGTATTTGAGTTGAAACACCAATGATAAGTGGACACCATTCAATACTTCTTAGACTTGCAACATTTTCTTTTGTTGACAGCTAGTCTTTAATGATCCCTTCTTTTGTGTCTGTTCGCAAGTGTATAACGACTGTACATGTCCCAATCCATTTTTTCTCAAAAAAAGCAGGAAGATAAGGACTCTTGTTATCTTTTTAAAATTACTTATAAGGAGTCAACAAAGAGATTAGTTTGGGAAGATTCCTAGCTAGTAAATGGTGAGGAAGAGGGGGGAATAAGAACGTGGGCACTGGGACATCAAAGCTGGCATTAAGTGTTTGAACAGCTACTTAATGAACAGTTACTCTATTCCAGGTGCATATTTTATCCTTCTCCTCCCTCCTCTGCTGACACTTAGGGAATATTAAATAGATACCATGCAGGGTACAAACTTTGAAAATAGTCCACTTGGGGGTGATGGGGCCCTTGGTGGTGGTTACAGATGTGTATGAATTTGTCAAAACTGGCAGAAGTGTGTGCTAAGAAAGGACTTTATTGCCTGTGAACTACAGGTAAATTAAAGTTCCAACCCTACTGCCCCCCCCCCCTCCAGATACGGTAGCAGAGTCTTTGGAATGGTCCCAGGCCCTAAATTCCACGGTTAAGGTAAGGGAAGACCCTTTGGGCGTGGGTTCAGGTGAGGGAGAGAAGAGAGCCCCAGTGGGCTGGCCAGGAAGCCGGGAAAGGAAGAAAGTCGGCGTTGCTGGGTGCGGGGGAGTGATGGGAAGAGCCCGTGGACCGCGGGGCGCACCGAGGGAGGGCGGGGGACGCCGGGAGAGGGGAGGGACCTGCGGGCTGGAGAGCGAGAGGCACAGGCTAGGAAGGAGGGGCCGGCTTGAGCTCCGGAGCGAGCCAGGGCTACGAGAGGAGGGAGACAGCCAGGCCACCGAGGGTGCCCGCTCAGGCGACCCGCCCTCCCCGCCCCTGTGCGGACTGACCAGCGGACGGTGCTGCTTGCCGGACGCGCCCGGCCATGTTCAGCCGGAGCTCCCGGAAAAGACTCTCCAGTCGCTCGGTGAGTGTCCCCCACCCGAGCGGAGCCGATCTTCGGGTACCCTCGGCGCGCTGCGAGCGCCCCTGCCTGGTGTCCCTCCGCCCCGCGGCCACGCACCTGTGGCCCCAGGTAAGCGGACCCCAAGGGCCGAGGCGCGTCCCGAACCCGGGAGAGAGGCGCGAAGGGGGTTAAGATCGGAATCCTAGTACTGGCGAGAGCCGCACCAGGAAACCGTGACCCAGAATGTCACAGTCCAGGTCGCCCCAGGAAGCCTCCTCCCTTGTCTTCCCTGGAGGCACATTGGAATCTCACACCAAAGCTCTAGCGTCTGGTCTCTTGGAGCTCTAGCTGTGGTCTTGACTTTGGGGCTGTCTTTTGGGGTGTCCAGCGTCCTCTCTTTCCTGGGAGGACCAGCTTGGCTCCAGGCGAGCGAGCGGTAGTCCTTCCTCGGGGACTCTGGGAAACAGAAAGGTCTTGCTTTTGTTTCTAAGAAACCCATGACCAAGGTGTCTGGGGGAGACAAAGCCCCAGCCATGGCCTTTTCTTGAGGGCTTGATGCCCACAGCAGAGACGTTCTGCACACCCTTCCGCCTATGGGAGCCACCCCTCGTGCACAACACTGCTGGTCCCCAAGTCCTCCACATGCGAAACAGTTGGGTCACATTCATGAAGGTGGGGTGGGAGGGGCAGGCCATTCCGCCTGGGGCACAGATGGGACTTTGGAGGGAGCCAGTGTTGGAATCACACTTGTTTTGTCTTTTTGTTTTGAAGTTGACCGGACTGGGGCGGATAGAGAGAGGCCAGCCCTGTAATGCCTGTGGTGACCAGTGTCCGGGGTTCGCCTTGCATAAATGGAGGTAGGATGCCTTAAATCCAATTCCTAAAGGCAGGCCCTAAAAGGGGCTGGGGAGATTCACACGTGCATATATATGTGTACACACACACACACACACACACACACACACACACATTTTTCCCCCTTTTAAATCTCACTTGTAAGTCACATGGAAAGAATGCAAAAGCTGTTCCTTTAAGAGCGGGGCTACATCTGCTACAAATATTGAAGGTGGACGTGGTGGCCAGACACGGGGGGATGTAGGAGAGCTGGGCTTAGGCTGCATTTCCCTGATCTGAGAGTTTTGAGTCTCTTACAGTACACTCTGTAAGAGACACTTGCCCCAAATCATTGACTGTGGGCATGGCAGTGTTTCCCAGTGCCACAGGGCAGTGTGTGTAGGATTCCCTGAACTAGCTGGTGTTTTCCAATTGTGTTTTTCATTCAGCCCCGTAACTCTAGGTCCCAACCACAAATCCACCACTGCCCGCCTGCGCTGTGTCAACTCTCTTCGGTGGCCAGATGTTTCTTATTAATGTGCGTGAATGTTGACTTCCAGGCAGCCCTAGTCTGGATTGGAATGATTATGTTTGGGAGACAAGGGATCTGGGTGCCCTCCCGGTGCATCTGACTGCTGGGGCTCTGGTTGGGAAAAGTTGGGGTGCAGACTTCCAGGCTCTCAATTTGGTGATGTAGAAGAGGCAATCTTTGGCATCTTCAGGAAAAGGAAAAACCAATGTCAGGCGGAAATTTTCAAACATTGAAACGTGTTCTCTCTCTTTGATTAGAGCATCTTCCCTCCACCCCTTCCCCAACACTCATGTCCCTTTGAAGAAGGATGTATCTGGATACCAGGGAGAAAAACCTGCTTTGATTCCTCCTACCCCCCTCCCCCATTCCCTTGCCTCTGTGTGCTTTCCTACTTTCTCTCAATTGGTAGTGTGTGCTGGGCACCCAAGTTATAAGGAAACCCCAACCAGACCCTTTAGAAATTAAAGGCTTTTGTTCCTGCCTCACATGGGTCTGGCAGCCTCCTTTGCCTTTGTTTCAGGGCATTGAGCGCAGCCCTTATGGCTCCTGAGCATTTAATAACTTTGGTGTCAGAGGCGAGGCCAGGCGACCTTATGAATATGTAATGGGCAGACGTAGGCATCCACCAGTTGTGCCAGTGTTGTAGCATAAATAGGTGAGCTTTGGGATTGAGTTCCCAGTGTGAAAGCGGGTGATACTTGGGTGGTGGTGAAACCCAGTGCGACAGAGCTGCAACTCCCTTCCTCCTTGATCCATCTTGTGCTCAGCCAGGAATGGGAAAGGCAGAGTGAGGAACAAGAGTACGATTCCCAGCTTCCTCTTCCTCCCCTACCCCGAAACCATTGAGTACCTTCTGACCAGGGCCTGTGGAGTACTGACACAGTGCAGGTGGCCTGGTTCCTCCTTCCGGTCTGTGTGACCTCTGCCATCTGGTCCTTCATTTCATCATGTCTCTACTTCTCAGTTTCCCTGACTCTAATGTGAATCATAATGGTCTTTACTTCACAGTGTCATTTTAGGACTGAAATGAGATATTGACAATATTACTTGCCCAGTACCTGGTGCACACTAATTTTAGCTACGTCTGTTCATTGTTTTTGATTTCTCTCCACCGCTGCTCAGGAGGAAATATTACTGGCACATTTGAAGAAGCTGGGTGCCCAGGTCACTCTGGATTTAGCTACAACTTCTTGGAGAACCCTAGACCATTTTAATCCAGTTCATTTTGTGAAGAGAAAACAAGAGTTTTCTTTTAGTCTGTGATGGAGCCTTTCTTTTGGAAAGAGACTCTTTCATTAGGCTGAGATGGATTTTCATGCCGAAGCAGTTTCCCCAACAGCAGCAGAAAGGCTTCCCTTTGGCTTCATGAATGGGGTTTTCATGGCAGGCTCACCCTTGCTGGAAAGGAAGCAGCCCCTTGCCTTGGCTCCTTCCTGTCCCCCCCATGGGCATGCTTTTGGGTGACCTTTTGGAAAAGAGGGACAACCACTTCTGGGTCCAGCACACTATTCCTTCTGGCAGTTTGAAATCCATAGTCTGCTATCTTTCTGCTCCCTGATTGGGGTAATCACGGCCCCCCCGGGAGAGGCAGTGGTGCCTTTACAGAAAGGCTGGCCTGATGGAGGTTGAAAGGTGGCCTTTGTCTTGACCAAAGGAGAGTGAACTTCCCTTACCCTAAAGTACCAATGCACCCTAATTATTACCACTCCTAGTTGGCCTGTTATCTAGCTCTCTACTTCCACCCAGCTCCTGCCCCCAGTCCATTGTCCACACAGCAGGCATCTCTTTAAAGCAGAGCAGAGCCATGTTCCTGCCTCCCAGCACGAAGGTGCTAAACTTGAACAGAGGAAGCCTGCTGTAAACAAACTTTGCTTCCCCCTATGGTGTACTGAGGAGATGAGCTTTGAAGTTCAGACAGCACAGATTGGCTCTTGCTCTGACTTTGACAAGCTGTGTGACCTTGGGCAGATGACTTAGGCTCCCTGGGTTTCATTCCCCTCTGCCATCAAATGGGATCTCTCTGTTGAACAAATATTTAAGGGCCTGCATCGAGCCTGGCATCTTATGAGTGCCGTGGATAGAGCACTGAACAAGACAGAGGGGATTCCTGCCCTCATTCAACAAATAATTACATTTTAGATAAGGTGATCAGGAAAGGACTCTGGTGGTGACATTTGAGCAGAGACTTAAAGCAAGCGAGGAGGGTTTTTGGGTGCAGACATAGTTCAGAAACTAGGAATCTAATCATCTCTTGGGGGTATACCAGAAATGCAGCATCACAGGCCCTGCCTTAGACATGCTAAATTTGAACTGGGACTTTCTCAAAAGCTCAATTCTCATGCATGCTAAAGGTTCTTAGTTAAGACACCTACACTGTAAATGCCAAATGCTCTCTGTACTTTGGAGTTTCCTCTGTGTGATCCCTGAGATCCTGTGGCAGGTTGTTACAGCTTAAGGAGCTTTTCCTGAATGATCATACTCCCCATTAAAAAATTTTGTAGCCACACCTTTAGTGGCAAATGTGGGCATTTTCAGGATAAAAAAATATCAAGAGGTTCTTGTCTCAGGAACAGAAGACTAGTAATTGTCAAAGCACTCTCCTCCACCCCCACTTGGGGCAGCTGGAGAGCAAAAGTGGGTTCTGTTCCCTGTGGGTGACCTTGCTGCAAAGAAGTGGCACCTCAGGGCAGCCTAGGGCAAGTCTTATGGTGGCTTGACTTTTCATTAGGAAGAATATGAAGGCAACTTCATGGACAAGTCAACATCATTAATAAGAGTACTTAGTGTCCTCCGCTGTGAGCCAGTTCTCTGAGTGGGGCTTAATTGGGCTTGCTTATTTGCAAAAATTTGAGTGGCGAGAGAAAAATAGCCATTATTACAGTGAAGATTTGCCCTCTGAATGCCTAGGTGCTGCTGAATAGTAGTGGTAAAAATAATAGCAAAACAACATCAGCAGTAACAGATGAGTGCTTACTCATCCAGAGCTGTGCCTCCATGCTCGACAGATTTCATTCCCACCCAATCCTAGCAGGTAGATATAATTACATTTCTGGTGGGGAGACTGAAGCTCTGGGTCCTTAAATAATTGGCTAAGATCTCCTGGCTATGCTAGGCTCAAGACCTAGGTCCATCTCCTCTGCCTCCCTGCTTCTTGTAGCTTCTCTGTTCTAACTCATATCTCTCAAACCAGAGACTCTAGGTCATACCCAGAAAGTAGTTGGGTACCTTTGAGCTGCACAGTGTGTTAAATAAGGGGGCTTTTTTGTAACATTAAAATCTCGCTTTCCAGCTTCGCTTGAAAAATCCAAAGATGTGGGAACATCTGGCCTACTTTCTCCTGTGACTGTAACTGGCAGGACATCTCCCTTTGGGGGAAGGTAACCCAGCTTTGTCATGGTCTCCAGCTTTCCTGTTGTGTTGAGAGATCCAAACACCTCCATTAGGAGTCTATGCGTTCAAGGATGTCGTCCGATACATTGTGTGATCTGTCAGAACCTAGACATGATTGGAGTTTGCAAATCCTGGATGCTCTTGTCTCTCAAAGTGATTTTTTTAAAAAGTATAAGCTTCTGCAATAGCAGCTACTATCTTAAAAATATGGACGGTGCCAGACAAGGGATTGCTATCTTTCCTGTCTTTCCCTTATAATAGTTCTAGAAGCTGGGTGTGGTGACTTCCACTCATCTTAATAGATAAGCAAACCGGCCACAGAGATGTGAAGTAACTTGCCTAAGGTTCCACAGCCAGTGGTCAATGGTATCCCAACCCTATCCCAAAATTCTGTGTTGTGGGCTAGGATTTCTCAAACTTGGCCGCATGTGAATTACCAGGGGGTCTGTTCAAATGCAGATTCTAATTGAATAAGCTTGAGAGGGGTTGCCTAAGAGTCTGCGTTTCTAACAAGCTCCCAGGTGATGCTGCTGTTGCTGATTCAGGGGCCACACTTTGAATAGCAATTTCTAGAGCAGAGATCGGCAAACAACAGCCTATTAACTAATCTGACTCTTCACTTGTTTTGAGAGACTCGTGAGCTAAGCATGGTTTTTTACAATTCTGATGACTGGCAAAGACCCAGAATAGCAAGAATATTTCATGACATGTGAAAATTATTGAAATTAAAATTTCAATGTCAATAAATAAAGCATTCTCTGAATTCCCAGTCACACCAATTTGTTACCATATTGTCATCATCCAGTTTTTTGTTACAGTGGTAGAATTGAGTAGTTACCACAGAGATTGTGTAGTCCACACAACCGAAAATATTTTCTGTCTGGCTGTTCACAGAACGTGTTTGTTGACTCCCTGGTCTATACCACCGTTGGGGTGGGGGGTATGCAAGTAGCTTCTCTTAGTTTGACAAGAAAGGAGTCTGAGAAACTTTGGAACTTAGGGTCAGAAGAACCATCTCCTTCAGCCTAAATGAAAATGGTGCTAAAATCAAAGGCAACCAAAGAACCAGGGAACAGACCAAAGTCATTTCTAAAGGGCATGTAGGGAGGAGACTTGTGAGACTAGATCAATGAACTACCAGTGGATTCTAAGCTCCTTGTAATCCCTTTAACATTTCGGCTTTGCTGATAAATGTAGATTTTACTCCAGCATTAAAAGACTGGCTTTTGGGACAACCATCCTGTAGCTGCACTTTCATGAGTGCAGCTGACGCAAAAGGCCCAGGGCAGTGGTAGCTTTGTGAGGCCAGTATGATTATGCAGGAGTGTTTGTCCCTGGACAATACCTGCCTTTGCAGGCAGGATGCTTGGACCACTGTGTGGTGACTCCAGAGACAGGTACTCGCTGGGTCAGCCAAAACTGTGCCTTTGAAAGCTTCTTTCCACAGTGGCCCTGATGATTGTGTTGATTGATGAGTGGATGGTAATTTGGGGCAATACTGATCTGGTTTCCTTTAGTGAATTGTGATTTGGCCAAGACCTAGGATCTTACTGACAATTTTGCATGATAGGGGAAATACATATGCCTCAGTCAACAGACATGCCAAGAAAAGGGAAAACAAGGAGGATGTGTGTGTGTGTGTGTGTGTGTGTGAGTGAGTGAGTGAGAGAGACAGAGAGAGAGAGAGACAGAGTAGAGTGAGTTATGCCTGCCATCTTCAAAGTAGGGAAAATTACTTAGCACCTAAAAAGTTTGCTAGGTGACTTATCATGTGTCATTGGCACTTGATAATCTACCTGATAGATTCTGAAACATATTAAGGAAAAGCATCATTTGATGCCAATAAATTGAAATAAGATATGACTATTAGAAAAGATTTTAAAATCATACACATGTACGCATGAAAAACATGTACACAGCCTATTGGGGGAAACCCTTAATAGCCTTCAGAGCAGGGACCAGTAAATTAAAACTGGTGGAACAAAATCGACCTCATCCCAGTTTTCCTGTGGCTACCAGCTAAGAATTAATTTTCATATTTTTAAAATACAGCTTTATTGCAACATAGTCATGCCTATTTAATATCATTTATGACTACATTTGCTATGGTAGAATTAAATAATTGAAACAGTCTTTATCACCTACAAAATCAAAGATATTTATGACCTAGCCCTGTACAGAAAGACATTGCTTGCTGACCCCACAGGTAGAAGCATATACTATTTATGATGTGGTGTTTATTTCCTTAGATTTAATTAAATTGTTATTTATTAACATAATTTTACAGAAAATACTTATTTTACATAAAGTCTCTTAAAACTTAATTTTTCACACTAAAGGGTACTTGTGGGAAATATCTTCGCCTTAGTAAATAAAGAACAAAAAGAGCAAACTTATTTATCACCTTTAAAATCTTGTGTAGGGGTTATCATTTAATTAAGCCTTTTCTGTTCACAGCCACTTTGTTTCCTGTTGTCCCTTTTTTATGTACTAAGTAACAATAGCTTTTCTTATACTACAACATACCTATGTATATTTACCCAGTTTTATTTCTGCAGTATAATTGAAATTGCTAGGTCAGAGGAAACCAGCATTGAAAATTTGAAGAGTGCTGGCCAAACTGTCCTCTAAAAACATGGTGCCAGTTTTCACTGCCACTCTTCTTTCTAAAAACTGTGTATATTTGTGTGCTTTTTTTGGGGGGTAGGGGAGGGACTGAAACTCTGAAACATCTTGGCTTGTATAGCAACCTGGTAATTATTCTTTTTTACTCACCCCGAGTGACAGTTTGTGTCTGATGTAGTGAGAAAACACAGAGAAGCATGGCTGCCAGTCATCTTTTTTTTTGCCAGAAATATATTTTGTCTTTATTCCAGAAAGTGATACCCACATTCTCTTGAAAGATTGTCATTCATTTGCATGCTTTTGTTGTTTGAGATTGTTGAGATGAGGGAGAATCTAATCAATTTGTTATTTTGCCATCTCTTGGTTGAAAAAGCTCAGAGGTTATCCTTTAACTCCTGGTTAATGAGTACCCTGGAGGGATTTCCCTGTGGAGAGAGGAACAATCCCTAAAGGGAGTGATTCCCAGATCTTTGAGCATTTTGGGATTAAAGAGATTCTACCTGCCTTATGAATGGGAAAGCTGTGGGGGGTGATATATGGAAAGAAATGTGTTACTTCCAGTCAGTGTCATAAAAATTTCTAGGAAGTTTGTAAGGGTTATATAGACACATTATAAGTAAGTTGTTAAACAGACAAACTTTGCAGGAATTACTGATCTTATAGTCTTGGTTCTGGCTCTTACTGAGTGTCCTTGGGCAAATTACTTAACCTTTCTGGGTCTCTTTTTCTTATTTTTTCTTATCTGAAGAATGGGAATCATATTACTTGTCTTCTTTGGGCTAAATGGGCTAATTCATGTCATGTACATGCATTATGCATACAAGTCACTGTACATGACTTCCTTTATGTTTGCTCTTGCAACAGTGTCTAAACAGGACTAGATAAGAAGTAAATTGACCTGGGCTCATAGTACTGGGGATTGCAGGTTATATGACAGAAAACACATTATTTCACCACAGTGAAATGTAACACTTCAATTGTTGGAAGGGTGTGATGATTCTTGTATTAAGATTATAACGTTGAAGGAATAAAAGTAAGATCCTCTTCATGTGGTGTTTTAGGTTTATAGGAATGAGAGGCCCTGATGGAAGAGCAGATTTTTGTTGCCTATCACATGCGCGCACATGTGCACGCGTGCACACAGGACATGTACACTTCGGGTGAGATGGACTTTAGTAGATTGAACGCTACAACCTTACAAGAGGGAGACAACATTTAAATGCTGTACTTTGGGTCTATAAACAAAAAGAGGTGCTTTGTGTGCCTTGTGTCCACCTGCCATGAAAATCCACCTCGGAAATGAGAACCACACATCATCAAAGCAAGACTTAAGCCATTTTACTTGAGCTTTTATGGCTTTCAGTGTGCCCTGCTAAACATTTTTATGTGAGCTGCGGGCCTTTGGCAGAAGCTTCCTTTTCTGAGACCTGGGAGACATGAATATTTATTCAATATTGAATACAAGATCGCACCCTGGAAACTCACCACAAGATCTGGCCCCTACCTATAGTTTGTTGGCATTGTACAGGATTTAAATTTGCTAATAGTTCCCAACATTTGGAATTTTATATAAAAATTCAGATTTAGAATAGTCTTTGGAAAAGGGAAAGTAGCTGCAACCTTTCACTTATATTTCTTTCTTCATCTATCCATCCATCCATCCATCCATCCATCCATCCATCCATCCATCCATCCATCCATCCATCCATCTATCTACCTACTTATTTATTTAGAAACTAGGTCTCACTATTTTGCCCAGGGAACCGCAGGCTCACATTGCCCATGATACCACAGACTCAAGTGATCCCCAGCCTCAGCTCCCAGGTAGCTAGGATTACAGGCTCATGCCACCATGTCCACCTATTTTTTGGGACTAGGTCTCGCCTCACTCTGTAGACTACAATTAAAGGCACACGCTGCCATGCCCAACCTCTTTCTTTTTAGATAGAATATGTGTGTTTATCTTTTTCATACTACCCACCATTCCCTATTTTATTACACCTCACTAGCCTCACTTGTATTTATTGGCTGCTGTAGATGTCCAATTTTGTGATAGCACATTTGAAGATGCATTTAGATGAATATGCACAACAGGAAGGACCATATGAATGACAGATTCAAATAGAATTGTCACTTGGCAGGGACAACTATACTGGGACAATCATAGAAGCTTCTAAATTCTCCCTATGTGAAGATGTTCTCAGAAGCTAGAAGATGCTCTAAATTCATTGATGGCCCACGATATGCTTGGCTTCTTTTAAGCAACATTTCATGTCGTCCTCAGAACAATTTTCTGAGCATGTATTTCTCTTTCACTTTTTAAATATAAGGAAACTCAGGCCTAGGTGTTTGGGTGACATGACCCAGGACACACAGGTAATAAGCAGTGGAGTTAGGATTTGAAATAATGTTTTTAGGATTCAAGATTACAAATTTTGTAACCAAGAGAGAGTGTTTAGCTCTGGCATTTTGACTCTCCAGGTCTTAATATGAAACTTATACCTTGGGGGAAACAGTCTCATATTTCAGTGGTCTGGAAGACCTGACTACTGTCTAGAATGAGCAGTTTCTGAGACCCCTACCTTAGTTGGTTTATGTGAGGCTAGACTCTAAAAGGCAAAACTCCTGTAACATAGGGTATGGTGAATGGTAAAAAATTGTATCAAACAGAATGCAATTTTTGGTATGTGGCTCCTTACGTTTTTCTTTCTTTCTTTTTTTTTTTTTTTTTGAGACTGGGTCTCTCTATTTTTGCCCATGGAACCGCAGGCTCACGTTGCCTGGGGTACCATGGACTCCCCAGCCTCAGCTTCCCAGGTAGCTGGGATTACAGGCGCCTGCCACCACGCCCAGCTATTTTTTTTGTAAGCAGGTCTCACTATGTTGCCCTGAGCGGGACTCGAACTGTGATCCGTGGTTCTGGCCACGGCTCCCTAGACTGCTGCTTACAGGCATGCGCCACCATGCCCAGCCTTGCTTGCATTTTTCTAATGATACCTACATACATTAAAGGGGGCTTCATCCAGCTTGTTTATAGGTATGGTGTCAAATTAGATAGTCTGGGAAATTCCTGAAAGGGGGAATCTTCAGAAATGCCATTTGCATGTTTCTTAGAGGAAAACTCCATGAAAGATATTGGTCAAGGGAAGGACTTTACAGCTCATCATTTCTGCAGTCAACTGTAACTCACCAAGTATAAAAATAAATGCAATGGTCATTATCCACTCTTTGGACCTGTGCTTTTGAATTTATGCTCCCAGATGCTTTACCCATCCTGACACCATGTTGCAAACAGACGCGAGCACATTTGACTGTTAGAAGGCATTTAATGAGAGTGTTATTTGATTTTGTGTTTGGTAAACTACTTGGTGATGCAGAAACTGCTTTCACAATTCATAAACATTGGCTCATTATGTGTACATGTAACACCCAGAGTAGGTCCTCCAAGTTTTGAGTACTGAGGAATTAGGCCTCCAGGGGACTTATTAAAAGAATGCAGGTGTTTTCTTTCTTCAATGACACTCTGAAATTACTCTGATAATATAATTTCTCAGCCTTTTGTTCTGCAATCAGGTACCCAGGAGAAATCCTGTCATTTGCATCCTTGATGACTTGGCCTTTGGAGCTTCTCCTGTGACTTACTGAGTTGTCTGCAAATCATGACAGATTCATCTCAGTTTTTTGAAGAAGAAATTTGGAGACAATGGATAACTGAGAAATGTCTCCATTTTCCTGGTTCTGGAATATTTGAAGACACATAAATATTGGTTCTAGGAGGTGGAACAATGTGAAAACTATGTCCAACTGCTATAGATTTCTCATATAGATATTTAATTTTCAGAATCCTGGTGATAGCAACATTTAACTACAGGTTAAGTTAATTTTTATCAAATTGTTGGATGGTAAAGTGTGGTATAGTCAATTTGGAAAATTCTGTAGACTCAAATGATATATATATATATATGATATATGTATATGAATAATGATTTAATTGCATCACCTAAAAAAAAAAGGTGCAAATTATAGCATTGCAGTGTGACTTCTTTTTAGTCTGTTATCTTTACATAGAGTTTCATGTAGTTGTATTTAGATTTCTAGAGTTGCCAAGACCAGTTACCATGATCTGGCTTAAAAATAACATATTATTCTCTTAAGGGTCTAGAAGTTAGAAATCTAAAATCAAGGTGTCAGCAGATTCCCTCTAGAAACTCTGGGGGTCATAGATTCCATAACTCTGCCCAGCCCTCAGCAATCCTTAGCTTGTGGATGATGCATCTCTCACATCTTTGCCTTTGTCATCACATGGAATTCTCCACCTGAGCCTCTGTCCCTTTTTTTCTCTCTTACAGGGACTTGTCATTGGATTTAGGCCCACACTAATCCAGAGTCATCTCATTTTGAGCTCTGTGATTTAATTACATCTGCATCAGTATAAGATCATTTCAAGATTCCAAATACTTTAGCCGCTGCTGCTATTCAACCACTGTGATACTTATGACAGTAAAGCATGTATACTTCTGTAGTCTTAAGCAGTGTGTCTAACTGGGACTTTATAAATGTGTGTTGTTAAAACCACAGTAACAAGAAAGGGCTGGATCTTAACTTTGGTGTGTTTGTGGGGAATATGCTTTATTTGTCTTTCATAGGCACAGCTGAATGTTGGCAACAGGAGGGGATTGTACAGGCTGTTGTTAGTGCATGGAATTTGCTGCTCATATTGATGAATTCAGCTGTCTGGATCAGTTGACCCCCCCCACCCCCCAGGTCACCCTATGAAGTCCATCCATCTTCTTACAGCTTTTGTTCGCTGTGCTAGGGAGATGTATAGGAAATGAACTGGTAGTGTGTGGACAGTTATTTGTGGAAAGAGCTTTTAGCCCTGAGGCCTTTTAATTTATGTCTAGGTTATATAATTGATTCACTTTCAAAGGGTAAAAAAATGAGCTTCCTTGCAATGGAAATTCTTCATAATCCTAGAAATAGGTTTTATTTCTACAAAATCTTGCTTTGCTAGTTCGATGCACTGCTCCTGCACACACCCCCCACCCCCAAACCAGAACACCGTCAGTTCTCTTTAAACATAGTCAGAAAAGATACAAGGTTAATTCTTTTTCCCATTTTCCTTACTTCTGTTAAATCTAGTGTAAGTTGATCTAGACCTTTCAGAATAAATTACCTGAAATAGAATGAAAATGAATTAAATTGCTATCATCATCTTCTTCATATCATCATCTTCATCTTAGTATCCTTAACTGGGCATTTACAATGTCCCACTCATATTCTAAATATGTTCCTTATATTCTTTTATTTAATTCTGAAACCCTTTATGAAGACTTTATTATCCACATTAGTTTCATGAGGGAACTCATTACTTTTTTTTTTTTTTTTGAGACTAGATCTTGCTATATTTGCCCATGGAACCACAGGCTCATGTTGCCCGGGGTACCATGACCTCAGTTTCCCAAGTAGCTGGGATTACAGATGCGTGCCACCATGCCCAGCTACTTTTTTTGGAACTAGGTCTCTCTACGTTGCCCGAAGTGGGACTCGAACCATGATCCCTAGTCCCCTCTGCAGCTTCCTAGGCTGCTGTTTACAGGCATGTGCCACCATGCCAGGACGGAACTCATTACTTTTAACAGTAACTTTTCAGTTACTTTTTAGTTATGTCCCCAAAGTTACACAGCTAATTTGTATGAATGAATTTCCTATTAACTCTCAGTACTTGGTATTTCCTTTCCTAATCAGGTGCTGCTGTGCTGTTGATAGAAGTGGGGGAGGGCATGGGAAAGAGTGTGAGCACTGTTGGTTGACATCTAGCGCATCCCTCCAGGACTTTGGAGTCACAGCTGGGGAGATGAGATAAGTGGATTTAATTGAGCATTCAGTTTAGTAGTAACAAACTTCTTATCACCAAGTTTTGATCACTATCAAATGATTGCTATTGTTACTGGGATAACAGTAAAGATTGAAAGGTATCCTTCCTGACTAGACTCCCTCTCTCAAGTTTTAGTATATTCTTAGTCTCCTGTTTCCTGTCACTTTGAGACCATGGAGTTTACGAAAATGGCTTTTATGCTCTTTTATCAGCTGGACAGTACAACCAATCAGAGTCTGACAGCTTTGAAAAAGACTAAACATGAACAAGGTGTTCAAGCTCTAGATAGTAGGATACATTGTGAGGCTACAGACATGAAAATAGTATGGTATTAGTAGGATAGAGAGATCCCTGTGACAGTCTAGAACTTCTCCAAGCTAGATCTACATCTTTGTGGCACAATGGCAGAGGAAAAGTGACATTTAAACGTATTGGGGGGAAGGATTTAATGACTGAAATGCTAGGATAAGCGAATAGAGAATAGAGATTAGTTCACACCACTTAAATGAATAGATATGTAAAAATTTTATTATAAACACTTCTTTACACATTTGGGAAGGAAAAAAACCTTGTGCAGATTCAAATATTTCCCCTTTCTCCCCCACCCTTTCTTCCCCTATCTCCTAATTACTGGCCACCTTGCTGTTCCTTAATCACAGCAGGCTTATGCTCACCTCAGGGAATTTGCTCTTTTTTGGGGGGGAGCCACAGGCCTTGCTTTATTCCTTCTGTCCAAACTGTATACAAAGTTGTTTGCTTAGAGCTGTCCTCCCTCACCTTCCCAGGTAGATCTCCAATCACTGGTTTCCCCTCTTCTCCTTAGCACTAAGCATTCAATGTTTTTAATGGATTTACCTGCATTCATTTTAATGAATACCTGCATTCAATGTTTTTAATGGATTGTCTGGTTTTCTTTCTCACCTACAATCATGTTAGCCTATACAAGAAATTAAACTTCATAATATTTTCAACTTCCCACTACCCAGGAAAACACCTAGTGCATAGCAAAAATTCAACCGAATCTGTTGAATAAAGGAATAAATGGATGTTATGAAACCTGGAAATCATAAAGGAAATTGTTTTGACATAGCTAACTTATTGTCAAAAATCAAAAGACAAATTGAGAAAACTTTTTGGAGTAAATGAAATGCAGAAGGCTAAATTTCTAAAAATATGAAAATATCTCTAGTAAGAAAAATAAATATGAAACAACTCATTAGAAAATTGGGCAAAGCATCTCACAAGCAGATGTAATAAAAGGTATTATGTTTTTTAATGATTATTTTCCCATTTCTAATATTTCTGCTTGTTAATTTATTATGAAGTGCTATTAGAAGATGTATTCATGTCAAATGGTGGGGTCTGTGTTCAGTGAATGACACATTTTCTTTGCCTGTTAAAGTTGTATGCTTACTCTCATTTTTTGTGTTAAGTTTTGTTCACTTTTATCAAGAAGATTTAACCCCCCACCCCAAGTTTCCTTAGGGTTTGGAATTACCCGTAGTTGAGAAAGATCAAGAACTGTGATAGTGTGATCCAAGGCATGATTGGAAAGTGACTGAGAGACTAGTTAGAATATCCACAAAATCCAGAAATCACTTTTACAGCTGGGGTTATGGGCATTGGGTCTGTTCTGGGGGAATTTCTGTATTTCTTTTCTAGGTGACTTGGAAGAGTTGCTACAGACATTTAGTGAGCAGGAAACAGGGATTTGTTTTGTAGTCTGCGTATGAGTCAAGGCCATCACAGAGAAGTAAGTTCTGTCCCAGATTCATGGCATCTCCCTTCCCCCTGTCTTTAGAACTAGTGGGGAATGTTGCAAGTGGCAGATGCCTTGTCAGTGTATAGGAGCTCTGATTTGTGGAAACTTATTTAACTACACCCCACCTCAGTTTCCCTCATCTGTAAATTGATGACTCTATTGTTAGTAACTTGGTGGTGAAAGTACTAGGGCTTTCCTATTGAAATAGAAAGTGGAGATTTGGCAAGAGAAATTCAAGATAATAGAACTTCATTCAGTCCCCTTGCTGGAGAGACTAGAAATCACCATTCCCTCTCTAAACATTTCAACCAGTAGGTCCCTCTTCAGGATGTTTTCACTCTTCTGATCCCTCTAATTGTGTTATAGTATTTGCCAAGAGTGAATTGTTTGCTCCTAAACCTGTTTATGTCACTTGTACTTACTGCTGTAATTGCATAAGTTACCTTCATAAACCCACGAAAAGCCAATGTGAGAAGAATTAAATCAGCCCGTAAGTCACCCATGCAGAACAGAGAAAAACAAAGCAAAGAAGCAGTCGAAACTGAGCCAAAATGCACCCTAGGAATCTGACTGCAGAATTGAAACTATCAGAAGGAAGGTGGGGGACACGGAACTAAGTGGGAAGGGGGTTTAGTGGAATCTGGTGAATAATTATGGGTGCCATGGTGGTGGGTGTGGTGTGGTAACATACATCTGAAGAGATGTAAACCTCTACCTCTAAATCATATAGAGTGTTGTAAAGCAAGGTTATCTCAGTAAAATGTAAATAATACAAAAAGAGAAAAAATTGTTATTTTTGTGAAAAATAAGCTCAGTACATGGAAATGACCCAACAATGGAATTCTAAAACAAACCAGTCGAATTGTGTTTTGGACTAAACAGCTATAAAAGATTGGGAATGAGGCAGAAGTTGTAAAATGACCTAGATTTTTGATTGACAGTAACATTTTGTTTGATGCCACTCTTAAAATAAAAAATCCAAGCTGGGAATTGAAAAGGATGCACTAGAGGTATGTTTTATGTATGACATGAAATGTACTTGGATCTATAAACACATATGCAAAAATCCCTTCTCCTACTATAAATGAATGTTTCAAGAAAAGTATTTAAGATCTATTTCATTATTTTGTGATTCCTAAGTTTGACAGATGAGTTGCCCCCACAGCCATGGCCTATTTCTTCCTTAGAAATATAACTTTCATAATATTGTCTGGCATATAGCTTGGTAATTAAGACAATATTTCCCAGCCCATCTTGTTCCTAGGGGTTGCCATTTGACTAAATGCTAGTCATATAAATACAGTATGCATAGTTTCTGGGAAGTGTTTTTCAGAACAAAGTTTATATCTTTCTGTTTCCTGCCCCCTGGAGTGTGCATGCGATACATGGAGCATGAACAGCTTCATTGGACCATGAGTGGATGCTCTCTGTTGAAGGAAGCAGAATAAGATAGACTTAGACACTTCATCTGTGTACCTGATGACCGTAGACACACTGTGCCAACTTCAGACTGTCTAACTCCAGACTGTATTTTCATGAGAGAGAAATTTCTGTGTTGCTCAAGTCACTGTTCTTTTGGTTTTTCAGTTATTCACAGCTGAATTTTGCAGCAGTTAGACCACAGAAGTTGGTTCCATTTCAATAAGAAACTCTGTTATACTAGATACTACCCAAGGGACAAGAATTAATATTTTGTCTACTTGAAGAGATTTACTAGAACTCTCCTTTCCAGTGATAAGCATACGCTGTCTTATCAATGTTGAAAATCCAAAATCAATTTTTTTAATTTTAGGATTGCTTGCTAACGGCAAGTGTGATATATCAGAATGTGCTGTTCTGATGCAGAATGACTTCATCTGAAATCATGCCTTTTTATAAGTTATTAGAATAAATTGAATTACATGAAGATCTAATAGGTATTAGAAAGAGGATATTTCTTCCCTACAACTTCTCTGTGATTCTGAGCCATTATCTATCGAGGAATAACCTGGAACATTTCAGGAATGTCATCATGCAGCACTGATTTCACCCTTTGAAAAAGCACATATGCTGTTTTGGAATGCATTTAGAACTGCTTATTTTAGGATTAAAGAGTATAGAATGAAAAAATACGATTAATCCTTTTGATAACCCCTATCATTTTACCAGCACAATAAGTAGAAGGATTGGGTTCACATTACATGTGAGGAGCTACTGTATGTGAGCGTTGGGCGAGGGTTGAAACCTTATCGTCTTTGTGTGAACAGAAACGGCATCTGCCTTTTTAACCTCTTAATTAAATAATCACCATCCCCCAAATTCCCTTGCTGGAAAGTATGCTTTATTGATTATATCCTAGAAAAATTTTGTCTCAAAGATTTTAAATTGAAATTATCTTTCTGGTGGTTATTTTACCAGTTTTCTCAATTATCTGAGAGGAATGTTAAACTGGTAATAAAAAAGTCAGAAAAAATTGGATGACATTTTGGGGTCAAGTTTTTACAAATAAGAGAAATTCTCTGGTAAATTGATTTATAAAAGCTCAGAGACAACTTAATCATTCAAGAAAATCTGTTGTCTGTCTACCATGATCTCATGAAAACATACAATAAAAATGATGTTTCATATATATGTGTATGCGCATTAGTGTATGTGGGTGTGTATAAAAAATGTTGGGTATCTTTTCTTGGTGCACAAACATACATATGTGCATGCATGTATATATAGATAGATATGAATATGTGTGTACATGCTTTTAACACAAAGTAGTTGCATGCCATAGATTTTTTTAAACACAAATAGTTGCATAATCAGTAATTGTTATGCTTTCTCCTTTTTTTCACTTAATAGATCTTGATTTCTAATATCAGTAGTGTAAATATTCTTAATTTTAAAACCAGGCTATTGTAATGTGCAATTGTATAACTATACCATAACATTCTTTTAGCCAATTTTCCAGCGATGATCGTTCAGGATAAATTGCTATAAGTAGAATCACTGAATCAATGGGTGCATGCATTTTTATTAGATGAATATTGCTAAATGGGGAAAAAATGGGCTTCCAAAGATGCATTCTGTTCTATCAATATGTATGAGATTAGGAGGCCAATTTTAAATAGCTAAGCATTTAACTTCAACTTTCTGGAATGCCATTTAACATTTTTATTTTTTTTATTGTGGTAAACAATATATAATTAGAACATCATTTTTATTCATTACTCTGATTTGGCAACCTCAGGTTTTATAAAACCACTAAAAAGGATTTAACCACTTTTACTAAGATAGGAGCTATTAGGTAATTTTATCTTGGATAGAGTTCCTCTGGGAGTGAGCACACATCCTTCCCGCAGAAAGGAGTCAACATACTGCGGACATTCAGCCCTTTCTCACCCTGAGTTTGGTGTATTGGAATGTGTGTCTGCATTCTGCTCTAGGTTGGTAGAAAGAGGCAGAGGGCTGTGTGTTAAGGATCTTGTTACTGGACCATTCTGTATCTGTTTTTTTCCTTCTCAAATTTGAGTTTCTATTCATCTACAAAACCAAGGAATTTTTAAATAAATTCAGGAATGAACCCCTTTCCCTCATTCTGTGCATCAAGCCCCTCAGAAATCTTTCCTTAAATTAAACCTTGAACTCAGGTGGAAAATCACAGGTTAAACACACATGGACGTATCTCTCCATCTCCACCCTGCAGTCACCCAAGTGCCAACCACTACCTTTTCTACCTCAGCCGCCTCCCTTTTCTCCTACCTCGTTTCCCACCCCTGCCTTTTCACGTCTCTAATCCATTTTCCACACAGCACTCAGAAACAAAGAGGTAGTTCTTATGAAATATTGAACAGGTACAACAATATTGATAAAATATGTAGAAGGTATAAACAGTGATGCAGCGGACACCTGTGAATCCCCACCCGGCTTTAAGAGATTTTTTTTTTTTTTTTTTTTTAGACAAGGTCTCGCTATTTTTGCCCGTGGAACATCAGGCTCACGTTACCCAGGGTACCACAGACTCAAGCGATCCCCAGCCTCAGCTTCCCAGGTAGCTGGGATTACAGGCGTGCGCTACCACACCCAGCTATTTTTTGGAACTAGGTCTCGCTGTGTTGCCCCAAGCGGGATTCGAACTGCAATCCCTGGCCCCAGCCGCTTCATAGGCTGAAGCTTACAGGCACGAGCCACTGTATCTGGCTTGGCTTTCGGAGAAAGACCTTTTTATTATCTTTTCTTCTTCCTCCTTCAGACACCACTCTCCTGAGTTAGAAGTTCATCTTTGCTTTGCTGAATACATTTGCCACAAATTTGTCTCCCCAAAAGTGTTCTGTTTGCCTCTGTGCTCTTTTGGGGTACGTGTGCAAATGTTTCCTGGACCCACATGTGACCTTGCTAGGTCTCCGGGTATCTAAGGGCCCTTTGCCTTGATAAGGACACATTGTTCCCAAAGAGGTGTGTGTCAGGTTCACTCCCACCAGCAGGTGAGTTTCTGTTGTTCTCTACCTCACCCACACTTGGGTTTGTCAGCTCTCCCATGGATCCCCTCTGGATGTGTGGTTTCCACATTTGAAAACATTTTCCCATCTCTCTCACCCCCTATTCTTCCTCTTGTGGGCCTGCACTCACTTTTCATACATCTTCTCAGCACATTCCTCTGATCACAAGCTCCCCTTGCTCCAAAGCTACATGTTTCATGAGGGCAGGGCCCATTTCTGTTGGCCCATCCTCGTATTCCTCAGGGCCTAGTACAGAACTTGGCATGAGGTAGATGTACAATAAATAGTTGGTAAAATGAGTGAGTGAAAATATCAAGTACTTCCAGATGAAAACCTTCTGGTCTGGTTAAATAAGTCTACAAGAAAGGTGAAGGAACTCATTCCGTGTCTGCCTCTGGGCTCCAGTTTCCTGATGGGTATGCTACCAGAAGACCTTGTGTGAAGGCAGCAGAAACCAAATTCCCTGGAGGAGCAGCGCATCTCCAACACTGGATGCCAGTGGTATCTGGATGTAGCGGAGGAACAGAGTAGTGACAGGAGTTGTAGACTTGCTTGTCTCTAGAGAAAGAAAATGAGTGGAGGTACTCTTGGAGATGCAGAAGTAACTTCCATTTCAGTCTACATTATAAGTTAGGGTATGGAAAGAAGTGATCCTACCTGGGGGCAGGGGTGGGGGGGGTCTGGGGTCAATTTGCTCAGGAGCCCAGGCTCCCAGGAGGATACTTTTGCTTCTCTGCCTGTACTCTGGTAATTGGATTCTTTCAGTTCTTAAAGGTAGCACACAGTGCCCCAGCAGTAAATGGTATGGGGGATGAGATCATACAGGATATTGGTGATAGATTCAGGCTGGAATCTCTCCTCACCTCCACACCATCATCTGTGAAATGGGAATAGCACCAGAAACCTCCAATAGCTCTCTAGTGAGCAAGGACGATTAAAAACAAACAGAAAACCTTTAGAATAGGGCCTGACACATGGAAGTTCTTGATATATATATTTTTTCTTTTAAAGAACTGGTATCTTTATTTTATGCATGAGGTTAGGGATAAGGCTGGTTTACCAGAGCGTGGAGTTGAAATGGGCCCAGAACTTAGATCCAGGAACTTTTTGCCAGTGTTCTTTGGACTCCCTGCTTCCTGCTGAGCCCAGACATCTTAAGCCTCTCTTAATTAAAGTTTCTCTGTAAAAGGCTACTATTTTCTTTTTAGAAAGGCTCCACAGTTCTTTTTTTTTGCTTCAGTACATTCTTAGTCACTTACAATTTAAAGGAAAGGGGGATTAAAGCCGAGCAACTGGCAATGGCCTTTAGGTACAATTGGTTTTTGAAGGTTTGTTAAAAATGAAGCAGGAAGTACAAGTACAGAGGGAGTCATGGGGATCTAGATGGAAAGGGAGAGAGAGGCTTCTGGGGTGTCCTCTGTGCCCCTTGAGCACTTGCTGACATGGGAGACCCTCTTTCGAGAGGAAATTACCTATCTGTGAAGTCATCTTGGTGTGAAAAGAATGGGCAGGTTGAGTCCTGATAGCTAGTGACCCCAAGAAGCAGCAGAGTCCCCTCCATGGACTGGCCTAGCTCCTGTTCAGCCCTGCTCTTTGCCTAACATCCTTCTAGGACAGAGTTTCTTCATCTGACTCTGGATAAAATGCAGAGCATGCCTGAACTTGGATGGGAAAAAATTTTATATCTTTACTTCTGCTACCCCCTAATGAACTCCAGCATTTCCCTCGATTATAAATGGAGGGCAGCAGACCACAGTCATTAATTGCATCAGCAGTACCTGTGGTTTTGTCACCAATAAAAGTTCCAGATGTTTTTATATCACATAACAGTCGTGGAAGTCATCTTGAAATATGATTTACTTAGAAATTAAGCTGTTCTGAAATTATGGTTGCAATTAGCCTTGCTATGAGAGCTTTGTATATCAAATGCTAATAAATATATTACTACTATATACACTAAATTATATGTTATAACTTACATATATGAAACTTGTATTTATAGCACACATATAGCTTAGACTAGATACTGAGTTACATACTAACATGTAAAGACATAAATTGCTGCATAAAAATTTTAAACCCATATTTATTATATTTCAGTTTGACCAGTGTCCTTTGTAATCTGACATATCTTATTTTACTCATTTGAGTTGGGAAGAGGTTCCTGAACTTTACCAGCTCCCAGGGGCGTACAGGCACCGAAAATATGAAGATTTCTGACATTGGTTTTCAAAGGAGTTGGAGAAAGGAGGATTCTGCCTCCGGTCCTTTCACTGTCTGTCTTTGTAAGTGTGTGGCCTAGCAGAAATGATGATATGTGTATCTTTGTGTGACTTAGACCACAGGATCCCATCTCAGATGTTTGTCACCTCATCACACCCACCACAAAGCCCTGCTTCATGGGCAATGTGCTCTCTTCCCATCTTGTAGCCTCAACCTTACTCAGATTTCTGGGATTTGTTGTTTGTTTGAAATTTTTTGACCCTTTGTTTTGTCTCTCTTTGTTCCATATGTAAGTAAAAACATCCGGTATTAGTTTTTCTCCTTCTGATTTACTTCAGTTCCATCCATGATGTCAAAAATGGCACGAGTTTATTTCTTATAGCTGAATAGTATTCAATAATGTATAGATAGCACATTTAAACAAATCCACTTCTCTGTCTTTGGACATTTATGTGGTTTCCATAGTTTGGATATTGTAAACAGTGCTGCAGTAGACACAGAAGTGTATGTATCTCAGATTGTGTATTTGCGGGGTAGATACCCAGGAGTTGAACTACTGGATCTCAAAACAGATCTATTTTTGTATTCTGAGAAGCACACATACTGTTTTTCATAGAGACTCGATCTATTCTACATTCTCACCGACAATTTACAAGGGTTTTTTTTTTTATTTTTTGAGACTAGGTCTTGCTATTTTTGCCCATGGAACCGCAGGCTCACGTTGCCCGTGGTACCACAGACTCAAGCAATCCCCAGCCTCAGCTTCCCAGCTAACTGGCATTACAGGCATGCACCACCAAAACCAGCTATTTTTTGGGGGGACTAGGTCTCACTACGGGCCCCAGGTGGGATTTGAACCCTGATCCCTAGCCCCGGCTACTTCATAGGCTGAAGCTTACAGGCATGAGCCACCGTGCCCAGCCACAAGGGTTTTATTTTTTTAACCCCACAACCTCACCAACGCTGTTTTTGATGTGGGCCATTCTCACGGGTGTGAAGTGGTATCTCATTGTGCTTTTAATTTGCATTTCCCTGATAATAAGCAACAATGAGCATCTTTTCATGTGCTTTTTGGGACCACCTGTATGTCATCTTTGAAGAGGTATCTGTTTAACTCTTTTGCCCATTTTTTAATTGGGTTGTTTTGAATTTGGCTTTTCTTAATCACATCATTGAGTAATCTTTATCTTTAAATCAAACTTGCTCCACACAAATAAAAGTCTCTCAGAGAAGACATTCAGAGACTTATTCCCTCATTCAAACATGTTGTGAAACTCCCTTTTCTCTGAATCCTTTAGGACAGAGTCAGAACGAGGCCCTCCAGAGATGACATGGAGGTCCATGTGTTTCTGCCCCTCCTTCTGTTCACAGAGAGTCCCATCACACACACACACAGCTGTGCCCTTCAGCTTCCCTCCCTGTCCCTTTGCCATGTTGTGACTACTTCTTCCCAGCCTTCCTGTGCATGAAAAGGGGAGAAGACAAATACAGGCCATCACAAGACCCCATGGTGAGTACCCAGGGACCACCATGAGCTATAAGTCTGTCACTTAGCAATGGTTGGTCTGACTGCCCCCAACCCCTCCCCCCCACGGGACTACTGCCTGGAATAAAGTCCCAGAGCCAGCCCCTTGGGCACCCTGCATGACCTATGTCACATCACGTGTGGCTGAGGCAGTGCGTTTATGGTTTCCTTTCAGAGCCTTGTCCTGTTCCTCACATGAGCTCCCCCACTTAGCCACTATGTGTCTTTGGGCCAGTCATATAATCTTTTCAGGGCCTCAGTGTCAGTTTCCTCATCTATAAAGAAGAGGTTGGAGGAGTCCTGATCATGGGGTTGCTCTTAAGATTAAATAACTTAAACGTATAGAATTAAGAGAATATGTGATACAGAATAAGCACTCACTGCAAGTTGATTTCAAAATTAATAATTATTGACTTAGTATTTTCCTTAAAACTGGCTTTTAAGAGTCAAAATGAATAACACTTAGAATGGAGACTAATGGATAACAGGAGGGTTGGGGGGATGTGGTGGGGCAGGGGCAGGTATGAAAACAGGCCTTCCACAGCTTCAAAGAGAAAGATAACCCATGAGTAGGGAGTGAAAATTCCCAAGCCAGGTAGAGAAGGAGAACCTGGTGAGTGAGATTTCTCACTGCAAGGGAGGTAGTGGGAACAGAAGACTGACATCTGACTGGCCATAGATCTAAGTTAGAAGCCAGGGAAGTTCAAGTTGACTCAGCGGTAAGAGAAGTAAGAAGTAGAAATTGATTGACAACAGGGTCTGAGACTGGTGCAGGTGCCATATTTAGGGGCAGTGGGAAGCACAAGGCTGTGGCTGGGGGAGGCAAGATGGTGCCTCTGATTGAGCTTTTAGGATAGAGATTGAAGGAATGGAACAGGGAGAGATAGTATGATACCGGGCTGTGTTAGAAATTGAGGGGGATTGGTGCATAAAGCCATGAATGAATTGGGATTGGTGCATGGGTACCCAATGGTATATAAAGAACACTCTTCCAAGGATAATCAGATTTCCAGCATGTAATTAAATTTTTAAAAATGTATATGTTGCATGCATAGGGAAAACTATATAAACCATGTGTGCTTGAAAAGTTTCCCAAAACTGAACTCTCCTCACTTATATCTAGACATGCCAGCCTTTCTATACCTCCTGCTTCTACCAACGACTTGTGTGCCATGTGTTGTGAAACACTCAAAAGAATAAACTGAGAAGGCCCCCAGTGGGGAGTTGTTTATGTTGGAGTCAGGAGGTTTGGGTGCACATACTGAAAATTAAAAAATTAATAATTATTGGGTTCCTTGAGTCTCAGTTGTATTTTGTAATAGGTGAGAATAGTTAACCAGTTACATGCCCAACATTGCCCATGAGACAGAGGCAACGATAACCAAATAGAAACAAAAAGGCCGTATTTGCTGAAAGACTATCTTGTGGCATCTGTTGTGCTAGGTGCTTAAGATTCTCTCTCCCTTTAGTCTGTACACAAACTGAGAAGGTTGGTCTCCATTTTACCAAGGGTAAGGTGAGTCTCCAGTTCAGCTCTAGGTTCAACTCATGCTGATAATGTCAGAGTTAGCATTCACATCTGGGTCTGTCTGGTCTTAAAAGCTGGAACAAGTTGCTCAATTTTGCTGGTCATTACTACTTCTTCTGTATCTGAGAACAAGAATATTTAACCCTGAAATGTTGTTACAGGGTTTAACCAGAAGCAATTCTGTGAGGCTTATGGAGGTTTTCGAGGTTTAAATGAGATAACACATTAGGAAACTTAGCCAAGTGCCTGGCACATAGTAAATGAAATTGTTCCATTAATGCTGATTACCACACCTGACAAATAGAAGTATTTAATAAAGTTCAGCATTGTCGTTTAGCATCTAGACTCAGAATTATTTGTTTATTCTCATTACTGAATTATGTCTTTAATGTTATCTAGTAATGCTGCTCCTTGGAACTAAAACATCTAATTCCACAAGGAAAACTTCTTAATGATGATGCCAAATAAAAACAGAACCTCTTTTTTGCCTATTGACTCTTACTGCACATCTTTGGTTTTTGTTTCCTGCTGCAAAGGATGCAGTCACTGTGAAAAGAAGCCTTAAAGATTGTGAATATGTTTACTTTGACCTGGTATTCACATATGTATCCTAGCTACTAGAATTAGAAGAAAAAAGATATTTGAGGAAGTCATTTTTGACATCATCTACTTGAAAAGAGAAAACTTACCATAAGACAAATCAATTTAGAATATTATAAAAGATCATTTGAAAAATGAAATCTATTCATCTAAAAAATTTAAAGGTATATTATCTCCACTTGAAGTATCAGTGGTGATTTTTAATTAGATTTTTTTTAGCTCCCAAAGTTCCCAGGCTAGAAAAGATCAAAATCATTTCTAAATATATACAGACCTTAATTTTATTCTTCTTATTTTATAATCATGTCCTTTCTTTGTCTTCTCTGTAACTGACCATATAAAAATAATCTTATGTAGTTTTGTAAACCTCCTGAGTCTGGACTAGAATGATTTTTTTTTTTTGGTGGGGGGGGAGGGAGGGGGGAGAAGATGTTATCACTGCATTTGGTTTCCACTGATAGTCTGAAATGGACTGAGAAGAATCCCCCTAGCAAAATCCTGTGAGGTCAGCCAGGGCAGATGTTTAACATTTCGGCAACTTATCTCCTTGTTTGTTTAGCATTTCTTAGCCTTTGAAGCTTCCCATAAATAGTCATGAAGTTATCACAGAGGAAATCAGCTAAGATGAATGGATGTTATTCCCACAAGAATGTCTAGTGCCAGAAGCTGGCTGGCATTGCAGAAAGGTGGCAGTGGGAGCTATAGTGCCTGCATTTTGGAAAGTCCCTCTTCTTTGCCTAATAAACTGCACTTTTGTGGTTTTCTTGATGGCTAATCCTGATGGACTTTCGATAAGCCTTTTGAATTTTTATTTCATCCTGATGGACTGGATTATGAATTAGGAAACAAAAGCTGCATTTCCAAACTAGAGTTATATAAATGCCTCTTATGAGAGAAAATAAATGTGTCTCCAAAATACTCCCTCTAACACATGCACTCTCCTCAGTGCTACCATCATTTGCCTAAAGAATTCAGCATCAAAAAACATATCAGACTCAGCGGACTGGATAATTGGCCTCATTACCTACTTTGCTTTGACCAGAGAGGCTGAGCCTTGTAAAACAGGGGTTATGTTGCTTTTCGTTTCAAGTCCTGCATGAGGCACCATGTCAGGACAGAAAAGAATGATACTGGAGCTCTTGGTGGAAGATGAAGCCTTTGTGAGGCTCTGCCCTTTTCTCCTGTGACCTTGTAGTGTTTCATAGCCCACACTAGGGTAAGTACAGGCTTAAATCTGAACACCACTGCAGAATTAGAATCCACAGGACTCTGACTTGAATTAAGGAACTAAAACAAAGGAAAGGCATCTGCCCAGGAGGCTAGCAGTGCTGAATATCCCAAACAGGGAGACCAGAAAGAGGAAGACACATCTGAATAGTTCAGTATGGAGATGTTGAGTTGAGTGGCCTATAGGACATTGATGAGCTATTCTAGAGGCTTACCTTAGATTTAGACTTACAAATGTGATTAGGACTTGAAATAAAAATATCAAAATGTTGAGGTAGTTGAGAGAAGATAGTTGAAACCATGGGATAACATGGCCAGGAGAGGGTAAAGGGATTAAAATGAAAAGATTGAAAAGTATAGCTAATGGTGAAGAGTTGCATGTGACTTCAAGGAACACAGACTTCTTCCCTTCTCTGTCCTACCCTCTCCGTAATAAAGTTGGCTTAAATGAACTAGGAACATTACTTTTAACATGTAGTGAGAAATGCCGAGTTTGAGCATTGGACACCCTGATGCTGTCATTTGGGACACATGCTTTTGTGTCTCAGGTCACCCATTCATCCTTAGCAGATACGCTTGTCCTCAAAAGGATAAGATGAAGCCTTTTTGCCAACAGTTACCCTTTTGCCTTCACACTGCACAATCTCTATATATGAAGCAGGAAATAAATAGAAGGGAACAGGGAAAGCAGTGTTTCAATCAATTCATCTTCCTTTCACAAAAAATTCACTTAGGACTCTTATGACATGTTCATATCATCAGTTCTACCTACATGAGACATTAGGAAATAAAGTTGCTGACCGTGATTCCTTGTGTTCTGGTGCAAAAGAAATTATTCTTTACTTCTCTGGGTTCTTCTAAAGCTAACCATGTAATCAAAAGAGCATCAGATGGAGAAACATCAATTTGATACCCTGTATGGAGATTCACATGGTTATACATTCTAAAGAACAATAGAACAGGTCAGGAATATTTGCCCTGCATTTTGGGACCTGGGGTGTCATGGACAGACACAGAGGAACTTTGCATGACAAACAAGAAGGTATCCATAGACTTCCGTACTTCCGTTCTTCTATACCAAAAAAGAGCAGTGGCTGCTTTTTCAATTCGGAAAAGGGCAGAAACTCAGATTAAAAATGGGCAAAGGGCTTGGACAAGAACAAAAGCTTCTAGCCGGTAGGGTGCTTGCAGTTTTCATGAAAAACTACCTACCTTCTGTAAGTAATGGTGATATTCCTCTAGAGACTCACAAGTCCTCGATTGACCTCCAGTTTCCATACCAAGGTGACAAGGCCTATTCTGTGCCTGTTGAAAAGTCAATGATAATGACCCTTTTTCGGGGGGGGGGGGGAATACTGACCACAGTTGCTTTATTTATGTAAATTTGGGGTTTTGTTAGCAAGTTATGAGTCAAAGGAATGATTGCATTAATTAAATATTTAGCAAATATTTGTTAAATGCTGACTATGTGCAAAATATGTGAGAGTTCTTCCTCAGTTAGCTCTCTTCTCATTCAAGCATTTTTCAATTGGTCATGACCTATCCTGGGTAAAATTGAAAACTGGTCATATAGTACTATGGTTCAAGGACTGATCTGAAGGCTCAAATTCCACTATGAGACTGGCACCCCTCTATCCATTTGCTGATTTTCACACAGTAAATGGTACTATTTTCAGTGCACTTTACTATTTTTTTGGTCCTGAATATCTAATCTGACATTCTGGTTTTTAAGAAGTTCCTTAATCTTTTGCCGCCCACTTCTTATACCAGTTCATTTCTTGAATTAAAATAAATTCTTCCCTACTTAAAGGTAAGATTCTGTTTACCTTACAACAAAACTTAGGATTTACATTTCCAAGGAGAATTTATACTTTAACTGGCTTACTAGTATGGGGATCTAAAAGAATGCATGACCTAAGAGCAGAATTGTCATCTGTATGAAAGTAGGAAGCATTTGAAGGATGTGGATAAAGGGACCCTGCTAGAAAACTGACCCTATTGAAAAGATTATGGTAGGTGAGTTCCTGTTGGACCAATGAGAGAGAGGGGGGTGGGGGGAAGAGGAAGAGAGAGAGGAGAGAGAGAGAACAAGAAAGAGAGAGAGAGAACAATTTATTTAATTGTGGATATTTTACTTGTATTCCACTCATAGTGTCTAGTCCCAGCATGGCAGGAGAAAGAGGACACGAATCACCCAGTTCCTGCTGGTATCAGTTTCTGAGTGCCTCTGGTAACATAGGCTTCTTGCTAAGCTCAGTGGGATGCTAACAGTTAAGAGATTCATATTTTAAATATTGGCATTATGACCCTTTGTACAAGTCATGACTTTTTCTAGTGCTGAACAAAAGTTGCAGTGTCAATTTCAACATTGAAGGAAAACTGAGAAAGACTAGAAAGATGGCTATCGTTTTCCAAGACAGAGCTTCTTCAAATATTTTGTGAAGACAAATCTCACTCTCCATTGGGGTTTCTCAACCTTAGCACTGTTTTGAACTGGGTCATTTTCTGTTGTGGAGTTCTGTGCGGTGTAGGACATTTATTAGCCTCCCAGGTCTCTCTACCCACTGGATGCCAATTATAGCAATGAAAATTATCTTTGGACACTGCCACATGTCCCCTGGGTGCAAATAGTCCCAGATGGACAACCACTGCTCTATTTGTTCTAACTTTGTGTGCTGACATCAAAAGTTACTAAAAATACATATTCCTCTCTATATTAAAAAATATTTTGAGACATAACTGACATGTAACATTTCCAGCCTATAATAAATAAGATTTCCAGTGGCGATGGCAAAGATATTCCCCATCTTGACTTTGGGTAGAAAAGTTAGAATCTACCTTTTATATTCTATTATATAATTTATTCATTAAATGTTTATTGTCAGTAACTTGTGCAGGTCACTGGATTCTAAAGTTTGTGTGTACCCAAGTAAAGCATAGTTGTAGTTCCTGTTCTCTTAAAGCATCCACTTTAACTCTTTGTGTCTCTGAAGAATAAAACATCAAATTATACACTTCATTAAATTGCAGTGAGTGCCCTAAGGGAAGGGCAGGATGACCTGAGCAAGCCGAGGAAAAGGTGATGCTTAATCGTTTAATTTTAAAACTGACCAGGAAAAGAAGGGTATAGGGAGAAGAGTATCTGGGGAAGCATGTACAAGCGTCCTGAGGCAGGAAGGAGCATAACATACTTAATGATTTATAGCATACTTTCTTGTAGGCAGAAAATAATGCAGAGGGGAGCAAGAGATGATGTAGAAGAATACCCAGACCTGACCATCATTAGGATTTTATCTTAAGAAGAGTGGGAAAACATGTGAGGGGGAGCTATGATTCCATTTGTGCTTTAAAAGATAAGTCTATGTCAGTTTAGATCCAAAAAGCACAGTTTTTTCTCCAGACCATGAAGGATTGATCTTCTCTCTTGCTGAGTGACTCTGATAGACTCTTTTGAGGTCACCACTAGCATTGGTGCCCGTATCTACCCTCCACTACCCCAATTAGGAACCTTTTAAAACTTTAAATAAAAGAAGCAATTCTTGTCCAGCTTCTCCCTTTGTTCTCCTCCTTTAAACTGTGATTGAAGTCAGGCTCAGATATCTGAAAACCTCAGAGAAAAAAATGATTTCCATAGCAGCTGTTTCCATGGGAAACCTTCCGAGTCGCTCCTGTTCCTATGTTACAGCCCGCTCTATTGGGTGTCTAGAAATGAGGGCTTATGTGTTGATGGTGTTCTTTTTGTCACATCCATGTAGATGAGAGTCTTCCTTTCACTTCCATGTACATCTCGTCACAGTTTGAAAATCAAAGGTTGGCATGTTTGTCGAGAGGGAAAAAAGATAACACCTCTCAGATACCTTCCTTTGTTCAGAAGCAAAAGAAACTCAAGTGCACTGTTGACTTCAGGCTTCTGTTCCTGATGCTTCCTTCTTCCCAAGGAATGTGATGGGGCCAAATAGATCTTCTTTCAGAAGTATCAGGAGTAAATACTTATTTTTTCTTTTGAGATACATGAAAGTGGTTTTCATCAATTTCCATTTTGCTCCACAGGCTCTTGGTAATGAGCCATCTCTTAGTCACATCAGAAAGATGCTCAGAATTCTTCCAAGAACACATGATTCTCCTTGGGAGAGTTTCTGTCATAAAATCAGTTCTTTTGGAGGGGCCAGATCACTGTTTCAGTGCCCCCCTTTCCAGCTGGGCAAAGGGCAAAAATGGGCTCATCAGTATTTCTCTTGATGAACAAATTTTAATGACATAAAGGCATGACCACATATCAGAAGTCACTGCTACGCAAGTTACTAGGGAGGTTGGAACACATGAGTATTTTGTTTGCTTTTTGGAATTTGTCCAGACCACTGGGAGAGGCTCAGGAGGAAAGCTGAGAAAGGAAATGCAAAGTTCAGGCAAGTCCGTTATGTGCATTCTCATTTCCAAAATGTTTGAAAGCCATGTTGAGAAATGCATTGCATAAGTCAAACCAGCTGCCGGCAACTTTTATGTTCCGAGCTTTCGTGGGTCACCCAGATAACAGGGTAACCTCTATACTCCAAGATCTCAGCATGTGTGATAGAAAACTGGGGGGATTTCCTTTCAGCAACATCCTATACTAGTCAAGTGGTGCCCTCATCCATTTACCTCTGGAACTCACTATATCAGAAGTCATGATGATGATTGTGGAGTCTGATGGACTTTGAGGTTTATATTTTCAAACAAGGCACTCAGAACTTGGCAATCAGTTAGTCAGAATCATGACCCAGGAATTTAAAAAGACTTAGGCTGGTTCAAAAGCTTGGCTTTGACTTTTTTTTTTTTTAGGGACTAGGTCTCGCTCTCGTCCCTGGGGGGGTCCCGAACCCCCTCACTCAAGTGATCCCTAACCTCAGCCTCCCAAGACTGGGATTACAAGTGCGCACCATTACACCCAGCTATTTTTTGAGACTAGGTCTCACTGTGTTGCCCAGGGTAGTCTCAAACCCACCAACTCAAGCACTTCCTATCCTCAGCCTCTCAAAGCTGGGGTAAAGGCACACGCACCACCGCATCTGGCCTTCCAGAGTTTTCTCATTGGCATTCATGTGCCTCATTAGAGTACACTTGTAAGACTTAAATAAGATGACCTACGCAGTTTGACTAGCTGATGCTCCATAAATGTTAGTTCCCGTCTCTTGTGCAGCTTTTCTACAGGGGAACTGAAGAGAAGACAATTAAGTCCATCTGAGGGAACCTTATCAGGGTGGGTATATTGAAGGATTGTCAGCCATGAAGTGGGTGGTATGTAATCACATTTTGGGACCACAGTGGCAGTGAGTTATTTCAGTCTTGCTTGCAGTGAGATTGGCTAAACTGACAGCAATCCTTTTCCTCAAAATAGCTTCAGAGTGACACAACCTTCCTTGGACTCCTTGAGGGGCTCCAAGATTGCCTGATCACCACCTAAGATGTTAGTGCCCACTCACTGAAAACACATCATCAAAATTTGCTGATTATTATGTTACTTTTTTTAAGAATTGACTTACCTTTAAAGAAATGTTTTGTGTCCTATGATTTGACTCCCTGAAAATATTTTCAGTGTGCATCCGTCTTTCCAGAGTACTTTCAGAAATTTCTAGATGTGAAAAAAACAGAAGATTTTACTTAAAGCTCAGTGTAAACTACCTTTTCTTTCTTTGGTTTCTAGAATCTTAGACCCCAAGAAACTCTTGGTTTAAACTAGTATATCCAGTCAAGAAAACTGATTTATAGGGCAAGGAGGTGACTCTCCCTCAGCAGAAATATTTGGCGGCCTCGCCAAGGCTAGAATCTGTGTCTAAAATAGTTTTCCAAACTAAAGTCAATGGAGTCTGTGAAGGTTTTAAAACGATGGTTTTTAATGTTTGTCTAAAACTTATTTTAACCAGCTATACAACTTCCCTTTTACAATGGGTAATTCATTAGTGATAAAGGCTTTTTGTAAAGATGTTAATTGTGTAAGATTTTAATTCTTGAAGTTTCTTTCAGATTAATCCCTGGATCCATAGAGATTGAGATGGGGGTGTGAGGGGGATTGTCTATGTGAGATCTTTCTCCTTTTAAATTTTGTTTTTAACAAAAATGAATTTGGGGCTGAAGACATCTAATTTTAGCAGGTCAGAGGGCTGATGTTTCAGATCTCTTTGTGGATATTATTTGGGGAAGGTTTTGACTTTAGGCAGGCCTGAATGCAGTTCCCCGCACTCTGACAGTTAACTTTGTGAGCATTATTAAAATTCACTGTGTACCCATTTCCCCTATTACATGATGAAGTTCATAATACTTCATGGGGTTAGGGTGAAGAACAGATAATGTATGGCCTATATTAAGTCATTAGCATAGGGCCTGATGATAGGTGCAAACTCCTTTAAGTTTTTTTTTTTTTTTTTGAGACTAGTCCCAGCCTCAGCCTCCCAGGTAACTAGGATTACAGGCATGTGCCACACACCCAGATATTTTTGGAGACTGGGTCTTGCTATGCTGTCACGGGCATGTCTTGAACCCGCGGACTCAAACGATTCCTCGCCTCGCGCTTTGTAGGCTGCTATTAAAACTCTTATTAGTTGTAAGATTAGCAGCTGATTTCTACGTTTGAACTTGAATTCTTACTAACAAAGAAGGTCCCTCCTCAACTTCCCTGTAATACTGAGAAGATTTTTAAAATGTCTGGCTTTATTCCCTACCTGTCCTCCCTTTCCCCCCCACCCCCTGCCCCCTGCACCAATGTGTTAATCTGACTAAATTAAACTATTCTTACTAGTAAGAAAAGGTGTTAGTGGGTGTTCATTTTTTCCCCTTGCAGTCTCCTGTGTCCATATTCAGATGAATCCTCTGATTTTAGACTATTTATTACCAGCTTCTGATAACACAACCTATCTACATATTTTATTTCCATCCCCTTCATTTATCCTTGGGAATCTGAGTCCCACAGCAGGGATATAAAAGTTCTATTTAAAACTATGTGATGATGAAAAGAACAAGAAATCTTGCAGGAACAATGCAGAGATGTATAATGGCTCACCCTTTCTCACACATGGAACTAATTGCATTCATCCTGGAGCCCCATTCCTGCCCAAGGACTCCAGAACATGAGCTGGAAAAATGTTTGGGAATCCCACCTCTGTCCCTGCCCTGTTGGAGAGCCTGTGGTATCAGCTTGGAGTTATGCAAAAGAATAATAATATTAAACATTTTTCCAGAGAGATGAACCATATGTTTAATTTATTTCAGTTTGTGAACCTACGTGTTTTTGATTGCCAGACACATAAAAACTTCATTTCAATGATGCTTTTCTTTTTTTCCCTGATATGTTTTAAAGTGTGGATTTCTTGATGCAGCTGTTACCACCACCAGAATTCACCCATTCTGTGATCCCCCAAAATGAGGGAGGGACTTTGGCTCCTGTGCTGGTACTTTTAGATTCTGGTATGTGGTTTCATGAGCCTCATCGCCACAGACCAAAAGGAACATTAATCATAATCTTGGAGCTAATAGAATTACTTGGTTGACATCCTCTTTGAAAACCCCTGAAATTATATTTTAATCTTTGATTGGCTAGTTCTCAATAAATGGTTCTTATTTAAGTTCACATGGTTTTTCATAAATAGACGTCAGTATTATTTAATTAAATACTACTAGTTATAAGTTCCACTTCTCAAATAGCATAAAAAAAGAGAGCTCCCTGAAGGTGTCACTATGTTTCTGTCCATGAATACGAACGCTATTCAGTTTTTAAAAACCTGGGTTATCTCATGATACCAAATTACTGAAATTTTTTGGGGGGTGTTTGCTTTTTCTGATCATTTTGCAGCAATTAAGCCCAAGTGCATAGGGGAAAGTGGCTTGTTCTGTATCGTGGTGTATGTCTGAGCCCCATGAGAATCCATTTCAGAGTCAGTCCTCACTTTTGCTAACAAAGAAGTTCCTCTCAACATCCCTGTAATACTGAGAAGATCTTGAAAATGTTTGGCTTAATTCCCACCCCTTCCTCCACCCCCACTTTTTTTGCTAATCTCTTAGAATAAATTAGATTATTTACTCTAAGTAAGAAAAGATGTTTGCACAAAGTTTTGCACAAAGTCAAAAGTTAAGTTGTGGAGTTGAGATTTATTTCTATAACCAATGATGCTTTCCTTCAGAATAATTAAACTGTAGACTATATTCTCTGCTTGCTAATATCAGCAAGTCTATAAAAGATTTGGAAAACTGCAAGCAAATTTGGTAAAATTGAGGCTTCTAAAAAGATAATCTGCAAATATTTGAAATATGTACATATTCATTGAAGTGAAATGGTCCAAATAACACAATACTGAGGCCCCCTTTTGATCCCAGCTCTGTTGTTTTTATTTTTGCTTGAGCAGATGACTCAACTTTCTCTTAGAGCCAGAGATTAGGACAAGGGCCTGAGATAATTTAGAAGCATCATGGGAATGAGATTAAGAGATTGCCTCCTGTTCCATCCTCCACTATGTCCTAATTGCATCAATTCATCGGTTTTTTGTTTGTTTGTTTGTTTGTTTTGACTCTAGGAGCATTCCAGCATGTAGAACTTGTATCATCAGCTAGCTTTCACTGCAGTCTAGTGTTTAGGCAGACAATCTCAGAATGTCAGTGGCATGCAGCCCCAAACCTTTTACTTCGGTCAGGAGGGTTGACTGAACAGGCTGTGCCCTCAGGTCTTTTATCTTCTTCCTGGGATGGTGGCTGACCTGGATGTGCTCTGCTCATGGCATGGGCAGAGGGACAGAAGAGAGCTGAAAAAACAACAGGCCTTGTAATTCCCATACTTTGTTGTTTCCAATCACTGCTATTGGTCAAAGCAAGTCATACAGCTAAACTCAAAGGTGAGGGGTAGGGAAATATATGTCCCAATGGGCAAAGGTGTGGATGCTGGAAAAGCAAAAATTGGGACTGATATTTCAGTCTAACAGAATGTATTTTGGAAGTAGTCCTAAATCAGTGACACTGTCTCTTTGAGTTTATGGCCTGTTTCTGAATATGATGTAAATTCTAAAACTTCCTCTCCAAGAAAATGCAGTGCATACCTAACTTCCAATTGGAAGCATCTCTCAAGTGCTCTCATGAGCCCCACCAAGGTCAGGTAGCCAGGAGGGGAGCAATGCCTTGCGTGGTAGCCTCACTTCCCCTAGCTGAAGTGAGAGATGAGAGCTGAATCAGGATGAGAGCATGGTGATGCTCTTGCCTCCTCCTTCCAAGACCTACTGCTCTGCTGATCTCAGAAGCTCAAAAATTTATATTTATGGTTGAATGGAGTCTTAAATTTTTCCCCAGTTAAAATAGCTGTATAATTTTTTTAATGATTAAAACTTTCTCTACTGCTAATGGACAAACAGGTGCGGATCTATCATATTTTCACTTGTTCACAGAAAAATGTGAAAAATAAGAGTTGCCAAATATATTCAACTAAATCCAATCAAAGACACTCTCCTTTTTGTCTGATGTCATTAATTTTTAGATTTCTTTTAAATAATTTCATCTTTTAAAAATCATGGTGATGCTAAATGGTAGCTTTTATATATGCCCTTCAATCCTGTGTAGCTCCCCAGAATTATTTGAGATATTTTCTCTCATCTGTGAAAGTTTAGTCTGAGAATTACAAATGTAGACAAACTACTCATCTGAAGCTGGACTCTTGAGATTTTTCCTGCTTTCTAAGGACCGGTTCAGACTCTGCTTGATGGCTCGAACGTGAGAAGTCTGCATCACTGGCTAGCTGTGATCACACAGTGTCTGTCTTTCAGTGTCCTGGCACCATAGGGGATGCCCGGCCAGCACAGTGGTCTTCAGTGGTCTCCAGAGCATCTTAAGTAGGAGAGAGGAACTGACTTCACCAGCATCTCGCTATTGTGGCATGTTTGCACTTACACCTTGGAACCATGTCATTTATTATCCATCTGAAACGTAGGCATGGTTCAGTAGTGAACTAGCCTTTATTCTACTTGCAGCTCCTTAACTTACTTACCAAGAGTAAGTAATCAGGGGTGTGAGTGTATAAATTGATAGTGAGACATGGCACTATCCTCTTCCCTCTACCCAACCCCAATTTCCTTCAGAATCTTTCATTTGGTGGGAAATCCTGTGGTGTTATGCCTTCCACTTGGAGGGAGGAGGACTGCGGAAGCTCTTGAAGAAGTCAGTGTCCTCCATTCCCACAGGGACCTTCAGGAATCTTGAATTTAGGAAGATTAACTCTTGCACTAATGAAAACCCACAGCAGAGGGCGGTCTCTCATGCTTACTAAAGCTTCTTTTGTGGTAATGTCTATTTAGCTGAAAAGCTCACAGAAAAGTTTCTTTGATTAAGCTGGCTTTTTAAAGGGGAGAAAAATTCCTTGCTTTCCTAGAGGCCATCTTTTATCTGCAGGAAGGGCTATTTTGTTCTTGAAGGGGAAATGAATCTTACCCTACATCGCTCACACAGTGGGGTCTATTTTGTGAAGTTCAAAGACAAAAGGGGCTTAATTTTAGAATAGCCTTTCTGCTGTTTGTTTGTTTGTTTTTACTCAATATACAAAGAGGTAGGGACATTTGAACACAATGCAGTCAACCCTGAGGTTTTATCAGACTATCTAAACTCTGCTCAGAGGATAAGCCTGTGAGGGTGATTTATGCCAAACATCTGTTTTTCTTTATTGGCCAGACACTCTGCTGAGTCTGCTTTACATAGCATTTTGTTTAAGAGTTAACCCTCTTCCATAGGTAGGTATGTTTATTGCCATTTTACAGATGTGGATGCTGAGGTGAATGGACTTGGTGTGTGTGTGACCTTGAGCAAGTCACTACCCTCCTTTGGGCTTTACCTTACTCATCTGTAAGTCAAAGATGTTAAAAAGACCCAGACAAAATTACATCAAAAGTGCTGGCCAGTGTCATGAGGAAGATGGAAATCACTCCTGTGCAGAAGAGGGTGTGGATGCCTTGGATGAAGAACCATCACTGTGTTTTCCTTGTTTGCTTCAAGTTCCTGGAGTGGAGTCTGCAGCTCTTTGGGAACCCTGCACTGGCTCACTTTAACATCCATAAATGTTAAAAATGCTGAGTTTGGTCCAATTTTATCAATAATCTGCCACTATTCCCAAGAATCCTAGAGTGGCAACTGCATTAGTGGTTCTGAAAACTTGGCCACCTCACCTGTCCTTCTGCTTTTTCATGAAGCGCAAAGGATTATCATTTTGTTTTTCCTAATAAAAATTTACCCTGAAACCTGACTTGCCCCATTTTCCTAAAAAAAATTCTCAAAGAACCAGTAGAACATTCAACGATCAATTTTCTTACATGGAGTTTTTTTTTGTTTTTTTTTTTTTTTCTGTGAGGTGCCATCTGGCTGTCGGAAGACTTGATGATGTCTATTCTGACAGTCTTGCCTTCTTCCATCACCTCTGATCAGTGAAGTGGATGACCGCAGGAGTAGAACACAGGCCAAGGGATTTGGAGGGAATGGGGGTGGGGGGATGTACCTCAGTGTTTGTGAACTGTACCATGCAGGTTAAAAAGGGCAGCAGCAGCGATTATTGAACATGGGGCAGGGGGTGGTGGTGGTGGTGGTGGTGGTGGCTGTTACACACCTTGTGATGAGAAGGAATCATTTTAAAGAGAAAGAAAAATCTTCTGGGATGAGGGAGGACCTTTTTATTGGTTGATATATTAAGCTGTACCATATGAAATTACTGTTTGGCAGTGAAGGCTGGGCTGGGAAAACAAAGTCAGGAGTTATTAGCATATTGATGGCATTTAAATCTGTGATTGAGATCACTTAAGGAGAAGAGAACCCATAACAGAGGCCCTGACCCAGAGTTGAGACTTATCTATGTACAGAGGATTTATAGAGGGGGAAGAATCAGTTAGAGAAGGGAAAAATGTGTGTGTACATAGATATTCCATAAACATTCTATCAGCAAACTAAAATTCTCTCTCTCTCTCTCTCTCTCTCTCTCTCTTCCTCTTCCTAGTTCCAACATTGCTTTTTCCAACTGAATTCTCCCCTCCCAAATAACCTTGCTTGTCTAAGATGCTATTTTGTGAGAGGAAGCAGCAGGAGCTGCTAAACTGAGATGATGATTCATTATCTGTTAATGGTTTCCCCCTGTGGGTTTTCTCTATTCCTCACAACCCCCACCCCATTTTTGTACTGCTTCCCCTGTGCTAAAAAATTCATCTTAACATCTCCAGAATTCTCAAACCTTCTGGACTTTTCTTGACAAGAAACCTGGGAACTTCTATGCAAACAAAAATCAATACGTTTTAAATTGTGCCTGATATTTCATCAACTGCTCTAGATATGTTCCAGAGCGGAGTTAGGGGTACTCTGGGGCCCTTAAACCTCCCTGTTCTAAATGTTTTTTGCCATCCTCTACATTAAGGCAGTACTCTAGTATCATTATTTAATGACCTAACTTTAATACCACTAGCGTTCAATAAATAAAAAAGAAGATAAAGAATATAGTTTCCAATGGAGTATTACTCATCAATTAAAAATGACAAATTTGATGAATTTATTGAAACTTGTATGAAGAAATCATACTAGCAGAAATGAGTCATAAAGAAAAAGACAGAATCCAAATGGTTTCACTAATATATGGACAACCAAATGAAAATACACAATGGGAGGGTGGGGACCAGCTGGAATGGTCAGGGAGGGGAGGTGGTGGGTGACCCCAGGAAATTAAATGGAGATTAAATTGATGTGACATTAAAAAAGTAATAATAAAATAAAATTTTTAAAAAAGGAAACTCTTTTAAAAAAAAAGGAATATAGTTTCCAAATCAAGCATCCAGAAACTATCCACCCCCTCATAGGTAAATGTCCAGCTAAACAGGATTGGCTCAAAATAAGACCACTGAGGCTCCAAAACTTTGTCACAGTATAAGGTACCTTCTGGTGGGGATCCTTAGGAAAGGAACCAGGCAAGTCATAGATGAAAAGAGCAAAATCAAAATCAAGATAAAGGCTGCCAATGTTACCTTTCCATCGGTGTCTCACCCACATCTCTTTCAAATGTCTCCTTCCATGTCTCCCCAAGTCCCTGGTACTAGCCTAAGGCTGAGAAACAGTCACAGCTTTTTCACATGTTTCTCTTCACATGTTTTTTTTTTTTTTTTCACATGTTTCACATGTGCCTCCTCCAGGTTTCCTTCTTGATCTCTTACAGTCTTCTCTCAGTCCTCTCTTACTTTCCTTCTCTTCTCATCTCCACCCTTCATGGGGGAGGGGGGAAACAGGGAATCTGGACTCTACTCTTTCCCTGGGGATTATTGTATTATAGGTTTATATCTTGCAATGGTTGATTTTTTTGTGTTAACTCGGTTGGACCATGGAGTACCCATATAATTGGTTAAACATTTTCCTATGTGTTTTTGTGAGAGTGTTTTTAGGTGAGATAAACATTTAAGTCAGTGAATTTGCGTAAAACATTGCTTTCTATAATGTGGGTGGGCCTCATCTAATCAGTGGAAGGCCTGAATGGAATGAAAGGGCTGACTTTCTGCTGAGGAAGAGGAACTCTCTTACTAACTTTGAACTTCATCTATAGCATGGATTCTTCCTACCTGACAGACATGAAAGTGAACCATGAATTTTCCCTACATCTCTCACACTATTGGTCAACTGCAGATTTCTGGACTTCTCAAACTTCATAATCATATGAGCCAATTCCTTATAGTCAATATCTCAAGCTTCCCTCTCTAAGTATTTAATACTATAACTAGTCAAATCCAATCTGACTGGTGAAATACGGAGATCCCCACTTGTTTTGGGGCAGCATCACCAATGATAGAGGTCTTAGTACTTTATATATCTAGTTAAAATGCACTAGGTACACCCCAGAACTGGATGTGCTGATTTTATTTGGTAGTGCTAAGGTGCGTGCTGCCAGGAAGGACTGCGTTCACCTCATTCTGTTAGGTGTTTGATTTTTGCTCAGCACAGTCTGCTCATAAATAGCCTTCTTGGTTTCTTTTATATGCTGTGCTGAAGTTTAGTCATTAGGGACCAGAATAGCTTCAGTTACACTGTTGTAATTGGTACCAAACCAGTGAGATGGTAAAGGAGCAGTTCCAGCGCCGGAGCAGCTGGGTCTTGGGTGCAGCTGAGTGGACTAAGGCCAGACCTATGCAGCACTGGCCTGCTGCTTCCAAGTGACTGGCACTGGCCTGGGCTTCAGAGGAGAGGGTCATGCTGGTGTTATCAGCAGAAGCCAAGTTCAGTGTCTCTGAGTTGAGGTCACATGGGGAAAGCTGACACTCATTTGCCTGCCAGGAGGTCCAGCAGCATCTGTTCTCCCACTGGCTTCAACAGCAAGTGCTGGAGGTTGGTGGCCTATTGAGTATTAATGTGACGGGAATGTCCTTGAAAGACCTTCAAGTGGTTGGTTCACTGTGTGAGCCATGGTTCAAATACTGGCATCATTTACCAGTGACGACTGTGTCAAACAAAAGAGCATGTCAGCAAACCTAAAAATCAACAAATGGTTTAGAACATTTTCAAACAATGTAGTACAGTTTGATATCTTTCAGCAATTTCTTTCAAGCAGTCCACTTTTATGCAAATATATATGTTATGGAGAGAATAAAAGAAACAGCATTTACAATATTATGTAATTTATATAATGTTAAGTATAATATTTTGAATATAATCATTACATAGTCTCATTTTATGTAAAAGATCCAACCAAGGGAATCTGATGTCAAGTGCTGTATTTCTCCCCCCTCCACTCTGCTCCTTGGAGGATTATTGACTTCCATCCTGCAAATTTATATTACTAGGTTGGCAGTGACCAATCAGACCTTGCATCTTCAGTCTTAACCTATGTTCTCCTTAGAAACTATCTTGATGTAGCAAAGAGTAGAAACATTAATTTAGACTAGCCAGGCATTGAGTAAAATGTAGGCGTTTTAGGCAGAATAGTCTTTCTGTCAGGAAAGAAGATTCAGAAGCTCTAAGTGTTACTTATAATTAGGGCATCATCACAAGGCCATTGAGACTTCCAATAATGAGAAGACTGTTAATGGAGTGGAGGCAGAAAACTTGCTCTGAGAAACCAGATGGACCTGGGTTAAAGACCTGACTCTTTCTTGTCCTATTTCGAGTTTTTAGTTCAGTTATATAACCATTACCCTCAGTCCCCACATTTGTAAACTTGCTATAATAATGTATGTTGCATAGATTTATTAAGAATTAAGGAAAAAATTCATGGAGAATGCCTAGCACTCAAGATGTAACAATTGCTAAGTATATATTTGCAGTTGCTGTGATTACTTTAGTGTTTACAAGCATAAAATATGAACTATTTTCTATCTTGTCAAAAACGTGTCAACATTTACATTCGGAACCTTTTTTAAATGAGATCAGTAGGCTAGAGAGTTGCACAAATGAGCAAATCAGCAAACTACAAAACCCACAATGCCTTGCACTCTTCTGCTGTTTCCTTTTCCTGTAGAACTGAGGAGGCAGAACCTTGAAAGGCATACAGGCCAGGAGAGAAGCCCTAAGTGCATGTAGTTGTTGCCCTGACTTCGTTCTTTCTGCCCTATTTCTTATCTTGGATTGTTCCTCAATGAAATTTGTCTGTAACTTTGCAGACAGATTGGCCTCTTGAGATTGACACTTTTGAGTCTATTCAGTGGTGTTTTGGTATCTATTTGATAGGTTCCATTCCTCTTGATTTTCAGAGCAATTCAAGTTTATAAATATTGCCAGGAATATACCATCAAAATATCCCAGAAATGCTCACCTTTTGTCATCTAAACCATTCTTCACAGAACATGTTAATCATTTGGAAGGGCATAAATCCTAGTCAAGTCTGATTTGAGGTTCAGAAAATATTATTTCTCTCTCTCTCTCTCTCTGAGTCACCAAGACCAGTGAGGTTGTTGATTATACTAGTGGTTCTACTGCCTAAGCTCCCTCCCCACCCCAACTGTATTCAGTCCTGAAACTGCTTCAACCAATGGGATGTCAGCTCATCTGATACAGCAGAGGTTTGAAAAGCTTCTGCCCTGCTCCTTCTCTCTGCCATCATCATGAGAAAGGTTGGTCTGTTTAGCCTTCTGGCCCAGGAACCAGCCGTGCTCAACTAAGTCAGTCAAACCCCAGATGCACAAAAGAGTCCCAACCAGATTGCCTGCCAGTCACCTGGGAAGGAAGTACTGTTGACATCTTATATTCAGCATTATTATTGCAACAGATAACTAATACCACCAGGCAGGAAGGAAACTATTTTCCGGTGGTCAATTTTTCCACAAGGAAAATGTTGGAAATTTTGTCTTTAAAAATTATATGTTCCAAATAGACTTGATGTCTTAAAGGGAATGTAACTGCAAGCTGACATGTCCTCAGGAGTGCCAACCAGATTTTCAGCTCGTGGCAAAATGTCGTTATTTAAAATCTGTTGGGAAATAAAACCTGTGTATACTCATTTGAAACTGCTTGTAAGTGCCATAAACAATCATCTGTAAGAATGAGGAAGGGGATAGGGAAGAGACTTTGTTTCTTGCTGTATTCTGCTGATAAGGACTGAGAGTCCTGAAGTCCCGTAGTTGCCTCTGTGCAGAGCTTGGTGGGAATCCCAGCTGGTAATGTTGCTGAGTGAGCAGGATGATACTTGTGACTACCAAGATCCACTTGCTTCTGATGCTTGTTACATGAGCTATTTAGCAACCTGAGCATTAACTGCACCTCCCACTTACTTTCTATGTCCTGCTTGGGAGGGGGAGGGACATGTGCCACTAACCTGTGACTCTTTGGAAGGCAATGGGTAGGTTGATTTTTTTTTTATGAGCTAGTTAGTATGTAAGTTGGACCTCAAGAGTGAATGAATGAGGGAGTGAATGAAAGAAGAAATGAATGAATTTTGTACCATTAAGTGTTTAGAAATGCTGAATTTCTTTCCTTGTTGGACACATATGCTTTGGAGACTGCAAAAAGAGAAAGAGGGCATGTGTGGTACTGAAAAAGTTATTTAATCTTTGGGTGCTCCCATTTTGCCTTTGTAGAGGGAAATAATAAATCTTACTTCCTAGAATTGAATGAAAATCATACAATCAGACCTAAATAACTTAACATGGTACCAGGTACACTATACATGGCTAAAAGATGATAAGTGGTGGTGGTGATGCTGATGAGGTAGTTGATACTTTCAGAATACAAGTTATACATATGGATATAAGTCCCCTGAAGAGAACCCATGCACAAATGCTTTGTTGGAGACTTTCTGAGCCTGTCCCAGGTTCAGAGGAAGTTAGCACAAGGACAGAGCTGGCCAGAGGGGACAACTGTGGCTGGGAAAGTGAAAGGTCTTAAGAGAGACTGTGTTGGAAAGGTGGGTAAGATTTTGATAATGGTAGTTTATGTAACACAGCCTGTGGGTCTTTGAGGAGTTCTGGGGAGATGCATATCTGAGTTTGTGAGCTTGGGAGAGTTTGGGAGGAACATAGATCTTTCATTGGGTTTTGCAAAAAAATGAGATCATTTATTTGGTCCACTTACATACATGCATATTTTCTTGTACATAGATAGTGTTAACTTAGAACATTAGTATAGTACAGTCTGAAAATGTATTCTCCTCGTAATGCTTTTCTTAATAATATTTTCTTTAGGGCTGGGCAAAGTGGCGCATGCCTGTAGGTGACAGCTTAGGAAGCCACTGCTGGTGCCAGGAATTATGGTTCGAGTCCCGCCGGGGGTATGTAGCGAGACCTAGTCCCCAAAAAATAGCTGGGCATGGTGGCGCATGCCTATAATCCCAGTTACCTGGGAAGCTGAGGCTGGAAATTGCTTGAGTCTATGGTACACTGGGCAATGTGAGCTTGCGGTTCCACCGGCAAAAATAGCGAGACCTAGTCTCAAAAAAAAAAAAAAAAAGTTTTCTTTTTTCTAACTTATTTTATTCTAAGAATATGGTGTAACATCCTGTTAAGCAATTGCCTAATTCTTTTTGAAGCTTCGGTCACCAGCAGACTAATAGTAGGAAATATTTAGGGATTCCACAGTTCCATGTGGCTTTTGGACTGTGCAGAAGTCAGCACTCCTAATACCCAGGTTGTTCAAGGTCAACTGTACTTTGATCATCATTCCTGGATGCCTCCTTTACAGGCTTGGATTTACAAGATGGATGCTTAGGAGGTGACTTAACGCCTGTGCCTGGATTGTAATTTAGAGATTGGCAACACCTGAACTGTGACCAAACAGTTAAACATTCTTACCCACGTAGCAGAGAGTGATGAATTAGAGATGGTTTTCATTAAATATTAGTCTTTAAGAAAAATTAACTTCTTTAGTGAAGTTGTCTTTCATCACAGACATCTTGGATGGGTCAGTTCTTTGTGGTGAAGGTCTTTCTTGATCAAACAAATGGCATCCTTGTCCTTGATCCACTAAATACACATAGCACCAAGAATGCATTTCCAGATGTTGCTGACGGGAGGGCGGTAGTGGAGGGGTAAAGCAGTAATGCTCTTATTGGAGAACCACCCAATTAGCTAAACAGAAACAGTGAACAATATTTTATAAATACACCGCAAAGTACAATTTAAAGTAAAAAAGTCAACTTAATAAAAATAATTAATGAGCATTCACCTTTCCACTCAGTCTCACTCTTGCCATCCTTTAAGAGTGACAACTTGCAGCATTGAACTGCTTTGCTTAGCTCATGCAGCAGCTGTGCCAGTGACTGCACTTGGAACTAGCAGCTCTGTGGGGAATGAGCTCTCTCTCCTCTGAAGCTGGCACTTGTAGGCCCGGCAAGGCATGCAGAAACCCTTCTGACTGCAGAGCATGGAGCAGAAGCCTGGCCGGGACCTTCTACTTGCCCTTCCAACTCATTCTAAGAGGAGTGGACCATTATCTCATTGATCTAGGCTCTTATAAAGCTATATTTACCCCATATAAGATCTGAGTTGGTAAGTTTCTTTTCATCCTTGAAATACAATGGGAGTTGTGACATGACCGGAAACAATATTCAAATTAGTTCATAAATGTTGTGTCACAAGTATCTGCAGCTCACAACCAGGACTGGCCATTGCACCAAAAATGAGTCTTTGGAGTCCCCTACTGGGCTGCACATTAATCTTTTTGTGCTGGCAGGGTTGTGGCAGAGAAGGCTGCAGAAGTGGATATTTGCCAAGTATTTCAGTATTTTAGCAATATCTGTGACTGTTTGCTTTTATCACCCAAAGACAGCCTTGCATCTCAATCCTTGCCACCCTCCTTTTCCATGCGTGAGATTGCCCAGGTCACTAAATTATCAGCCTTGTGCCATCTCTCCTTCCTCCAGGTAGTTTGCCATTTTGCCCTGAGGAGTCTTTATTAAGCACTGTTAGTTGCTTAATGAACTGTGTCCCTTTACCCAGGACAGACACATTTCATGTAATAAGTTTTTTAAGCCAGAACATGGAGTGATTTGTGTTTCATCAAGTACTAGCTCTGCTCTTTTTCTTTTTACATGCTTCAGCTGATATCTTATTAAAGGTGGGTCTCCTCTCCTTTGAACTGGATCTCTTAACACCCAGCTGGTTCTCAGGGAATCTGCTTCCAGACCTGATGCACAATTTTTTTTTCTTTCATGGTTTCAAGACAAGCCCCTAACATTTGTCCAAAGTAGCATTTTGTGGTCACATGCATGCATACATAGAACTTATTGAAGCCGACTGGCATTCTTGTTTTACAAATTGCTACCTTTTGACATTTTCTTTGGCAAAATAACTTTTGGTCTGGAGAATTTGGCAACCCCAGATGTCTACTGGCTTTTGTGTGTTTAATATTATAATTGCTTTGATATCTGTTCTTAACTCCAAGTTGGTAAGACTGTTTTTATACAGTGCTCTGTGTTTGCACAAAGGATACAGTAAATCTATAAATGAATTTGATTTTGTTCACTAGTTGAGTTTAAGATGGCTCTTGAATGTAGCCTGTGGAAATGGATGCCTTTGAATCCTTTTGATAAATATCAACAACCCAAATGAGAACATGAAAAGGGGTATTTTTCCTAATCATAACCCCAAAATAGGTATTTAACATTTGAAAGGAAAATGTGCTGGAGTGATCAAGCTGCAAAATGGACTGTTTAGCAAACAGTTGCTGAGTTGTAAGTCATTAAGTCATCTTTGTTTGTGGCTCTAGGTGAAAGGACCTAATTTGTCAACTGCCTTGTAGAAAAGAAATTTGTGCCTCTAAGACTTGGTAATTTTAGTCAAATCAGAACTTTATTGACTTGTATTGTTGAAACTCTGCCCAGGAATAATTTTTAAACAGATAATTATTTAGTCACAAATCAAAGCCTCAGTAAAAGAAAGTGTCACTGAGCAAAATAGAAAGTGCTCCCTTTGATATGTAATAATAGCTCAATGCCTTCTTCTCTTGAAATTGGGACAGGCTCATTCCAGATCTTATCATTCTGATCTTTTGTGGTTCTGAGCTACTTCATGATCTTTCTTCACAAAGTCCCTATTGTAGGGTTTTGTAAACCAGAAGGAAGGTAGGTTTGTGGAGGATTTGTGCTGGGGAGGTGGTCATGGATGGGAAAGGGAGGTGTCCAGAAGGGAGAGGGAAGGGTAGAGAAAGAAGGCAACAAGACAGGACTATCAGGGGCAATCTCCTGCTAGGCTGAATTTCTGGGGACGGCTCCAAGAACTATGTATAGCAAGCTTGGCATCTGGTTTTTTGTGATAATGAAAATAGGTGTATGTCCCTAATGGTGGTAATAGGAGAATTACAAGCAGTTAACTTACATTGGGTGCTGACTCTCTGCTATTTAAGATGCCAAAAGTTTTGATTGGATTAAACTTTTAAGCGTCAGTACTACCTCATGAGGATGAAAGTTATTATCTCCAATTACATTTCAAGGCAACTGAGGCTTAGAGAGAGTTTGACACTCAAAATGAGAAGTGATCATTCAGTTGGAAAAGAAGGTTTGCTATATGTACTTTTCTTTTCGAGACTAGGTCTCGCTATTTTTGCCTGTGGAACTGCAGGCTCATTGGCCGGGGTACCACAGACTTAAGCAATCCCCAGCCTCAGCTTCCCAGGTAGCTGGGATTACAGGTGCGCACCACCATGCCCAGCTATTTATTTGGGATTAGGTCTCGCTACGTGCCCCTGGTGGGACTCAACCATGATTCCTGGCCCCAGCTGCGGCTTCCTAGGCTGCCGTCTACAGGCATGCACCACACTGCCCGGCTTTCTTTTCTTTTCACATGAAATATCTTTGGGAGTTTGAGACCATTTCCATGGGAAAATTCCAGTCTGGAGCTAATAGTGATAGTATAAATGTGAAAGTGAGAAATACGTGGAGGTAGATTTTCATTGTTTGGGATGTAGAACATTACACCAAATCAAAGAAATTGGAAATTGGAATTTATTAGCTGATTTCATTTTATTGCAAGATGTAGACCTTTTCTTTTCTTTTCTTTTTCTTTTTTTTTTTTTGAGACTATGTCTTATTATGTTCCCCGGGGTAGTCCTGAACCCGCAGACTCAAGTGATCCCTAGCCTCAACCTCCCAGGTATCTGGGATTACAGACACATGCCACCATCCCGGCATAGCACTTTTAATATGCTGATGTGATTGACAAATATTTTTAGAAGGGGATCTAGTAGCATTTTTCTAACATTGACCTTAGAAACATGTCCCTTCCTCCCTCTCTTCCTTTCTAAGGTATCCCTCGCTCCCCGCCCCCCCCCTCTCTGCATACACAGGCACAGATGTAAGCATATATGTGCATGCATATATATGACCCCTTTTGAGGAGCATGGATAAACATGTAGAATATGTGATTTGAAGAAATACAAACTACATTCCCTACTTAGTTTTATTCTCGACTCTGTAATTCAGTGTAAAATTTCACTTCTCTCTGCCAAAGATTTCCTTCTATTGCTTGGAATGTATGTGTCTTATATTCTGTTGTGGAGATGTGTTACTGTCAACAGTTAAGTGAAAATTAAAACACACTTCATTATGGACACCCAGTTGATAGGAAGGCTGTTGATAAAGGAAAGTGTTGTAAAAATATGTTGTTGTTCTTTTGTAATGGCCCCAGAGAAAAGGAAATTTGAATTTCTTGCAAATCCTGAGAGCTCAATAATCAAACAATGGAATCTAATTGTTTTTCATGCTTGGAAATTTAGAAAGAACATTTTTAAAATGTCATTGAGATGATTGAATTTTGACTCCATTGAACCCCCACGTGGAAGCTTATATAATCCTTTTGAATTAAGTGCCCTGGCTTCTAAACTTCTGAGTTAATGCTCACAGCTACACTTAAACCTGAAATAGGGTATACTGAAGACTTTCTGACTTTAACTTAAGTAGACACACCTATGCCTGCTTCTCTCCCTAGGAAGCAGGCTACAAGCAGGCCATTTACCTTTAACTTCTAATTATCCTAATAACTACACAAGAAACATGTAAGGAAAACTCTGATTACTTTAACATTGTCCAAAACCTTTCTCAGCATTGTCTAAAGTCCTTTCCCAGATTGCCCAAAAATCCTCAGTCTCTCAGTCCTGATCATCTCACCAATGTCAGCCAGTCAGAGTTCCTCTCCACGTGTTTGAAGACATCTTTCTTTGGGGCACTCCTTTGGCGTACTCCTACTTGTCTTCCACGCTGCATTCTCCTTGTTGCCTTCAGGTAGCAGGAACTTCATGGTACTGGACCCAGTCAAGTTCACTTTCTTTTCAGGTCTGTCTTTTGCACGGCCTCTCACAGACACAAGTCAAACTCAGCAAAACAAACTCCAACAGGGAGTTCAAATCTGCAAACTCCTTAACTGCATTTAGCACACATGCTACTAGTCTGGGTCAGCCAAAGGTTGCAGGTCCCCGGGCCTTTGACCAAGTCCACATGGCTCACATCTTTACAAGATAGCCGATTCCCATCTCTCCTCCACTGAATCTCTCTCTATCTGATCTCCATATTGGAATTCGAATCTTTTTGCACACCCTTTATATACCCTGATTTTCCGCCTTCCAGGAAACCTGTGTTACTTTCCTCCCCCCTGCATCTCCCTGAAGGGAAATTCCAACTAAGGTCATTCTCACATTTTAGCATATCTGTCCTTGAAATCTGCAATCTTAAACAGGAGACAGTGGGGGGGGGGGTAGCACACCCTATCAAACCCATGTGAGAAGCAACTAGAAAGCAGTAACTAGACAAATGGCAGTTCATACAGTCAAAGAAGAAAAGATCACACCTTCCCAAATCCTGTGGGCCTAGAGAACCTGGATCAAAGAGATGCCAACTGGACCAGGCAACCCTAGTGCAGAATCACATCTGGGATGCTATATGGATTTTTCTATTTATTTCTCTTTGAGGTACTGGGTGTGGAGCCAGTAGAAGGATACATTTCCTTAACATAGCACCATGTGGGAAAATACATTTGAATCTTCTAAAATGAGTTATAAATGGCACAATTCGACAGAAATAATGCATTTTCCCCTCAGTGAAATTTTGTAGTTAGCAGCTTCTTGACCAGGCTTGACCTCTGAAGCTTGAGTGTAACAAGGTTAGGCTGCAACTTAAGACAACGTAGAGAACCATGGAGGCATAGTCACTGCCTGCCTCACTTGCCGGTCAGAGATCCAGTTCTGGTTTGGAAGAATGCAAAATATCTTTCCATCCCAACAATGCCAGGCTGGTGGTGGGTTTTTGTTTTTGCATGTTCCACCCTTCTTTCTTTTACAGTTCATTGACAATTCTGCTCATGCTTTAAAATAATCTGGGCTCAAGTGAGGCTTGCATCTTGCTGATTTTGATTACTCCCACATTCTGTATTTATTTGCCATTTAAATCATCTTTGTCTGGGGGAGATTCGGTTTCTGTAGCATCTGATCTGTGCTGTTGTTAAGGAAGGCAAGGGGAGGCAGGTCCCTTCAGTGGGGCCTATTGTATGAGGCAGCCTCCAGGGAAAAAGAGGAGAAAATAAAATTCTAAATGACAAGGCAGGGTTGACTGCTCACTCCAACCTTTGTCTGGTGCCTCTCACACTTTCTGGGGGTTGATGGATGGATGTGCCTCAGGACTGTCCTTATCATATGAAATACACAACATTCATTGTTTCCCGGCAGCTGGGCCTCAGATTCAATCCCACAGATGCTTGTCCTGTGATTCTGGTCTCCTTTGTCATGCCTCACAGTGACTTGAGGCTTTGGGCTAAGTTTCCTATGACTTCAAGGACATAGAGTTGGGGGTCTGTGCCCCTCTGCACATGAGCAAAATACCAAAATTTGGGGTAAATTAATTTTAAATAAAGATTGGACAGAACAAGTGCTGAGCAGAGACATACTGGAGCCCCAGGCAAATTGACTGGGGTGGGGGTTGGGAGTGAGTATTACTGATCTTGTTTTTATTTTTATAATTGTGATAATACTGTCCTCTGTCAACTGGTTTGCTTTAAATTTGATTTTAAAAGAGAATGATTTAAGACATTCTCTTTCTTGATCACTGAGATTTTTGATGTCCTTCTCAATTCTGCAGCCATTATAGGTACCTTGCTGGGTCCAAGTCCCATGTTCTATTTGAGTGCTTTTATTAAAATCATAATAATATTGATAGTGTCATCTACCCTATATTGACCTTTCACTCTGTGCCAAACATCATAAGAAACATAGAAAAATATGAACTTATGAAACTGCCTTAAGTCCAGTGGACTGAATTCTGGAAATGAAGAAACTGAGGCACAAGAAATTAAATTATTTTCCTAAAATTATCACCCAGCCAGGAAAGGCAGAAATGGGATGCTAGACTTAATGTCTGGTTTCAGTTCTCCTCTCCAAAACCTTCCAGGGACTGAATTTTTTCACAATATTCCAAGGTTCCAGGCAACAGTTGATGCTGTTTTACCTGTTCAGCAACTGGGGGTTTTCCATTGAGGAAATATGTTGTCTTGATTTCTGCCAAAGAATAATGCATCAAATTCAAGTGAAACCTGAAATGACAAGGAAATGGAAAGTATATGGAAGCCTCACTGATTCTGTTAATCCATGGAAAAGGGATGTGATTGTGGGTGTGATTTTGATTTCTTTCCAATTACAATGGAAGTGGTTTATAATAACAGTTTTAATAACTTTTAAAAATGTACGAAGAGAGTGGGAGAAGGAGGCACATGGGGTATGGGCATTGATGATTTGGTGGAAGGTGGGAAAAGACAGAAAACTTTATCAAATCAATAGAAGGGAGAAAAAGTATAAAAATGAAGTATAAAAGTATAAAATAATAGAAATGATTAACGTTATATTAGCAGTAACAAAGACAAGCTCACCATGATACTTATCTCAGGTTACCAAAAGACTGAATTAAAACATAAAGTGCTATTCATACTAAAAGACACATTCAAGAAATAAAGTTAAAAACTGTAACCTCAGTGATATCTGTGACTGTAACTTAGTTCTTCAGTGATATCATGACATCATTTCATTGCCTTCATTTTGTTTTTCATCAAATGCATTCATCTTAGAATTATTAAGAAATTTAGGTCTTAGTTGGGCATGGTGGTACGCACTTGTAATCCCCAGCTTCCTGGGAAGCTGAGGCTAGGGATCACTTGAGTCCACAGGCACAAGACAACCACAGGCAACCGCAAGATGGAAGGAAAGAAGGAGGGAGGGAGGGAGGGAGGGAGGGAGGGAAGGAAGGAAGGAAGGAAGGAAGGAA
>PVHY01000081.1:0-215170 GCA_004024945.1 Uropsilus gracilis | reverse complement strand
CAGACTGAGTAGGTGAGAGAATGTATACAATTTCAGTAATGTTTCTATTTGTAAGCAGGTAATTCCCAGAGAAAGCAGAGGATGCAGGTTTCCTGCACCACCCTGAGGAAGGGTGGAGCTGGGTAGGGAGGAGAAGCTAGAAAAGACTAGGAAAAAGGAAGGGAAGAGGGGAAAGGAAACGAGAGAAGGAAATGGGAGATGAGAAGACCTCCCTGGAAGAGGCGCATGGAGAAGATACATGTGCTTGCTTTTTGTCTAGGACTCAAACCAGGGTCTGGAGACGTGGAAGGAGACCCTTGAAATAGATGTGGGTGAGAGACCTATGGGGAGACTGAAAATGGCAGCCTTTTTCTTGGTTTTGCTCTTTTCCTGCAAGACTTGCTGGATCCCCTATAACCCTTTTCTAAAGGTCCCCCCCTTTTCTAAAGGTCCCCGGCACAATACGCAAACTTTGGGGCTTCTGTGGCCCTGTTTGCATTTAACCAACAGGGCACTTGAAACTTTATAAACTATTATTGTTTCTCTTTTCTCTATTGCACACAGATTGTGTTAAAGGTCTTTTCTAAGGTCTTATGCTTTAAAATATGTCTTGTCATGATGTGGTGGATGGCAGAACCCATTTAGTGCAGTCAGATTTGAGGGTCCCAGGACATCCCTCATTTTGCCCTGTAACAGATTGATTATCTATGGCAATGACATTTTGGATCTTCTAGCTTAAATAAAGTAAAATGTATTGTGAAAATTAGTTTCATTTGTGTTTATGTTTTTACTACATCTAAAAGAAAATTTTAACTTGCATTCATTTCTATTGGACAGCACTGTAATAAATTTTGCCTCTCAGCTTTTCTATTTGTGAGGCAAGAGGTTGGTCTGCTTTCTTTTGTTTTGTTTGTAACTATTGCAAAGCAAGTAAAATTTACCAAAAAAGAAAAGTTTTGGAGCGTATTATTTTTATATAGTGGATAGTTGTTTCATTGGGAAAAAAAAAATCTTATCTTTTTTTCCTGTTGCATCTGCAGTCATTTGAATATTTTCATATGTAGTGTTAATTTACTACCAAGATTTGTAAACAGCCAGATCTCTTTCAAGAGCATTTACACCACTTCATCAGCTTCTAAGTAGTGTGCCTGTATTTGTCAAGTGCAGAGGTCTGGTACCCCTTTTCCAATCAGGGAGCAGAATGATCCTTTGGACTGTTGGTCCTTGAACTTTACTTTGCAAAAGAATCACCTGCTGACCCTGATGAAGTTGCAGGTTTCTGGGAGCTGAATTCTGGAACATTAGATTTAGGGCCCCTGAACCTAGAACATCAGCTGTGTTATTTCTTGCAATCACCCTATCCCATTCTAATGTGGGTATTCAGCCCCTCTCTTCATTCCATCTTGAGGGGGATATCTTTGCTCCTTTCAGGTGTTATTCCTCCACAACCCCATCAGTTCCCCTTCTTCCTTCCTTTCTGCATCAGCTTTGAAATCTAATTTATTTCTAAATAGATGCTCTTTATTCTCATAGCTCTCCAAAAACAATCCTTTCAGCACATGGAGAGCAGGAGGTGGGGTATTGTGCTTTTGTTCTCTTTTCCTCTCTTAATCATCTAATGGGTCAGTAAAGCTTAATTTGGAAGATGCCTGAGTCCTCTTTGAAGAAGAAGAGATAAGAGTTTTTCAACAAATGTTAGTTTTGATGTTTGGCTTGCTTTGATAGTGGTACAAACAAGATACCCCATAATATTTATTAAGTGAATGAATTTCTTTCCTGAGTGTATTTCTTGGGGGTTGCATTAACTCCTCCTGGTTACCATGGGACTGGATCTGTAGAGCTCTGAGGATGTGATTAGTTAAGCACTGTGGTTGGAGTTGTTGAATGGGGTCTTCAGTGCCATATAGCAGAATTTGCCTTATTACAATAAATATAAAGGACCCTCAGAGATACCTGAGCACAATAACCCCCCACCAGCTTTTCTTCAACAACTCTTAACCCACCACATGGTTCCACTCTCATTTTCCACCCCTTTCTAGTACTGAAGCTCTATTGGTCCAGTTATTGTTGGGCAGGTAAGGGTACCTCAGGACCCCGAAACCTGCCCACTCTAAATAGGTTCTGCCACCTACTGCATAATACCTTAAAAAAAAAAAAAGAACTTTAATGCATTTGGTGTGCAATAAAGAGAAGGTTAAGAATAGCTAAAATAATTTCCATATGAAACACCAGAAGTTACCGATTCCCTTCATGGGTAAATGCCCCACCAAACAGGGCTGACCTAAAGCTGAGGCCCCAAAGCTTGCCACAAGTCTAAGATACCTTCTGGTGGGGATCCATAGGAAAGGGGCAGAAGGGGCCAGGTAAATCTGGAAAGAAAAAGAACACTATCAAAATCAAGATGAAGGCTACCATTTTAAGCCTCACCACAGGGCTCTCATCCACACCTCTGGCTTTCAAGTGTCTCCTTCCACATCTCACAAGTCCTTGGTATTAGTCCAAGACCAAGAAGCAAGTGTGGCTTCTTCACAATTCTTCTCTGCTCCATGTGTTGCCTCCAGGTCTCCTTGAGCTTTCCTTCTTCCTTCCCCCTCTTCTGTTGAGCCTCCTCCCTCCTCAGTTCCACCTTTCCTTAGCATGTGACAGAAAATCTGGAATCTCCCCTTCTCCTGGTGGCCACCCTGGTACACAGACTCTGGGTTGCAAATAGTAGAGAGCAATCTCAGTAGAATTTAAGCACAAAAATCATGAATTTATTGGTTGATGTTACTGAAACAACTAGACAGGGTTGTGTAAAAACTCAAACATCTTTTTTTTTTTTTTTTTTTTTTTTGAGACTAGGTCTCACTTTGTTGCCCAGGGAACCATAGGCTCACATTACCCAGGTTACCACGGAAACAAGCAATCCCCAGCCTCCCAGGTAGCTAGGATTACAGGCATGCACCACCACATCCAGCTATTTTTTTGAGACTAGGTCTCACAATGTTGCCAAGTGCAGGTCTTGAATTCCTGGGAAGGTCTCAAACCTGCCTATTCAAGCGATTCCTAGCTTCTGCCTCTCATATAGGCTGCGATTAAAGGCACCGCCACTATGCCCAGCTCAAACTACATTGTTAAGAAATTGTTCTTCTTCCCTCCGCTTTGGCTCTACTCTCATATTATCTCTACTGTTGTGGGTAAGATGGTAGTTCATTGTTAAACCTCTTTTCAAACCTTCACCTCCAAAGGTCTGGTTTTGTGGATAGCCCCGGGAAACATTCTAGGGCTTAGCTTGAATTGGGTTGTGTGCTTCTCCCTGAATTGTGACCTTTAAGATTAAGTGCTCTGATTTCCCAGATCTGGAAAATACCCTTCTTTGGATCAGGGTGTGAGTCCTGATGGACTGAACTGTTGGAGTAGAGAAAGGGGGGAAAGTGTGGTATACCTTAAAACTAGCTAAAGCTTACCCTAAAGCTAAAGTTCATTTGATAGGGGTGCTGTAGTGAAGTTGGGAGGCTATGGCCCCCAGTGCTGCATTAAGATGACAGCCATTGTGTCCTGGTGGGTGGAGACTTGGAGAAGGGAAGTCAAACTTTCTCTCAAGAGGAGCAGAGTGAAAGGATTTAAGGGGAAGAATGGAAAGAGGAAGGGGAAAAAGAAAGAGAGCAGAGGAACAGCAGGGAGGCTGAAGGCCTCAGAGCTTGGGCTGTCACAGCAGGGCAGGGAAAGAAGCCATGCTTTTGGCTTCCATTCCCAGTCCAGGCTAGTGAGGAGCCTGGGAAAGCAAGTTAGAGAAACTTGTGACATGTGTGAGCTGACTTGGAAATGTAGTATTTGAAAACTTGTTTTAACTTAGAAACTGTGATGTTTGGCAATTGTCTGGAGATCTGAAGAGAACTTGCTGTGTTGCTGTTTTCATCACATCTGAGTGGTTGCTGCCATTGTTTTGAGTGAGTCTTGCTCGTTTGGGGCTACGTTAGAGTTGAAGCTGAAAGAATACCGGAGCTGTGTCTTCTAGAGGAGGGTTGACTGTGCCATTTTGGTTTCTTTGACTTGAAGTGAATAACTGTGCCTTTGGAAGAAGATCATCAGTGCCATCTTATTTTTGTTTTTCATCTGGCTTGAAGGTGGGACAGCTACCATTTTGTGTACTCATGTGACTTAGAACCCATGTGCAGTTTTTCGAACTAGAGACTGAACTGGTTGGTAAGATAATCAAAGGGGGTTCATTGTAAGCCCAGTGACTTTTGTTTATATGCCCCTTTAACAAGTAAATCTATTCTTTTCCCTTTTTAAGATAGTGTGGTCTTGCTACTGCTTATGTGGGCTGGGACGAACCTAAGGAGTAGCTGGGTTTAAAGGGCCAGCTGATCTTGCTTGTAAGTTCAGTTAAGTTCTCTGCTTTGTTCTCTTACCCATTTTCAAGTTTATTACTGAATAGGATAAAAGTTGGTGAATTAGCAAAGTAAATGAAAGAACTAAAAGGAATCAGTTTTCTCTTTCTGTATGAGAATGACTCTTGCCATTGAAACAGCAGCCCTCCCTGCCTCCAAAGTCTCACTGCAAGGGTCTGGTTCCTCTGCAGGCTAGGGGCTCCCTAAAGGCAGGGAATACATAATATTGATCTTTGAACATACCCCAGTACATTGCACACAGCAGGTTTTTAATCATTGTTCCAATCAATGTAATTTCATTGCGCCCCTACTGCGTGCCTGGCACTATTATATTAATGAAGTGTCTCTTGCAATAATCAGTCAAATTGTTTTTATATCAAAGCCTGCTGATGAAGAACATGCGTTTTGAGATGATGCAAGTGTGCTCCAATTGTGACTCTAACATTGACTTGCCTGTGTTTTTGGGATAAGCCCCAGCATTGCTGGCCCTCATTTTCTGCATTTTATAAAATAAGACTAATATAATACCTCCCATGTAGAACACACGTGAAGATTAAAAGTGATGATGTTTTGCGTAGCAGCTGGTTTAAGCAAAAACTGAAAAGTGTTTAATATTTCAGAGAATAAATGCTTGTTGACCATTTATATTTATTCATTTGGCATCTGTTAAATGCTTGTCATACACTAGGTCTTTACTTAGATGTGAGATAAAGCTGACTAAAATAAAATTCTCTTTTTAAGGGCATTTGTGGTATCTTGATGGAGACAGTCATGTAAGCAGATAATCACAGGTAATGCTTATGGCAAGTGCATGGTTCATGTGGTTCAGTCCTCAGAACCATGCATAACCAAAATGACTTCAAATGAGTTCAGATTTCTAGAATATGAAAAATAGGGATATGAAGAAAGGAGAAGCTTTTGTCCTGCCAGTACTAATCACTCTTTTCATTCCTCTTTCATCACTTGTCCTCAACCAACTGGCACATGCAAGGTCCACATGTTGGGCTTACAGAACTGTCCAGGCCCACCTCAGGTTTGCCCTGCTGTAAAGGTCCCCTGATGGTACCATTCCCTCTCTTACTTGGAATTCTCTACACAGTCACTTTTTCTGTCCTAAGGGCTCTCTGTGTCCCCCTATCCTGACTTACAGTTGCCTTTCCTTCAGGACTTAGCTTAAGTGTCCTGTCTTTGATGATACTTTCCCTGCCTTTTAGCCTCCTCCTAGTGACCCCAGCTCCCAACTCATGCCACCACTACAATGCTGACTCTCTTGGGGCATGGTTGTCAACCCCCTTGGCCCTCCTCACTGTCAAATGTGGATTTCAGGTTGGTTTCCCCATGATGTCCTGTAATTCCAGGTGTTCTAGCACTATATGAGGTGGAAGGAGAGCAAGAGTGAGGCCCTTCCTAGAGGCGAACTAGGTTGGTAGTTCTTATATGATTGGTAGTCCTCTAGGGAGTGTTTTGAGTAGTGTCACCACCTTCCGGATCTTTTTTGATCTGGATTATGAGGTGACAGCATAAAAATACTAATTTGAAAGGAAACCTGCACTCCTGTATTTATTGCAGCACTTTTTACAATAGCCAAGATACAGAAACCAGCCCAAATATCCCAAAATAGATGAATGGTACAAAAAGTTGTGATATATTCATACAGTGGAATATTAATCAGTGATCAAAAAAGACAAACTCATGCTACTTGCCGCCACATGGATGGAGGTGGAAGGGATTATGCTAGACAAAATTTTTCAGAAGGAAAAAGATAGATACCAGATGGTCTCATTTGATTATGGAATATAGAGACACCAAACAAAAGGTCAAGAAAAAGTCAGTACTACTGAGCTGACCATGGAACTTAAGCATACAGCAAAGGAGGGGGAGGGGCATGGGACAAAGAGGGGAGGGATAAACTCAAGGGATGTGGTGATGGTTCATGAGTGATATGATAGAGGAGCTGTGGGGACCATACGATTTGAGAAAAAATTAATAAAAAATAAAATAATAGTGCTAAAAAAAAGTGACATTCAAAGCAGGGTAGTGTAGCAAAGACTGCCATCAGCTAGAATGGGATGGTCTTGAAGCTCTTATTGGTGATTGGCATGCTCTTAAACCTCCTTAGCATCACATTAACATGTTAACAGGATTTACTTCCTAGAATTAGTGTGAGCATTTTGTAGATCTTGTGGAAGAAAGCCCTGCACAGTACTTAGCATTTGGTAAAGTCCCCAAGAATAGTGGATACTGTTATTGTAAATGTGGAAATGTATTTTGGAGATCTCCATTGGTTTTTCAAGATGAACCACCAATAGCAGTTTTCTTCCAGGGAGTCACTTGATGTTTCTTGGGGTAATTAGAAAGAAAGAAATAGCATGCCATTGGCAGAGTGGGAACATAATTTTGTTTTGGTATTTTCTGCTTTTGTTTTTCACACCTGTTTTCTCAGGGGAATGGGACTTAGTATCTCACCAAAACTTGACAACAAGTAAAATATGTGGTTTAAAGTCCTCAGTAGTCATAGCAAATGTGAAATCAAATCTCTCATTTGCTTTGGCGCGTCCGGACGGCAAGGACAGCTGGAGTGTTGCTATTTTTTATTTCAAATAAAAGAGTCAGCTCCTCGTTACCATAGAAACCACCAACCTAATTATAAGGAGTTTTGTTCACTGGATAAAAGTCATCATTTCTCTTTCCTCCCCATGCTCATACAGGTCCCCAAAATATTGGCGTGGATTTAGTCCTGGATGAAGGGATTTGCTCCTTTTAGCACAGTGATTGCACTGCACTGACCAGCCAAGACTAGAAAGCAAGCAATTGGGGCTGACCAGAAACTTGAGAAATAGCAATCTCTGCTTGTCATTCCCTTGGAAAACAAGTCCTGAGCTTTTAACAAGAACAAATTAGTATTTTAAAAGTAAAGTTCAAAGAGAGCTGCTCCTGCTCTCTCCTACCACTCAGCAGACAGCCTTTCTTGTCTGAAAGTCGAACTCCCCTTAGATGCTCACCGTGGGAGCCTCCTGTTTTAGGATTTTTATACTGGGATTTTGAGATCAATCATATTACATAACATTGCAGTTTTTGGAGAAGAAATGCTAAACCATGATTTTCCAAGAGCTAACAGGCTGTTTAACATATGTTTGGGGTTTGCTGGGATGGTAAATAGTTGTATCTCACCATCTAGGCTTACCAGAAAAATGTGAAGCCTTGTGCAAGCTTTTCTGTCCTTGAACTTGCTGTCCCATCTGTTTACTGACCTTTATGATGGTATGCACCAAAGTGGGATTCTTTTCTGTAACCCTAGAGAGGTCATCCCCCAATAGTCAACTGATGCAAAGTTGAGATGCCTTGAGCAATAAGATTCTTGGATGTACTTGGGGCATATGTTGCTTAGGTTAGGGATTAGGGCTTTGTAAATTAGGGGTTAGGGATTTGTAAGTGCAATTAATATTTTTCTGAGGTGCCAGTTATAGGATGTCCCAGCTTTAGTTGGTGCTGATCTTGAATGCATTGTTTGAATATTCTAGACACTGAAGTTGACACATGAATGTTCCAAATGCACTTGGCAGTAGTTTGGAAGATACAGCAGGCTTGGAATGGGGAGAAGGCACTTCACTTAGTGGCTAGACTAGGGTGGGGCCAGACAAAAGCCTGAGGCAAAGACTAGAGTCCCTGAAAAGATTGTGAACAGGAAAGAAGCTTCGTTGAGTATGCCTCTTTGATGGGAGGGGGTAAGAATGGTGGTAGATGAGTGCTTGTGTAACTTGGACAGCATCCAGGACAAGTAAACATCTCCTGTGTGTGTCCAGAACAGGTCTTCTGCTTTGGGTTCAGGTTATTTACCTGTACCTATTCCTGACGTGGTCTCCTGTGCTATGATGACATGGTTGTAATGATCGTGGTGGTAAGGATAAGGGACATTGGAATTATGCTGTGGTTATAATGATAATGGTATGCTGATGGTGGTTAAAACTTTTTGAGTACCTCCCAAGTGTCAGAAACTGTTCTAAGCAGTTATATCTGGTAACTCTTCTTTTGTTTAGGCCAGAAGCCCAGGATTCTTCCTTAATTATTTCCCTTTCTCATATATTCCATCAAATTATCAGCAGGTTTTGCTAAGCTCTCCTTTCAAAACACATCTCTCCTTTGCCTCTCTGGCATCTACTTTGCTACCATGGTAGCCATGCTACTTCCTCCTCTTGTTTCTCTGCCTCAGTCTACTCTCTAGCATCTCTGCTCCCATTTCATTTGCACACAAGGCAGACAGCCTTTTAAAATCATACATCCCTCCCCCTCAGAAACTTCCTCTTGGCTTCCCTTCATGTTGACAATAAAATCCAAGATCTTATGAGTATGAGGTCCCAAATGCCGAATTGACTGACCTTATTTCCTACATTTCTCCCTTTGTTGCTTATTCTGATACCTCTCCTCTTCCTGATCCTTGACAACACCAAGACCTCCAGCCTTCTCTTCCACCAGGACTTAGCATGGCTTTTTACCTTATTTCATTTAGGACTCTCACCAAACTGGACCTCCTTTTCTGGCCATCCCCTACTAAATAGCAGCCAATCCTTCTCCATCTATCCCATTAACCTGATTTGTTTTTCTTCATAGCACCAAACATTCTGCCATTATTTAATGTTTTATAGTATATCTCTAAGGGAATTTTCTTCTCTAGACCATAACTTTGTAAGGACAGGGACCAATTCTGAGATACTCACCCCTGTGAACTCATGAACTAGAAGTGTCTTAGGCTAATATTAGAGATGCCTAAGGATTAGTGGAAGGAGTGAACAAATGATATGCTTGTTTATTTTTTTTTAAACCTGAGTATTTATATTTTCCCTTTAAGGGGAAACTGAGAGTTAAAGAAACAAATTACACCCTAGTCCCAGCAGAGAAAAGCTAAGGACTTCTGATTTCCTGAAACGCTAGTTACATAGACTCATCTGAATTTCGCATGTGAAGCTGCAACTCTGGCAGAGTCTAGTGTTTGCTCAACTCTGTGATCCTCGGCATTAGTGGTGTGCAAGATTGAAACAGCTCATGGACAAGACATTACAATAAATTAGTCTGAGTTTACTTTCCTTTGGCAATGAAATTTCATTTCTTTAAATTTGTAACAGAATTCACATACAATTCACCAGTTTAAATTGTATGACTTAGTATGTTCACAGGCTTGCACTGCCATCACCACAGTTTTAGAACACTTGAGTCATTTTACCACTCCACCTCCCATCCCTGCTCTGCCCTGGGCAAGCACTAGCCTACTTTCAGTCTGTCCTTTTCTTACTCAGTCATTTCATATGACTGGAATCATATACTATGCGGTCTTTTGTGTGTGTGTGTGTGTTTACCTGTTTTTATAACATATTTAAGCTTCTTCCATGTGGTGGCATAAATCAGTGCCCCATTCCTTTCATGGCTGAATGATATTCCATTATATGGATGTATCATTTTTTGTTTATTCATTCCTTGTTTGATGGAAGAAAAAAGTGACTCTTTCTGTGCTATGATTGTTATAAGTAATGCTCCTTGAAACATTTTTGTAAAAGATACTGTGTGTATATATATTTTTTCAGTTCTCTTGGGTTTCAGTTGTCTGGGAGTGGAATTGCTATGCTAGTTCATATGCTAATTCTGTAACATTCTGAGAAAGCACCAAAGCAAACTTTTCTAAAATGCCTACTCCATATATTCCCACTAACAATGTAAGAAAGTTAGAATTTCTCCACAATTCTCCAACACCTGTTTGGTTTTGTCTTTCTGACTATATCACTCCTCGTGGGTGTGAAAGTATATTCACTTTTGTTTCCCTTTATAAGAAAGAAGGTAAATCTGCATGACTGATGATGGGTGACTCAGTGTGGAAGTAATATTTTGTGACATTGTTTCACCTTTATTGTATTTGTTTAAATAACAAATCCCTGTTCTTTCACTTCTTTAAGTTGAGGGGATCATATAAACCTTTAAAAACAGCCTTAATGAGATATAACTTACAACCTTTGCAATCCACTTATTTGAAGTTCATCCTTAAATAACTTTTAGTATACTAACTGAGTTAGGCATCCATCGCTCATCCATCGCTACAATTTTCAGAAATTTTTATTATCTGAGGAAGAAACCCAGACCTCTATCCATTATTCCCCAAGCACCTCCACCTCCCCCATCCTGACTCCGGTCCCTCACAACCACTAATTTTCTTTCTGTCTATAGATTTTCCTTTAATAAAAATTTCATGTATTTAAAAAAAAATGCTTAACTTTCATTAAGCAAAGTATGTCAGTTTTCCTATGGAAATATAATTTTCTTGTAACATATGTGTATTAAAATAAAAACTTAAATGATATTAGATAAAATCTTGTAAGTGGTATGTTCAGAAAAGGTAAAAATTACTAGGATGGTTTGTGGTAAGTTGTAGGTAGGACAGATAGGGCAGGATGCATATAACCAATGTTAGGAAAATGATGGCTGGGAGATGTCCGTGGGTAGGCTGCATAGGGCAAGCACTTCATCTCTGGAACAGGACTGAGGGAACCTGAGTGACTGCTGGATCTACACATCCATGTCATCAGAGAGCTCCCCCACTTGGAAGCTGTGTGATCTTGGGCACTGGTGCCTCAGTGTGCTAAGCTAGCTCCACGGAGATAATAAGAGTGACTTCAAAAGGTCATGGTGAGGACTAAATGGTTGCTATGAGAGAAGAACATGAAGCACTCCTCACACTAGCCAAGTCCCCATTAAGTGTTCACTGCCAGCCGATGTCAGTCGTGGCCAAGAGGAAGGTCTGGGGATTCTCTATCCCTTGCCCCTTCCAATTTGATCCTTCCTTGTGACTCATCTTGACCCTGCTGTATTGCCTTCTCCAATCAGAAAGCTTTTCTCAAAGAGTATTCCCTTCCAAGAGCAAGGAAAAGTCTTCTGCAGTGGAGGGTGTTGGAGTTCAGCATTTTGCTGAAATATCCCAACAAGCTTTCAAGTTAGAAACACATTGTCCTTAACCAAGTTTACAAAGCCACAGATTACCTCTTTATGTTTTTTGCAAAGTATTTCAAACCAAGCACTGAAAGCCGAATTCCATAGGGGCTGAGGCTTTGTTATCTGTTTAGCATGTAACCCTGGGACATGTATACATGTCCATACTCCAACATTTGGAATGCATCAGCAAGCCAGAAACATGAGAAAATATTTTTAAAAAAACCATTATACAAGTAAATTGGGATTTTAAAAATGCATTTTAACGTGTTTTTCTTCAGTTGGATCTACCATATGTTAAAGTAAGCTTCACCTATGGCAACAGTTTTCATCTGAGGCTTATTATAGCTTAATAAAAGAGTATGTGGGTGGCAAGCAGAACCTTGCACAGAACTGCTAAAAAATACGAACTAATGGCTTTTGTCTTTTTGCCTTGTTGATCTAAAATTTTTTGATATTTGTCTGGGTTGCGAATAGGTGAAGCCAAGTCACTGTAATTGCAGGACCTAAACTTGGCTTTTTTGAGAAGAGGCTATAATTTAGAGTGGGACTCAGGAAGGAACAGAAGGACCCAGGAATCAGTTTGCCTAAGTTCTAGTCCCAGCTCTCCACCACTTTAATGACTATAAGAAACTTGCAAATTCTTCACCTCCCCAAACTTTGATTGCTTCATCAGAAAAAATGGGGGTGATGAGATGGATCTTCCTTGATTGTCAGAAGTCAGATGAAATACTGCATGATGCTTGCCATGGAGTATATTCAGCTGCCCTGATTAATGCTTTTATTGTTATTTTACCTGATTTCTGTGACAATGGAGGAATTGACTCTTCAGGGTACACATCTAAAATACCCTCTGTACCTATACTGTCTAATTGCTTTTGGTTGCTATGTTGTCCTTTCTGCTTCTTGCACATAGCATCTTGCTCCCTTTTGGACCCTTGTACCCCCCCCAGTCTGTCACATGGCACTTCCTCCATAATCTTCCACTCTAGGAAATGTCTCTGCTGCCACTTCAGATGCACTGCCATCTCATTGTGTTTCTTCCCTTTTGCAGTTGCCCCACCCGATTTCCTGATTTCTCTTCCTTTTCCGTTGTCTCTTTACTCCACAAGAATGTAAACCCTATGAAGGCAGTGTCCTCCTCTGTCTTGGCTGAGGTCAAATAGCCACCTCCAAGCTTAGGCTCAGTCCACAGTAGGCACTTTTTCAGTCTCAGTTTACAATGTGGATTTCCAATTTGTTTCTTTCTTTTTTTTTTTTTTTGAGACTGCATCTCACTATTTTTGCCCGTGGAACCGCAGGCTCATGTTGCCCGGGGTACCACAGACTCAAGCAATCCCCAGCCTCAGCTTCCCAGGTAGCTGGGATTACAGACGTGTGCCACCACGCCCAGCTATTTTTTTGGAACTAGGTCTCGCTGTGGGCCCCAGGCGGGACTCGAACCGTGCCCGGTCAAATATGTTTCTTAAGTATTGGGAAAAATAAGTTTTAGAATAAGTCTTATGCTAGCAATGCTGCATGGTGCTTTACAAGCCTTGCTTTCTGAGTTTCAGTCATATTTCTTCGCTCAACTATGATCCAACCTGATGTTATCAGAGGGCAGGCAGACAGGCTGAAAGTAACTGCGAGTGGACTAGAGGTGGTGTCAGGCCTCATAAGAATTTAGGAATACAGAAGACCATCACCTTTGGCAAAATGCAGACAGGTAGATGGACTGACTGTGTTACCATCTTTTCAGTCTGTTAGTAGTTAGTCTAGGAAACAGCTGGGATAGTTATAATGAGAACTTTACAGCACCATGAATGATATGGTCACATAGGAGGAAAAACATCCTTCTGGAAAAGACATGTCAGTAAATCCATGTTAATCTCTAGTTTCCCCTAAAATATTGGAGATAAAGAAGTAAACTAATAAGTATACATTATCAATTATTTATTATAATAAGTGGCATGAAAAAATATAATTATAGTTTCTATAAGAAAGGTAATTTTGGCAAGAGAACTACTTTAGATTGGATAATACAAATAAATTAATGGCTCCCTTAGGGAAGATGAGTATAGTTTCCTATATTTTGGCATGAAAAAAGAGATCCTTTACAGATAGTTACACCAGATTTCTTGCACTTTCAATGCTGACACAGGACGAAAGGACACACCGATTCTCAGGGCACTGCTCATTTCTCTTCTTTCTCACTGGGAGTAGTTGCTCAGTTCTCTCCTTGATCCAGAATTCCTTCCCTTCCCTGCTTCCTTTCCCACTGATAGGAGTGAGCAGCATACTGTTCAGAGCCACACAGGACTTTGGGCCTTCTGGATGGCTAGATGCTGGGCACATTAATGAGAAACACCATCTTGGGAAGGCGTGAGTACAGTGATGTGTCTCGTGCTTGGCTGAGCACACTTGCCAGCAGTGTTCCAGAAACCTCTGGAACAGATCCTTAGTACTGTTTGGAATCAGGCTGGAAGGCAGATATTTTGGCAAGTGGCTACCCCTTCTCCCACCCATTCCCTCAACCCAACTGGGACTATCTTACACTTCAGGTGTGAAGAGCAACGCCTTGAATATACATTTTGGTGATGTCTTCTCAAGGACATGGCATGTATATTTGATTATGTCCTTAAATCTACCCTGGTTAAAAGGTGTCTGTTTATTTGCAGACTGTGTACCTATATCTAGATTAAGAACTTCACATAAACATCACTGCAGTGCTGAAAGAAAGGCATGATTCGGGGAACACAGTTCTCTTTTTCTGTTGAGATAATTCAAATTGGAAGAGATTATTTACCCAGATACACCTTCATTGAAGTAACTGATTTCCAACTTGCACATAGCTTTCTCATCACCTTTGTGGTCTCTTTCTTCCCACAGGTTACTTGTTCATTATAAATACTTAGAAAGTAGAGTAAGGTAAAATAAATTTAAAAATATACCTGAATTATATCAATTATAATTCTACTACCTACCCACTAGTAAGTCTTTTAATCACTGTTAATTTTTTGCTTTCTTAACTCTGTGTGGGTGTAAATATGTATGACTGTTTATATAAAATAGCTAATGTATGTAGGTCTATAAAAATAGGCAACTATAATTTGCCACTTTTTCTTTTTTCTTTCTTTCTTTCTTTCTTTCTTTTTTTTTTGAGACTAGGTCTTGCTATTTTTGCCCATGGAACTTAGGCTCTTATTGCCCGGGGTATCATGGACTCAAGCAATCCCCAGCCTCAGCTACCCAGGTAGCTGGGACTACAGGCGTGCGCTGCCATGCCCAGCTATTTTTTTGGAACTAGATCTCGCTACGGGCCCCAGGCAGGACTCAAACCACGATCCCTAGCCCCGGCCGCTTCATAGGCTGAAGCTTACAGGCACGAGCCACCGTGCCCGGCAATTTGCCACTTTTTCAACATAGGAAGTAATTTCCCATAGAAGCGCATATCTACTTGTCATATCTTTGTGTCATTTTAATAGCAGTGTAATATTCTGTGCAGCACAACTTATGTTCCCACCCCTGGACACTCATTGCCCCCTCCTTCCAGGAATAAGCATCCTAAGGAACAGTCTTTCACGATTCAAAATGACTTCTGGGGATGTTTTTGAACTTATTATTTCTATGAGATAATTCCTAGAGTGGCATCCACTTCTCACTGCAAAGAACATCTCAGGATAATTTCATGGCCCCAGACTATCAAACCTTGAAAGATTACAGTTGCTTGATGAAGCATTGGTTCTCTGCTTTTGGGATTAGCAGATGCCGATGGACAGAGTGCTGCAGCTTGTAAAGAGGAAGGTAGAAAGAGAATGAAGCTTGGCATTAAAGTCTGATAGGCTAAGCTCAATAATAGAAATAAACCAAATATATTTGGACAGAGGAACGTGACAACTACCTAATACCCTCGAAGCTCCAGGTGCCCACATGAAGTCAGTCATGCAAAGAAGGGAAAGAATAAGCAGTTTTGGCATGCAAAATGAAATATAATAGCAGAATGGGCGGTGATAGAGCTAGGAAATGTAGCCAGGATCTGTAGCAGAGAGATTGGTATGTACTATGTTAAGAGTAGCTTCTGGATTGGATAGCAGATGTGATGGTGTGAACTTTGCAAAGGGTCTAAGAGTAGCCAACTGAAATTTCGGAAGATTGTATCTAGCTTGATTGTGTGGGAGACAAAGTAAAAGACAGATGCATTGAAAAGAGAGCACACTTTCTAGGTAAGGGATGTCTGATTTTCCATGTCATGGGGTCCACATCTATGCAATGGCCAAAGAAAGAGAACAGAAGGGCAAGAGTGGGAATGTTTAGCTTAGAGGCCTCCAACCTGGATATGAAGCTAAGCTTACAGGTGGATATGGATCCTGAAATCCCTCCCCCAAAGGTGCATGTATGTTAAAATATGTTCTAGAGATGGGAGTGGGATGATGGGCATGAGCAGTTGTGGACTGTGCCTGCTTTTTCTGGGTAGAGCTCCTGGCTTTTCTAATGGAGTGATGAAGGTCTTCTGCAGTTGGATTATGCTAATGATTGTGTAACTTGATAAAGTCATTACAAATCATCAATTTTTACACTTAAAATGAGTGTGTTTTATCATCTCTAAATGATACATTGATAATAATAAAAGGGAGGCATCCCCATACTCCAAAGATTGAAATTTCACTGAACCATGTGTTGTGAATTAAGATGTGATGGTTAATTTAATATGTCAACTTGACTAGGTTGTGGTTCCCAGCTGTCTGGCTAAAGGCTAGCTAGATGATGCCATGAAGGGGTGTTTTTAGATATGAATGACATTTATAATCAGTTGCCTTGGAGCAAGGCAGCTTACCCTTGATAATGTTCATTCAAGTAGTTGAAGTTCTCAAGAAAGTAGGTTGACATGCCCTAGTAAAGAAGGATTTTGCCTCTAGACTGCAGCAAACAAACTCTGTCCTAGTACCCAGGTCACTCTCCTGCCTCACCAATTTCAGTCTCAAGACTCCGAATTAACTCTTTTTTAAATTTTTTAAAATTTTATTTATATATAAATATCACATCTTTTAAAAATTTATTTATATATAAATTTCACATCTTTGTAATCCCAGGTATTCACCCCCCCACCCTTCCCACCATCCCCCCCATCCCCCCTGCTCAAAGTTGTGTGCTTCAGTTTGGTGCTTAGCTTGTTTTGACTTTTCCTCATGGCTTTTGTTTATTTTTTCCCTATCCCATATATTAGTGAAACCATTTGGTTTCTGTCTTTTTCTTTTTGACTTGTTTCTGCTAATACGATTTCTTCTAAGTACATCCATGTTGTCATCAAATTTGTCATTTTTAATTGATGAGTAATATTCCATTGTGTATATACCACATTTTTTTTATCCAGTCATCTGTTTTGGGGCATTTAGGTTGCTTCCAAGTCCTTGCAATTATAAATAGTGCTGCAGTAAACATCCAAGCACAGGTGTCCCTTTGTACCCACATTGAGGTCTCTTTTGGGTGGATTCCCAAGAGAGCAATTGCTGGGTCAAATGGTAGTTCCATTTTCATTAATTCGAGGGTCCTCCACACAACTTTTCATAGTGGTTGGACCAGTTTATATTCCCACCAGAAGTGTAAGAGTGTTCCTTTCTTTCCACATCCTCACCGGCACTTGTTGGTGCCTGTTCTTTGGATGTGGGCCATTCTTATTGGTGTAAGGTGGTATCTCATTATGGTTTTGATTTACATTTCCCTTATTGCTATTGACATTGAGCAATTTTTCATGTGCCTGTTGGCCATTTGTATTTCCTCTTTGGAGAAATGTTTTTTTAGTTCTTTTCCCCAGTTTTTGATTGGGCTTCTTGTTTTGCTTTTGTTTAGTTGTGTGAGTTCCTTGTGAATCTTTGTCATTAACAGGATTAACTCTTAACTGATTTCCAATGTATTGTCTTGCCCTATGAATATCAGATTTGGGAGCCTCCATGGTTGGTGATCCAGTTCCTCTTTTAAAACATACTGATTATGTTTCCCTGGATATAGAAGGTAAATTGAAATCTTTCAGCTACCTTGTTTTCTTTTTCTTTTTCTTTTTTTTTTTGAGACTAAGTCTTGCTGTTTTTGCCCAAGGAACTGCAGGTTCACGTTGCCCAGGGTACCATGGACTCAAGCAATCCCCAACCTAAGCTTCCCAGGTAGCTGGGATTACAGTCACGTGCCACCTCACCCAGCTATTTTTTGGACTAGGTCTCGCTGTGTTGCCCTAAGCGGGACTTGAACCGTGATTCCTAGCCCCAGCTGCTTCATAGACTGAAGCTTACAGGCACAAGCCACCGTGCCCAGCTTGCTACCCTAAATTTTTAAGTCCTGTCATTGTAGAAAATATCCTGCTCACAGGTGGACCATGGCTAACCCCTTGCACATTGGACAACTCCTCTCTGAACTTGGTAATGTCGCAGAAGAGTTAGGGAGGAGCCCTGAGGGTCCTGGGTCTGCTCCTTGCACAGTTAGCATGTGTACCCTAATGCATTGTGGGTAGGGACAGACCCTTTACCCTGGCTTGTGGTGATGGTTTGAGAAAGACCTCCAAAATGCATATCAGATACTGCTTTTCCAAGACCTTCAGGGAGAGAGAGTCCCTGTGTGACTGTGGCTCTCAGAAATCCATTCACTCTCGCTTGCTAGATCAAGGATGTGCTTGAAGGACAACACATGGGTGGTGATCAGTTGTTTTACTGCTCTGAGTTTTACTGCAGGTTGGCCAGAAACCACAAGAAAGTGACAGCCTGTCTCTGCATGGGCTCTGGTTCTCATCCTGAGTGTCATGACTCACTTGGGTCTCTCTTGAAGTTCATGCAAGGTGAACTTATAGCCCCTTCTCTTACTTTCAGCCTTGGCATTCAGGAATGGCAGGAAGGAAATCTGGGCAACTACTTCTAATAGATGGAAACACTTGAAAGAGTGGAGACTTATTACATAGGGCTCAGGTGCCTATGTAAGAGACTAGGTATCGCTATGTTGCCTGGGGGTAGTCCCAATCCTGCGGACTCAAGCGATCCCCAGTCTCAGCCTCCCAGGTAGCTGGTATTACAGGTGCCCACAACCGTGCCCAGCTGCTTTTTTGAGACCAGTTCTCTCTATGTTGCCCAGTCTCAAACCCATTAATTCAAGCAATTCCTGGCCTCTTGCCTCCCAGTTCTTGGATTACAAGTGCGTGCAACCACACCCAGCTCACTTGGAAGTTTCTGTCTTTATTGAATATTTACTGCATCCTAGGAATTATGTCAGGCTCCTGGGCTACTGTGGTCTGTGCTCTGAATTTGCTGGAAGTCTTGATAACATAAGGAACAAAGGGAGAGAACATATCCTCAGTGGGAAAATTGGTAGCAAGCTTTCTAAAGCACAGAAAGGAAAAATGTTGTAAACCACTTACCTAACTGATATACAAGTGATTGAGCAGCTATGGTGCCTGAGAAACTCTTGAATAGTAACTTAACCTGGTCTCTGTGTTATTTAGAATTCTACTCTAGAATAATTCTACTCTAGAATAATTATAGAAGGTGATGGAATATTTGTAGAATAATCTACAAGTGTTCTAAAAAGTTAGGATAGACTTGTATATAGCCTCTGCTACTTACTGGTCCTTTGATCTTTTGCAATTAAGTACTCATTGTCTTTGAGGAGACAGTTTTTATTCTCTTATCTATATGATCTTCTCCTGATGTTATTGTATGAGGAGCAGATGAAATAATGGGAACAAAGAGAATTAATATGGAGATACTCTTTGCAGTGTTCTTAGTCATGCATTCATAGTTTAATCTTAGTGAACTTGAGTGTAGAAAGGGGAAATGTACTGGGTATGTGCAATATAACTGTATATATTTGTGTTCTGGGAAGGAATTGTGGGGAGATGTTCTATGATGTCATCATAGAAACAAATTTTGACAAATGAAGGTAGCTTAAAAATTCGCCCTTTCCTTGATTTTCTCAACCACCATGAAGATATACATACAAAGAAAAATACATATTTTCCTCATCCATCTACTTCCCTCATGTTATTGGTTCCCTCCATCTTTCTCTTCCAGACTTCCCTAGAAGTTCCTCACAAAATGCTCTTTTCCTCTTCCCCTATATCTTGAACATCTCCTTTTTCACTCTGTCTCTCAATCCAGCTTTTCAAAGGTCTAAATGACATCCAACCCTTCCTTGGTTCCTGGCCTGAGAACTCAGATGGGGTGAAGGGCAAGTTTGGGGTGATGATACCAAGGTAATAAAGCCAGAACTTGCATCTGTAGGGAGAGGAAGCCTGGAAATGCTTGTGGACCACTATTTGTTCTTGTCACATGGTCACCTCTTCTTCATTCTGCTGTGGGGATTTCCTGTGGGAATTCATCCTAAGGACCACCAACTCTGCCTTAGGAGTTGCTGAAAATCTCACAAAGGAGGTCTTGGAGTCGGGTCTCAGTGACAAGCAAGTCCATCTCTTTCAGAATAAAGCACTGAGCTGTGAATTAGGGAAGAAAAACGTTCTGCATGCTCAGAATGTCAGTGATGAGAGGGAAGTAGTATCTGGAAGATGAGGATGGATAGGTTATTTGGGGGGGGGGGACTGTGTCTAGTGTGAATTGGCCCAATAAAAAAAATCTGTTCTCTTGTTGCAGATGCCTCAATATACCCGTTAGTTGGCTAAAAAATGACCCCTCTCAAGACCACAGTGGAAGGTGGGTGAGGACATTGTGGGTGGTCCCAATCACCGGAATCCACGTTGACAGCATCTTTGTTCACAAAGAGTGTTCAGTGTCTGTTTCCCTGTTTTCTCAATCAGATCACATCTGGTTGCAAGCGACAGAAACCTGACATAAAGTAACTGATGCAAAAAAAAAAAAAGAATTTGGCCCATGGGTCTGAGCAATTGGTGGATAGAGAGGGGCTTTGTGTCTCTATTTCCAGGTCTGGACACTGGTGCTGTGGTAATTTCGACAGCAGCATCTGTCTGTCTCTTGCTCCTCATCCATATTGACCCTCTTCTTTTGGTGGCAGGAGGCTCTTGGCAGCCCTAAGCTTCCATCCTATGAAAAATAGGGATCCAAGGAAAGCGAGCTTTCCTTTTCCAGTCATCCTCTCAGTCATGGAATTGGTTTTCCTTGTTCTGAGCTGGGACCCGTGGGTATCCTTATTCTGACCAGGATGGACTATGCAGGTGGGCCAAACCTGGTTTGTTTGGACTGGGATGTGAGCTGCCCAGCCTGCTCAAATCTCAGGAACTGAGAGTGAGAGAAGGGCCATGTCCCCAAGGAAAACCTAGGTACTGTAGTCAGAGTGGGAATGGATCTTGAGGAGATTAAAACAACAGATGCCCACAACATATCGCTTCTGCTTCATCTCATAATCTCCCCGATGAGCAAGAGAAAAATGGTGTACACCAGCACATAATGAGCATAGCAATTGTTAGAGTTTTATGGAGGGGAGGGGTAGAGTGACTTCAGGGGATTTATATCCAGCAGGAAAAAGATTTGAAACGAAGCCCAGTTTTATATAGGTTTTTTAGTATCTTGTTTGCTGAGGAGAATTAGGCAAGAAGAGAACTTGATTGCCACTGATTGCTTGTAAAAGTGTTCAAAAGTCATTTTATCGCACAATTTAGGTGGGTAAACAGTTTGGAGGTGAGCACCACCCTCCAGACTAATCAACAGAACAGAATGAGAAAGTCTTTTTTCATATTACATTTATTTAGGCTTTAACCAGTGCAGCTTGTGTTCATTGCTTAAACTAAGGGGAGTTGTGTTAACTCAGGACAGATGGTGCTTAATACTGACCACACATGAAGACTGATCACCCCAGGCTCCAAGTTCAAGCCAGAAGGCAAGACAGATTTGCTTCCATCTGGGATGAGTACCATTGATGCTAAGACACTGTGACTTAGGAGGGGACCTGTACAGTTATCTTGGCTGGCTCGACAGTGTTACTTTGGTAACTTTGGTCATGGTTTCGGAGCAGGTCTTAACCATTTTTCTTTTTTTGAGACTAGTTCTCACTGTTTTGCCTGGGGAATTGCAGGCTCACATTGCTCAAGGTACCATGAACTTAAGCAATCCCCAACCTCAGTTTCCCAGGTAGCTGGGATTACAGGCCCGCACCACCATGTCCAGTTCTTTTTTGAGACTAGGTCTTGCTATGTTGCCCTGGGTGGGTCTTGAACCTGTGAACTCAAGCAATTCCTGGTCTCAGCAGCGCTCTAGGCTGAGCTTAAAGGCAGGTGCCACTGTGCCGGCTTTAACCATTGTTCGAATGGTTATTCACTTAATCCATCTATTCACTTAATCCTCATATTAACTGTATTCACTAAAGTTTCTTCATCTCCATTTGTGGAGATAACCAGTGTCTGACTCAAGATCACAAAGCTATATTGTATTGGCTCTGACATGAACATTTATATTTATACATTTGACTCAAAATCCAGATCAGTTGGGTTATTCTATATTTACTTGCCTCATTATTGAATATTATGTTTCTTTATATGCCCATCAGAATTAAACTGCCTGGTTTGAAGGCTAAACTCACCCCCTCTACCCAACAGGATCCCTTCAACTTCCTCAGTCATCCTGCAGTCCTTTCTTTAATTTCCAAATTGATGTGCATCATCGTTCAAGGGGGAGGAATGAAAATATTAAAACTTCTAGTAATATTTCTTCTTAAGTAGGCAAACTTCACTAACCTTTAAAAACTAGTGTGAAATAGTTTGCAGAAAGTTGCAAAACTAATATAGAGTTCCCACATACCTTTCTCTTGGCTTCCATTATGCCTAATGCCTTATAAAATCATTGTGCAAGAGCCAAAATCAGGAACTTACATCAATACAATACTGTTAACTAAGCCATAGACCCAATTCAAAACTCACTGACTTCCCCTTCAAAGTCTAGGGTTTCCTGGTTCTGGTTCCTGTCCTGGCTCCTTTCCAAAATTCTCCTATTGTATTCAGTTATCTTGTGTCCTTATAGTCTCCTCCCCAATCTCTGAAGATTTTGCAGATGTGTCATTCATGACATGTGAGTAGAACTGGCTATTATTTTATGAAGTATCCCTCAATTTGGGTATTTGTGAATGATTGGATTGTGCTATTTATTTCCAACACACACACACACACACACACACACACACACACACAGAGGTTATGTGCTCTTCCCCATACATGTAACAAGAGACACAAGGTAGGTAGTTACATGTCTTGGTGATGCTAATTTTGATCTCTTGTGAAAGGTACTGTCTGACAGGTTTCTCCACTGTAAAGTAACTATTTTTTTCCTTGGGTAATTAATATGTATCCTGTGAGGAGACACTTCTGGTACTGTAGATAATCCTGCTTCTCATCATACTTTTGCCCACCAATTTTAGCTACCACTGATGATTTTTGCTTGTAACAGTTATTACTGTGATGATTGCCTAATGAGCTTGACTAAAATTAAATAAACTCTCCTTAGTGCACTTATTCAAATGTCATGTTCTATGGTCACAGGCTATGGCACTATATATTTTTCCATTTTCTTTTCCAGTGTCTGTTCACGTTCATGAATATTTCACCCTTGTACAGTAATTGTTCACAGACAATTTTATAAATATCCTACTTACGAAAAGAAACACCAAGTGACTATTTTTGCAAAAAACATTTCATTGACTTGGAAAAATGAGCTGGGAACACTGTGCAAGAAGGCCCATAGAAAAGATGACTTTCTGCCTCTCATTTCCCACTGGAGTCAAAATCCAGTCTTCCCCATTTCCCTTGATGTTATATCATAAAGCATTCCATGTGTTTCAAGTATTGCCAGTTATCATTTTTTAATATCTGCCTAATACTTATCCCAAAGCTGGATGTTCAGGTTGTTTTAAGTTTAACAGAATTTGTGTGAATAAATACCATCATGACCAGTGTTGAAACCTGGCAGCACACTGGAATCACCTTGGGGGAGTAGGGGTTCAGAAATATAGGTACCTGGGTGCCACCTACCTTCAGAGAATCTGATATGACTGGTATGGATGTAATCCGGCCATGGATTTTTTTAAAAAGCGCTCCAGAGACTGTAGTATGGATCAAAGTTTAAGAGACACTAGACTGGAAGCCTTTGTGGTCTGTGTGCATATTTGTTGTGCATAAAGAATCCATGTATTCATTACTTCCTGTTGACTATAGAAACATACGTTATTTTCTCTCCACTAGACCTAAGCAACATAAACACTCGCACTCAGAGGCATTCACACATGCAGGCAGGCTAAGACTGCATTACATTGGTAATAATCACTTAACTTTGAGTTACATGACTATGCCATAGTTGTCTTTTTTTCTTTCCTTTTTCATCTATAATATAGAGACCAATTAGTATTTTCCTCCTAGAGCATGGGATAATGTAAAAATTGAAATTCAAACTCTTTATACAGAAATGTTTAGTGTAACCATTTTTTTTCAGTGTAGACTAATTTATTTCTAACAAAGTGATTTCCTAATTATCCTAGTAACTACAAAAGAAACATGTAAGGAAAACTCTGATTTCTTTAACATTGTCCAAAACGTTTCTCAGCATTGTCCAAAGTCCTTTCCCCAGATTGCCCCAAAATCCTCAATCTCTCAGTCCTGATCATCTCACCAATATCAGCCAGTCAGAGTTCATCTTTTTGTGAACTGTTGGCAATATCCGATAAAAGGGAAAATTTGCATTCCCTTGCACCCTGAGAAGAGCTCTGGCAGATGAGAGTGGTTATGTGTTAGGGCTAACAAACCACCATGAGCTGTTTCTCTAGGGGTTGAGGTGTCACGCTGCTGTGTTCATGATGTTTATCCACAGCTGGACTGAATGGAGAGCAGGCCAGGGTGTCAGCCTCCTTCCAGGGAGCTACCCTCTTTCTCCATACTGCTCAGCAGGGGCTGGTTTCTGACCACTTCTTTTGTTTGGTTTCCCTCTTATTTCATTTAAAACCTATTTTTGACTTTGTTTTAAACAAGGAATATCGGAGTTCTGAATGACCTGTGGGAGCTCCTAAGCATTTGCTCATGAAGGTCAGATTTCCAAAAGAAAATCAGCATGAAGCAGAGTTCTAGAGGGAGCAACAGCTAGTTCAGGACTAGGTTGAGGGTGCTCTTACAGGGCGTGCAGTTCTTCTGAAATTCCAAAGCTCTTCATTAATTAAAAGTAATTACTGTGATAAATGAGCACTTACACTTTGCCACGTACAATGATGAAGATTTTACAGGTTTTACTTAAGCACCACAATTTAGTCTTTAAGGAATTTGAGTTTGGGTTTGAAATAATGTTCATATTAAAGCTCAAGAAATGTAATAATAATAATTTATTCAGTTCTAACCATGTCTCAAGTACTGCTCATATAGCCCAACTCTGAACTCATTTATACTGTTAGCTTATCCTCTCAAAGAGGGAGAAACCTGTTTTCTATAGCCTATAACATAAGCATAGAGTTGGGAGTTTAAATTCAGTCCTGCCCTCCCGATACTGAGGTAAGTTTGCTTGATCATTGCATACGATTACTGCTGGTAAAGGATGGCGGATGGCGTCAACTCTCTATTCAGCTGCAGAAAACAAGGGAGATTTTGTTTCAGTTTGGTCTCTGTGAGCCAAGCACTGGACACACTACCAGGAGAAACAGACTCAGAGAGGGAGGGACTGCAGCAACTTGGGTGAATGCCTCTGATCCAGTATTTACCTGTCTCTTCATGATAGTGTGCCTGCAAGTAGGGTAAGCTCAATGTTTCGTGAATGAGATATACAAATAAAAAACCAAATAGAATACATTGAATTAAAAAAAAATAATATTAGCACCATGGAGAAGGAAAGTCCCTGATGATGATTTTCACTGCAGGGAAGAGAAGACCTTTTAAGGTAAATTAGCGTAGATACAGTTGCCCCAGAGCTTTTGCAGTTAATCCTGGACATGTTCCTGGAAGGAACAATTCAGTTCCTTCTTCTTTATTAGTCACATTGAAGGTATGTATTTTGAGGGGTGCTGCTAGATGGATCTCATCATTGTTATCCTAGGTATCTAATCTTGCATGTTGAATGTTGGGGCTTTTGATTCCCTTAATCCTGGAAGATGTGCATTTTTGTAATTTAGCAGAGCTCAAATGTTCACTTTGCTTTTCTTTATTTCCCCAGCACAGAAATGTTCCCAAAGGATGAAAGTGCAACTCAGTCACGGTGTGGTCTTTTCCTGAGCCCATTCCCTCAAGCTGAATTCCTGGTGCTGAGTTTCTGCTTCATGAGCAGCTTCCTGGGGTGTCATGCCCAGTATGCATATCAGCACGGTGTAGGCCAGCATCTTACAGCCCCAGTTTTCAAGCAGATTAGGGGAAGTGATGGATGCTGAAATCGATTTTGACAGATTTCTAATTGAAAGCTGTTGTTGGAGGTTGTTCCTAGCGGTGCTTTTTGTAGGATCCAGTTTCCATGGCCTCTGAGCTCTTGCAGTTTTCTTCTCCCACTGGCATCTGTGGACTCTGGGTACTAAGAGATGAGAAGAACAGCCATAGATCTATCAGTTCAGAAAAAGGAAGGTAGAAGGGGCAGGATGCTCTTGTATAAGTGGGAATGTGTTCTCTGGCTTAACATTCACTTGCTAGTGTTTTAGGCAGCAGTGAGGAGATGAAGAAGTGAAAGGAAAAATAGATGAAATGGTAGGGGCAGAACCTATTCTCTTTCTCAAAAAGAGTGACTGTTTGCTTCAAAGTGCCTTCCAGATGGGCAAAGGATAGGAACAGAAAGTGCCAAGTTTAATCCACATGGCAAGTGGGGATTTTAAAAGTCTAGTTCATCAGCTATGTTAGCAGCGCTCACTACAACAAAATTCAGAGAGCATTTGCCTCTTGAATTGACAAAGCCTGTTTGGGTTTCTTTTTATTTGTTTGTTTTGTGTTACTAGTGTTAATACTTAGTGCTGAAGGGTGCTAGGTTATAGTCACCTTCATACGCTGCTATTGAGAATTCACATTTGTTCAAAATTTCTAGCAAGATATTATCAAAAGCATGAAAACTGTTCCTGCCTTTTGACTCAATAATGTCATTTCTAGGAATCCTTGTTAAGGAAATAATTTTCTTAAAAAGAAGAAACTGTATATCTTAGATATTTATAGCAATGTTATTTTTCTATAATTACAGATTGGAAGTGTCTACCTGTAAGGTTATGAAACAAGCTAGCAGTAGGAGACTAGAATAGTAACTTATTAAAATAAGTTAGCCATTAAAATTGTTTACAAAAATGTTTATGATGGGAGTGAAAGTTATATATTTTGTTTGATTCTCATTATATTAAAAATGGTGCATATATATAGAAAAAGAGCAGGAAGTAAATCAACATCGTCATGGGTTCTATTTGAGTAATGGAATTTTCTTTCCCTTAAAAAGTTTTTGGTGCAAAATTGTTTAATCCTGCTCTCTTTAACATTTATTTAATCAATTAATATTAAGTGTCAATTATATATCAGTATGGATTTATCATAGCTCTCCTTGCCTTAGTGTTATTTTTTTTTTATTTTTATTTTTACATATACATAAATTAATCAGAGACTGAGTGCTCCTTCCTCCAGCTGTCAGTGGAGTATGAATTTCTGGTGAAAGGGTTCATGCTCCCTCCTGTACTTTCCACACTGTGAGCTAGCTTGCCAGCCTCTCCGTTTTTCCATCAATCTCCTGTCCATATTTCATGGTCTTATGAACACCATGGAATAGGAAAAGGCCAAAATAAATGAAACAGTGGTGCTGTAGGTGCCATGAAGGTGCCAAGGAAATCCATAAACAGTGGATATAAACAATGTCAGAGTTATAGTCATTTTTATATTGGGGGAGGATACTTTTTTTTTTAAGGAAGAGAATGAGAAGGCAGAAAGGAAGACGGTGGAAAAGTGTTCTTCCAATGAACTCTTGGTTCCAGGTGATTGTCTTGTACTGATGTATCAATGGGTTTTTGAAACTGAGTGTTTGGTGGGCCCCTGGTTTTACCCCTCATTGCAGATTGTAGATGTCACATAGGTAGTAGTGGTACTAGGTTATTAAAGAGGAAATCACTTCATTGTGTCAAAAGAGCTTATTCTTATAAATATTCATCTGGGCTCTTGACGTTGCTGTACCCTTAGATGACCTGTAACTGCTTGTACCTCAGTTTCTTCATCTAAAAGTTAGGGATTTGAAAAATACTTTTCCAGGACTCTTTGTGTCCAGTGATCTGTGAACCAATATGAGTAATCTGGATATCTTTTGAATTTCCCAAGAGGCCCAACCTTATTCTGTTAATATCACTGGGGTTAACTTGCTTCTCTTGACATAGCTTAGGCTTCCATAAATTATGGTTTGTTGCCTGATCAAGCGGAGTTGACTCATAAGGATCTCTCTTAGATGTAGGAGGAGGTTTTGATAATCATACCTCCACAAAGAAGTATGAAGAAGTGTACTGATAAAATTGACAATCATATGGTGTTATACCTTGTCCCACTTACTCTCACATCTCTCCTGAGAGGTAGGTATACCTATTATACCTATTTTACAGAGGTCTAGAGATACTAAGAGGTTATGAAAAGTTACATAGTAGGTGTCAGAGTCAAAATGTCATCTTAACTGATTTATGCATTTCATCCTTATCTATGTTCTTTGCTACCAGTATAGATGAAATTCATAAAAAAATTCTGGTTCTCAAGAACTCAAAATGGTGCAAAATTGCAGCCAGAGACAACAACATACCTGTTATATGTATTTGACCCACATAGATTTTCTTAACAAATGGAATCAGTTGCTAATATTTATAAATTGGGCCCTCAGCATTGCAGGGCTGGCTGGATCAGTAATTGGTTCCATTTTCAGGTGGGGGTATCTGCTATGGGCTTGTGTCCTACCCCATCTAACCTACTTCCCTGAATGACATTAGTTTTCAGGTTGAAGGGAAAATTTAACTTTCAGGATAATGTAAAGCTAAGACAGTCCTTGAATGATTATACTCCAGTCACAACTCTAATAGAAGTGAAAATGCTACAGATGTAAATATCTCCCTCTTTATTATTTAGAGACTAGCTCTCACTTTGTTGCCCAGGGTTGTTTCGTATCTGCAGACTCAAGTGATCCCTAGCCTCAGCCTCCCAGGTAGCCTCCCAGGCATCGCCATGCCTGGCCTCTTCCCCCTTTAAAAGTAAGTGAATACCATCTCTGAAAATAAAAATGTGCAAAACAATCAATTTTCAGGTACACACTGCAAAATTAAGCTCTTCTACTTACAAAAGAACTCACCAGATCATTTCCTAAAATGATGAGTTCGTTTAAGTTATGGTTCATTTTTGAAGACTTTGAATTTAATACAGCTTCCAAGAAATGCCTCTGACATAGAATGACATCCCCTTGTATTTCAGTAGCTTTTATCTTTTCAAGGCAGCACATCTGCTGCTGCAGAGTTAGGGCTGGTGGTGGAGAGGTGGCAGTGTACACGGGTGCCAGCACTCAGTGTTTCTGGAGCCCGAGAAGCTCCAGAAATGATTTCAAGTCTTGGATCTTAACCTGTACTAGTGATGCATATGTGGGTTGCCTGCTCAACCTCCTGGAGGCTCAGTTTTGTTTTTCAGTCAAAGAATAAAGTATGTTTGTTTATAAGAATATTTTATTGATTTATATATGTTATTGATTTATATATTTATGTTTTATTCCTCTTGATTCTACTAGTTTTTTTCAATTTCTCTAGTTCCTGACCAGACCACTTTATTTTATTGTTTTTAAATTGATTTCACACACACACACATACAACACACACATACACACTCATGCACATTTATCATCATTGTCTACCCTGACCGTCTCCCACCACCGTATCACCAGTGAACTATCATCTTATCTCTTGGGACCATTCCTCCTCCTCAGGTTTTACCCCCTCCCCCTCTCTTGATCTATGCTTTCATTCAGTTAACAATTAATTTTAAATATTCCTTCCTTGTCCTTTTGTTTGCTTGTTTTCCCTTTATCTCGAATATTGGTGAGATCATTCAGTATTTCCCTTTATCTTTCTGGGTTATCTTTGCTAGCATGATTCCTTCTAGGTTCATCCATGTTATCATGAATGTATCAAATTTTATTTTTTGATTGTGAAATAACATTCCATTGTGTAAATATCACACAAATTTCTGATCCATTCATCTGTTTTGGGGCACTTGGGTTGTTTCCATATTCTGGCTATTGTAAATAGTGCTGCAATGAACATCTAAGTACAGGTGTCCTTTTAAATTAATGTTTTGGTGTCCTTTGGGTAGATCCCCAGCAATGGAATTCCTGGATTGAATAGTAGTTTCACTTTTAGTAATTTGAGTGTCCTCCACATTACTTTCCATAGTGACTGGACCAGTTTCTAATATTCCTTTGAAAGTCTTACAATAGGTGAGAATGTGAAGAATTCTGGTGGGAATATAAACTGGTCTAACAACTATGGAAAGCTGCCTGGATGTTCTGTAAAACACTGAAAATGGATCTACCTTATAATCCAGTGATACCACTCCTAGGAATCTACCCAGAGGACACAAAACACTGATTTAAAAGGAAACCTGCATTCCTATGTTTATTGCCTCAATATTTATAGTAGCTCAGATAGAAGACACCATGAATGTTCCAAAGCAGGTAAATGGATCAAGAAGATGGAATATACAGACACACAATGGAATACTACTCAGCAATAAAAAAGAGATAAATGGTTGCGATATGCAGAAACATAGATGGAGCTGAGAGGGATTCTGCTCAGTGAAATAAGGCAAAAGGAAAAAGATAACTAACATATGGTTTCATTTATAGGAAAAACATAGCAAAACCAAACAAAGAGTCAGAAAAAAAGACAAAACTTGGAAGCTGAATATGGATTTGAGGCAAACAGCAAGAGAGGGGAGCAAGAGGGGTCAAAAGAGGGGTGATGGATCATGGGTGCTATGATGGTGGGAGAAATATAAGAAATCTCACCTGAATGGAGAACAATGATGTATGAAAGTATGTATTGAAGAAAAATCTTATAATATCTGAGAGACCAATGCTTTAAGGTAGATGACTTTTTTCTTCGACAAAGCAGAAGCAGTAGTCATTGACTAGGCTTAGAAAGGAGGACTCCCAGGCCTAGTAAATTGTCAGTGCTGGTATTTAAAAATAATGGCAGCTGTTCTGGTGAAGTTGCTTGGGGGTGAACTTCCATGCAGGGCCTGAGAAAGTACTGGGTGCAGCTCCTGTCTAAATTCTAGCCTGAGGTCAGTCCCTCCTGAAATGTGCCTCTCATTCCAAGTCATTTTCCCATCCATTCTCTCCACACCACTTCTGTGCAGAAAGTGTTGTGTTATTACTTGGAGGTGGGAAGATAAATAGGGGACCCTCATTCTGTCCCTTCTCCTCTATGCTTTATACCTTCCACTTTGTAGTCCTCGTAGTATTTCCTGTCATTGTATTTTACTCCTACTTTCTGATGGCTCCTATTGTTGAAAGGCACTCAGCAGGATAAAGTAGCAGAGAGATTTTTTTCATTTGTTTCCTTGTCTATCGTGATAGGGTCTTGAACACTGCATTTTTATTAATCTGTGCATTGACAATCTGTGCAGACACTGCTTATCTTCCTCAAATGGCCATTCTCTTATGCCGGAATTTATGCCAGAGGGTACATAATAAAGCCCACATCTCTCCTGCAGCCCTTACAGGTAAGTGTAGCCCTGGTCTTGGTTTTGACTAATACTGGAGAGAAGCTACTCAGTCATGCTGTCAGAAGAAAGCAAGCCAGATCTTCTTCCTTTGTTTCCTTCTTCCGTGCATCAGGAAGGAATGGCCATGGTGGCAATGAGCTAGCTATCAATGATTTGTGATGAGGGTGACACTACACAGGTGGAAGTGGACAGGGAAGAAAGAGGCTGGGTGCCCCAAACTGTGGCATCTCCATGTCAGCCCTGATCTGCATGGCCTCAACTTGTTTGACTAGAGGGAAATAGATTTCTCTGGTTTAAGTCACTTGGTTTGAGCAATGACTGATGACCTAGTATACTAACACACCTACATCCAACACAGCCATTCCTTTCTAACGAACAAGTCTGTCTCGATTCACAACTCACTTGGCCAAAAGCTGCTATTGATATATCCAGGGAGCCTATGGAAACACATGACTTGATCCCATGGCAATGAGGAAAGATAGGTGAGAGACAGAGTTTGGAGTTAGAGAATTTTGAATTTGAGTCCTGGCTCTGCAATTTATTAGCTGTGTGACCTTCAGCATATTAATTAACCTCTCTAAGCCACTGTTTTCTCATCTGCAGAAGGGGATAATGCCTACATCATGCAGTTTTGAATATTTTTGTAAAGCAGTCCAGCACTTGTGAATGGTCAAAGAATGGGTAGGCATGTACACTAGATTATCCTGGTAAAGAATACAGAGATGGCTTCAGTATGACCAAGTGAAATCATTAGGTATCTGTAGGATTTGGGGTGTTGGTCCTAATAATGAATCATTCTTTGTCATGATATGTGAAGACAGAAACTACCAAGCATAAGTCGGTGGGAACTCTACAGCTGGGACACCCTCTGCTCTTCCTCCTTTTGTTCAATATTTGCTTCATGTGGAATTCCCAGGATGCCATTACTTTAAACTATAAATTCCATTATGTGTTTCTTTGGTCTTGTCAAAGTGATTTCACTGTACAAGTTAGAGCATTCTAGACTTAAAATAAATCAATATAGTTGATTTTGTTTAATAAAATGCTATCCCAAACTTATATGTGTAGGTCAGTTAAATATTTTTACGTGTAAGAAGAATCTGTCTATTCAGCACATTCCTTAACATCTTGTAGGTGTCGCTTAGATAGCCTTTGTCTTGATGTCTGATGTTAGATATAGTCCTGATGTCTGATATTAGACATAGACATATCATAGTCCCATTATTTTGGTTAACTGGGTAATTAATCAAACCATACTTACTGGTAGATGGTTTTCAGGTTAGTATATCTGTGCAGGATAGTGTTTGTAGAGAGCAAGAGAATCTGGGGATTTGAGTCTAAATTCTGAAGTTAAACTCTCTGGGGTCAGGTACTTTTTAGCTATGTGACTTATTCAAGTTTAACTCTCTAGGCCTCAGCTTATGTAGCTATAAAATGGGGGGGAAATCAGAAAATTATATGAGGATGCAGTATTAGTCTAGACTACCACATACATGGCACCCCACACTGACAGAAGACTTGATAATGAATCTTATGATTTCAAGCATTATTATTTCTTGTGCTTTGTCTAATCAAGTGTGAGTGAAGGGACATGTGTTACAGTTGACAGGGTTTGCAATGTTTTGCTTTCTAAGGCTATAAGACTGGCAGTGCTCCTGATAGAGATTGCTCCATTGCCTGGATTCAGGAGTGGAAACTCTGGGCAGAGTAAGGCACTGGTGGACTGTAGCCAAAGAGAGAACTAAACCATTTGTGTTTAAGCAGTGAAATGTTGTGTTTTTCTGTTACTCACCTATCTTTACTAATAAATGCATTCAATGAAAAGTCCTCATATGGCCCCTGGCATGTAGTAAATGTACAGCTAACATTGGTTTGTGTTATTACCTGTATCCTCACCTTGTGTATTTTTAATTGCCAGCCCCATTTTTTAGCCAAATTTCAAAAACCTCTTCACTGTTTTGCTATCATTATATATTAAAACATAGAAATGTCATTGATATTAACCAGTTTCTTGTAGCTCAAAACTACAGTGATCAAATGAATAAGAGAAAAGATGTGTTTAAGGGAAATAGATTCTTGGTCAGGGATCCGTAACCACTGGTTGAAGGCCAAGCCTGGCGCATTGCCTATTTTTGTAAGGTCTATAAGATTTGAATGGTTTTTACATTTGGAGAAAGTTAGAAAAAAATAGAAACAAAGGCAATATTTTGTAACATAAATATTATATATAATTAAATTTCAATTCCTATAAGTTTTGTTCAAACATAGCCACATTTGTTTGTATATTAGCTAAGGGTACTCGGCAGATTACTTTATTACTTGATCCCAGTTTCCTAATCTGTAAATACAATGGGAGTATGTTAAAGAAGCAAGGAAACTAAGTATGTGACAGATAATGCATTATAAAGAATAAGACTTTATGAGATGCTTTTAAGAGAGGAAGACCTATGTCATAGACTATAGCGTAGCCATTTGGAACCATTTTCTGATCTTAGCATGTTCTTGGGAAACTACTAGAAATATATGTTAATTAAAATCCTATGGTAATGGGACTATGATCCTGGCAATGGGACTATAGGTAACCAATCTGGGCATTTGTGTAGTTTTTGTTTTGTTTTAATTTTATGTTTCGTTCATATCATTAGAGAGGTTAGTTAAAGATAATATAAGATAAAGGGAGCAGAAATAATTCCATTTAATAATCTCAAGTCTTATGATCCATGGTCCTATGTATGCTGTATTGAAAAGAAAGTCTTCTATGCCAGTGTCTCTTATAAACCTCATTCCCTTGTATTATGTGCCATCTGGAAACTAAAACAACCTGCTTTTTCCAGTCTTTGCACCTGAGCCTGGCATTACCTTTGCGCTTTGGAGACTGCTAGAATTTATGACTTCCCTAAAATCCCACAGAAATCCCAGCTGCTGTATGACCTGTGTGCTCAGCAGTAGCTGCCAGATGCATTAGTTCCAATGTGTGAAACTACTCCAGACAAGTTCTGTATTTTCAGAGCATGCTTCTAGAACTCATGGCCAGGATATTCAAGACCACACAAGCTTTGAAATTGACCATCAGGTCAAAGATGGGTTTTACATGGAGAGCCTAAAAAAGTGGTAGTGGGTGTGAGCTTTCTGAGGTCTCACACTTGCCTGCTGGTGGACTTGCATAGTCTGCAGGAGAAGAAACACCAGTTCTCAGAGCCATGTCAATCCTAGACTCCGTTCCCTACAGGCAGCCTCTTCCTTCTCCTGGGACTCAACCTTTGTATGAGTGATGTTTTCTGAATCCTCCAAAATGAATGTGGCTTATACAACCCTGCCTTTGTTCTCTGGGTCCTGGGCAATGCTTTCCAGAAGACATCTCAGTAGGTGTCCTTTGATGTGTGTGCTTTATTTAGGTTTCCTCAGCTATGGCTCTTGTGGACAGCCTAGATAGAAAATGTGGCAGCCCACCACTGGCCCTGCTCCTCAATTTAAGAAGAGTGTATGTTGTTCAATCCATTAGAAGGAAACCAATTTCCATTGTGCATCCTCAGTTACACTGTGCTTTTGTTGCCAGGATAGAAGACAGTTGTAGGAAAACTAACTAAGGATTAAGAACTCAAATCAGAATCTCAAATCAGAATCAAGTGGGTCAAATGGGTCTGAATTCTAATCCTGATGCTGCCATGAACTGACTGAGTGTCCTTGGGTTTGGTTCTTAAACTTTGTCAAATTTGCTTCCTCACTGGTAAGAGGAAGATATAAAAGAGGATCTACTACATGACTTTAGAAGCAATAAATGACATGTAGTGATATATGGTGCTTAACGTAGTGGGTGGCACAATAGTTAGTGCTCAGGAAGTTTAATTATTTATCTGTTTAGTCATCCATTAGCCCTTGGAGCAATTACAAGGAACCTGTTTCTGTCATCCACCTGAATATTGTTTGCTTTCTAAATTTAAGAAACTGTAGTGACTTAGTTTGAGGGAAATAGACTTCATGTAAAATGTCTATTTATTTATAAAATTTTAAATCCCAAACTTCCTACCATTATCCTCGTTCACCCAGAGCATAATAACATTATTAATAATTATATTAATAATAGTGGTAATCAGGTATTGTACTAAACATTTTACTTCTTTAATCTTTATAACAATCCTATGCATCTCAGAATTTTACTTATTCCCATTTTACAGATTAGGAAAATGAATCATGAAGAATATTAGGTAACTTGCCCAAAGTTATACAGTTAGTAAATGATGGTCTCAATCACACAATCACAGACCATCTAGTTCTGAACCCTTGACTCTTAACCAACAAGTAAGGAATTGCTTGACATTTTCACAGTTGAATCTAACCTGTTCCTTCAAAAACAACTAGATAGTAACGCAAGCTTTCACTCTGGCCTGGAAGGAAATGAGTCATGCTTTTTCCTTGAATGCTATTTTTTTTTTTAACTTTCTCTGGATCTGTTAAATGCCAAACAAAATGAATCAGACTTTTTTCTTTTGTAGGAAGGTAAACTCTCTCCAGGTAGCTCAAGATAATAATTAAAGGAGTTATTAAGTCGACAAGTATAAACATCTTTCTGCACCAAAATCTTTGTGCTTCTATTTTTCAGTCTGCCAGAAGTAAAGAATTTTACTGGAAAATTTCTAAGGCATATTTTCTCAGCCTTGAAGCTTTGACATTTCAGTTCAGATAATTCTTTGTTGTGGGGCCTGTCTTGTGCCTTGTGGGATGTTTAGCAGCATTCCTGGCTTCAAGACAAACCTCTAGATGCCAGTAGCAGTCTCTTCCCTGCCCCCTTCCCCAGCGGGACAAGCAAACATGTCTCTAGACATTCTTCTGTGTCCCTGGGGGAGCAGAAATTGTGCCTGTTTGAGATCAGCCACTCTAAGTTCTAGCCATATCTGCCTTGAAATCTCACTCCATCACAAGCACAGCAGTACAACCAGTACAACAACACCATAACTTGGACTTCCTTATGTATATTTAGAAGGGCATGCTCATCCTTTCTATAGAATGATTGGAAATCTCAAACAGAAAATCTAATAATTAAATTACAGTAGATGACATAGATATATAAATGCTATGTATGTATGTATAGTCTCCTTGCTCCTAAACATAGCAATTCCAATCATAATTGTAGTTCTTAATTTGACTCCAGATGCGCTGGTGCATCTATGTGATAAATCAACTTAATTTGTCTAGAAGACAATTCTTGAGAATGAAAGTTAGGAGCATTTTTTTTTCTTTTTTCTATTGTTTATATATTCCATTCTTTTTCTTCTAATACAGGAAAGTCCTTATATTCTACATGAAGAATCTCTACAAAGAAGGTCAAGGCCAAACTCTTGAATATCCTGGGCAGTTGAGGGGCAAGTGAGGTTAGGTAGCAGCTCCTGGGAGCAAGTTCGTTTTAAGAAGTAACTTTTAGACTAAGTTATTTGACAGTGGGGATCATTGCCAGACGCTGCTAGAATGCCATTCTTGGAGACTAGCGGAACCTAGAAAGCCGTTGATCTGGAACAATTTGGATAAAGATTCTAAATTTAGGTAAAAGTCTCAACCTTGCATGTTTACCTTGGCTATCTATAAGCTTCTCAAGGGTTTGATATTCTAAGCAAGATTTTGCAAAAAATCACCCTTCCCTGGTGATTTCCCCCTCACCATTCCCTGCCTCACATTCACTGTAGGATAAAAGATGCTAAGAAACAGTTGACTGAATTTTAGCACTGAAGTCCTTGATGATGGCAATAACAAAATCAAGAACTAATTATTCCCACTTTGCCAGCAATTAACTGTACTTTGAACATCATCTTTTATTATTGGAGTCATGACTGAATAGAGAGCTGTGGTCCTGCAGCTCATCAGCAGCCAGCACATGCCTGAATTTCCACCGCATGGAACTTGCAATCAGCCCTGGGGAGGATGATCTTTTTAATTTCTTTTTTTGAGGTAACATTGGTTTATAACACTGTATACATTCCAGAGTTACTATTTGTCACCACACCCACAACCAAAAGTCCAGTCACCATCCACTGCTGACTATGGGACTTTAGCCCCTTCTCCTCCATTTTCCTTCTCTGGTAATGAGCATTCTGTTGTCAAGGCTAAGGGTTTGCTTTGGCTTTGTTTTCTTAGAATTCCACAAATGAGTGAAATCATGTGATAGTTGTCTTTCCCCTTTTGATTTAGTTTACTAAGCACAGTCCCTTTAAGTTGCAAATGGCAGTTCATCTATTTGAGTGGCTAAGTAGTGTTCCGTTGTGTATATATACCACAAGTTCACACACACACACTCTCTCTCTCTCTTAATTATGAAAACTTGAAATTTGGAGCATGCACATTTCTTTCTTATCTCTCTCTTTACATTTGTAAAGTGTGAATAATGATAGTACTGATCATGAAGAGTCCTTGAGGTGACATAGAGCATTCAAACTGTTTAGCACAAATCCTAGCAAGTATGGTATCTTAGTTTTGTTAAGTTGTGCTATTTCAATTGTGGTTGTTGTCACTGTCACTGCTTCTGTCCTAGAAAACTGGGACTTTTTTTATTTTTTAATTTTTTTGAGACTAGGTCTCGCTATGTTGCCCAGGGTTGTCCTGATCCCATGGACTCAAGTGATCATCAGCTTCCCAGGCAGCTAGGATTACAGGTGCCCAGGTGCTTTTTCAAGACCAGGTCTCCCTATGTTGCCCGGGGTAGTCTCAAACCCACGAACTCAAGCCTGGTCTCTTTGCCTCCCAGTGTTTGGATTACAGATGCACACCACCACACCCAGCTGGGACTATTCTTAACTTTGTCTTTATTGATAGCCTTCCTAATTATCCAAATTGCTTGCCTAATCCTGATGATTCCAAATTTCCATCAGTTTATCTGAAACTTCCCTCTACTTCCCTTACCCCTACCCCTCCACCAGTTCTATCCCTCTAGTTTATAGCTAACCTGGACAGCAGACAGCCTCTTCACTTGTCTTTCTGCCTTCCTGTGTGTTCCTCAAGGTGCAGCCAGAGTGATCTTTAAATGTACATTGGAAATCACCTTCTGCTCAATACCATTCATTGCATTTAGGGTAAAACCAATTTCACCCTTAGGTTTCCAGGCCTCTGTCTGGTGTGATCTGCCAGGTGTCACCTACAGCCACTTTCTGCCTAACATCTATTGTATTTGAGCCACAGTTCTCTTTGGCCACATTTGACTGTGTTTCATTTGTGGCATTTTCTTTTTTTGTCTCAGGAAATGAACTTATTTTCTGTCCTGAGACAGAAAAGAAGAAATTCTGAAAAATCTTCTTAAAAATCTCGACTTTTCACCTGGTTGCATCCTTCTTACATCAGGTCTCCACCATTGTCACCTCTTTAGATTGGCTTTAGCCACTTAAAAGCCTGTATCTCATTCCTCATTGTCATGTAACCTCAGTCTCCTATTTCCTTTTAGCATGAGGCACTTTGTGATTATTTCATTTTTAGCTTACTTGTGTTTTGTGGGAGAGACCATGTTGGTTTTATTTATCATCTTATCTGCAGTGTCTACCACATAGCTAATGCTTAGGAGATGTTTATGAGAAAAGAATGAATGAATAGGTGAACCAGTGTCTTTACTTATTGATTTGTTCACCTATCCACAGACATCTGTTGAATAATTCTTTTAGACAGAACATAAGCTGGGTGCCTGAAGAGAAGGGGATAGAATGAAGAATGATGTTATTTAGGACACATGACAGTGTTGTGATTTTTCCAGAACACTTGGACTGATTTACTTTTTGGACACAGTAAGTTGTGTAATTATATAATTTTTCCTTTTCCACATTGTCTGCTACAAATGTAGAGCTAAATTTGTGGCCCATACATCTTCATGGTATACAGTTTAGGCTCATTCTTGGATCTGTTTCATGTCCCTGTCCTCATTTTTCTTTCCTTTTGTTCCTATTTTTAATTTATGCCATCTTGTATTTTATATATACCCATAAGCTGCCTTAAATTCTCCCTGAAACAGACAAAGCATAAATCAATCAATATATAAAAATGTGAAGTGTTACAAGAGGTATAAATAAAATGCTTTTGCATTATAGAGTATAGAGCTAGTGATTTCCCAGATGATTCCTGTAAGTTCCAGGGACTGGGGAGGAGAGGTGAGAGCCTTCTATGGGGGAGACCAGAGTGGGTGCAGGAAATACCAACTCTACTGACATAAGGAAGGGGAGAATTTAAACCATATAGTTATTTTATGGTTATTATGGTTATTTTGCCTGTTTTGACTGCACATTGGAGCTCTAGACCTCATGCTGTTTTCCCCATTATCTTCTTTCTCCAGAAACATCATATAACTTTAAAAATAATCAAGAGTCACCCACGGTACTCTCTGAAAGGTTCATACATGACTTCCCATGACTCTGCCTTATTGAATCCTCAGCTGACCAAGACTGTGATTTGGAGTAAAAAAGGATTTGCTGCATCTTAAAGTCTGTCTATTATTACTTTTGTTTATAGGGCAATCTGATTCAGAAGTGAACTGTTTAGGGAATCAAAACACTTTTCTAGATTGGGCAGCTTTATATGTAAAATTCCTGTTAGATGGTGAGTTCACCCTTCTTTTATTATTATTTTTTTAATTTTAGTTTTTGTATAGATTTTTATTTTTCACCTTTCCAGTATAGCTAAATACTCTACATGCTCCGAACGCAAAGCTCTGTAGCTCTAGTCCAACCTGTGTGAGTTCTCAGACTTCCATATTCAGTGCCTGCCTCCATGTCGCTCTCTTTAATTCTCAAATAGGTCTTAAATAATAGATCCAAGGTACAACTCCTGGGCTTCTCCCCAAACTCCATCCCAGCTATGGCTTTGCTATCTCAGTTAATGGCAGTTGCCTACATCCTGTTTTGAGGTCATCTCACACTCAGACAACCAGTGGTTGTCTGCCTTTAAACCATAGTGGATTCTTCCTGTGTAGCACCCTCACTGCTACTGTAACCTCAACTTTTCTTTCATATCACCTCTGGTCTGTATTCCAGCAATAACTTTTCTTCCAACTAACCTCTAGAGGGATCTTTGGAAAATAGAGGTCAGTTCTCTAATCAAATCTGCTTGTGATTTCCCCATCTTCCTCCATCTTAAAAACCATAGTCCTTTAATGTCCTTCAAGTCACCAAGTGATCAAAAGCCTCTTCCCCTCACCCTATATTCATATACTCATCTCATTGTTCATCTATCACTGTACTCTCTCAGGCTCACTGTTGCAACCACACTGAGCTCTTGGGAGATCCTTTAACATACTATGCCCAAGGCTGCCTCAGGACCATTGCATTCCCTGTTGCTTTGGTCTGGAAAGCTTTTACTTCGTTAAAGTATTTGCTTGATCTCCCTGGACGATATATTTGAGATGATTACTTTTCACTCTGGGATGGTTGGTCTCTCTTAGTGTACTCTTTTCCTTTTGTGCAAAGTACTTAATTATCTTCTAGCACACTATATGATTTACTTATTTATTTGATCTTTTTATTGCAAGGACTGCAAACAGTGCTGGACACATTGTGTCTTCTCAGTAATTATTGTTGAGTTAATAAATGAAACATGATTTCTTCTCCAGTGAGAAGTGCTTTTCATCTCTCACTGTCATTTAACCTCATGTACTGTTCTGCTTTAGATAATACTCTATAAGGTTTTAATTACATGATAAAGCTGGGGCAGATTTTTCCAGAATAAATTGTGACTTAACATCACTGTCCATGTGAACCTGGCTTAATTCTTCAGTAACCTCTCTTCTTAAGCCTCCTGGATCCATCTGGAAACCATCCCAACAAACATCCATTCTATATAATAGATCACTATTTTCCCTTTTAATATGACTCTGGCTCCCAGGAGCCTCCAGTAAGCATCGAGATGGATTTCTTATCTCTGTTGCTTCATTAAGAGTGTACATATTTGGTTGCCAATGCTACGGTCCTCTACATGCAGTTTATTGCAACAAAAGAAAGTGTTTGCCAGATGATTTGTCAGCATATGCTATAAAGCCACACAGACACTCTTTATGTAACTGGAAAATATCGATTCCAATTAGTGACAGATTAAAGACCAAGAAGGGAAAAACAGTGTTGCTTTATTCAAAGGCACTCAGAGAGGGTTGGTGGAAGAGGTAGGGGTGAAGTGGGTAGGAAGAGGGGGAAAAGAGGTGAGGAGTAGAAAAGGAGCAGACTAGGGTGATGGAATAAAATTCTGGAACCAAGGAAACGGAGATTTAGCTTTGTAGGTCTCGGTTATCTATCTTCTCAGCTCCCAGCATTCTTAAAAACCTTTCCAGGCCAACTAGTCTTATGCATCAAGTCTGGGAAAGAAAAACATTCATAGACTTTCTGAAATGTGGTGACCGGAGCTGACCTCATTAGGAGCGGAGGCCATCTTGGGCTTTGTGAGCCCCAAGCCAGTTGGTGAGCTGGGTGATACAGCTTAGGGAAGGAGGCCCCAACTCCTGAGCTTGGCAGCCATTTAGGAACTCAGCGGTTTGTAATTCTGGCTGCCTTTGGAAGTGACTCACCTACTCATCCAGGGAGCACATTAGGCAAGCCTTACCTCTTCTGCCTGAATAAACACTTGACCTCTTGATGTTCTCCAGGCATCTTCCTAATTAGGAAACTCAGGCTGATCTCTAAGAACAAAACCAAACATGGCTTCCCAGCCATGGCAAACCACCTTACCTTGTGTTAAGCCCCCCAGCCTATCATGCCTACTTCCGGGTATGTTAGAGACAACTTGTATACGCAGCTCTAAAAATAAAATAGTGATATTTTGGTTTGTTTCCTTTCGAAGTAAGGGATTTCTCTTATCAAAACCAAATGTTTATCTAATAGAAGGCTTGCTTCCCTTCCTCTAACATTCTTTTGGCAATGTCAACAAGTAAATGTAAATGCTTGATGGAAGGACAACTGTCTTTTCAGTGATGAGGTAGCTATGGCAGATGCATTTTTCTAACATTCCACATGCGTGGGGCACTATGCAAATACCCCTTGTTTACACTGATGCTCTTGTGTGGTGATGTTCCTTGGAATGTTTTTAAATTGAGTGGATTTGTTAGAATCAGAATTTAGATTTGCTTTATCATGGCAGGGTTTTAAACTTTCATTGTATGGCCATATGTAGTGTCTGAACAGGACTCTAAATCTGCTCATCTTGTGTGTAGTTTTGGAGGTCAGATTCCTTTACTTCAAGTTTGTGTTCTTTAGCTAACAGTTTTCTTTGGATGAAAACCAGCCTTGCCTCTCCCATCCCCACTCTACCTCCTGTCAACAGGAAGGTACTTTACATTAAGAAGAGATTCCTTGGGAAATGAAGAAAGTGAATTGAGAGCTTGGCTGAAAAATTCCAAATGGTTTTTGTATCAAGTGATTTTTGTCTTTCTGTCTGGCTGTCGAGGTGACTTCACTCACACCCCACTCAAAGACATATCTGAGAGTAAATTCAGTTTCAGTCCCAAGTGCCGTCTGCACAGACTCAGTAGAAAGGTCACTCTGAATATTGTTTCATTTGCAGCCCAGATTTATAACTTCCATGTTCACTAGAACAATTCTAACACAGGAGGGATAATAAGCAGTCTCTTCTCCCTAGTTAATAATGTCATATCTATCTTGGGGTAGCATCTGATTACAGCCATGTGTATTATTTAAAAGGTTCTTTAAAAAAACATGAACACAAGGAAAATAGGGTGGCTGTTGTCTGCTGCTGTGGATTGTTTTACGCATGGTACCTACAAAGATATGCTGTTTCCTGATGAAATTTGTTAAAACTAATAAGCCAATTTTCTATCAGAGGGCAACCCTACTTAAATGATTTCATAATTATTCAGGAAAATTCCAGTCTGTTCTGGATTTTTAAGCTATGTTTTTCTTTATCTGCTTCAAGAACTATTAGGGGAAAATCAATTCCTCTTTGTTAGTTACTTCCATTCAAAACCTATCAATGAACATGGGGTACATTTTGCAGGGATGATACTGATTGCCTGGGGAAGTTAAGTTCATGTGCATCGAAGGAGATTTTATTGCAAACAGTTCGGAGGATATGGCACTTGAGAACCAGGGGTGCATGAGAGCAGGTTCCTCTGTGAAACAGTCATGATTCTAGAAACTCAGGAGAGTAAGGCATGGCAGAGCTCAGCCAGGGCTGAGGGTCTTTGCAGGGTCAAGGCATCTCACCTGTCAGATTGCTCTCCAGGGAAGGTTCTCACCCTACTTTTCCCCTGAGTTAGTTCTGACCCAGTGTGACTCAGTAAAAACCTAGAACAAGCATCAGCAAATTACAAGCCAAGTCTGGCCCCCAGACTGCTGTTTAAATAAAGTTTTATTGGAACATGGTCACATGTTTGTTCGGTTGTGTCCTCTGACCACTTCTCCACCTCTATGGTGGTGACACTAAATCATGAGAGAAACCACAGGACCTGCAAAACCAAAAATACTTACCATACAGGTCTTTACAGGAAACTCTTGATAGACCTTTTATTTAGAGCCCCCAGTATTCTAGAGGCATCCATTCATGCCTGTCAGTGGAATGAAACCCTTGAGAGAACATGCAGGATAGCTTATGAATGTGCTTGTCCCCATAGTATTTTATGAGGAGAGAGTGCATAGACTATAATAGTTTTACCAAGACACCTGTGATTCTAAAATGAAGCTCCTTCCTCTAAAAGCTATGTAAATTTTACCTGGATTTATAAGTTTTATTGCTTTCCCTTAATTTCATTTTTTATGCTAGATCATTTAGGAAGCTGCTAAGATATTGGCCTGAAAAATAACTTCCATCTAAAACATGAAGGTCTAATAGCAAAGTGTTTTGTGCCATAAGAAGTTTTATTTGAACCAGGGCCTTTCATGCTTGAAAATAAGGTGTACGTCACAGAGGCAACATCAGAAACTGAATCAAGTGTGGGCTGGGAAATTGGATGGCCAGGGAGCCACAGGCTAGGAACAAGGTGGAGCGTGGGGTTCCTGCCTGTGGGCACAGTAAGAGCCATAGAACCCATAAGAGATCATATTTATGAAATAGCTTACTTCATGCAGTGCCCCAGGAAACCCATGTGTGATGTAGAACACTGGCCAGCACACAGTGTGTACAGTAGAATTGCTAGTGATTAATCTTAGCACCCTCAGCTTATCACCCAAGGAAGCTGAAGCTCAGGCTTGTCCAAGATTTTCTTGCTTCTACATCACAGAGGAGGAACTGAATGTTGTGTCTGTTAGTCTCAGGTTCAGTAAGAAGCCAAATCAGTTTATTTCCAAAGCTTTCTCTTTTTTAAAAATCCTATTCTTCTGACGGATGCTATATTTCTGGGTGGGTGTAGGTAATTCCTCTTTCAGAACAAAAGTCTCTGGGGTTGGTGTCAAGGAATATGTATATTCCCCTATTTCCTCCTCGCCTTGCTTCTTTAAAGGCCTTGCCTTTAGTATATTGTTTCTAGAACAGGAGTTCTCAAATTTGTCATCCATCTAGACTACCTAGGAAGTATAGAAACAACGTAGATTCTCAGTAACCATGCCAAGACTACCAAGTCAAAATTTCTGGGGGCAGAACCTGAAAATTGACAGTTTGTAAATCTCTGTGGACCAGCCCAGCATTGGTTCATTGTTTACAGCTTTGGCACCTCTGCTGTAGATGGTGTCCAACGTCTGTCCATGTGGGGGGTGGGGTAGGGCCTGGGTTTAACCGTTGCTGAGATCTGACTGCTTAAATCAAGGTGACTCACCCCCTTTTGGAAACAGGCATGATGTTCCCTGTTGATTGTTAGGTCCTCCTGTCCAAACAGAGCCAGGAGTCTGTGGGTGGTCCCAGGCATGCAGGAGGGCTCCCTTCTGGCAGAGCCAAGAAGGAACAGGCTGAGATGCAGTTGGTTCTTAGGAGGAAATAGAGAAGGGTGGGGGTGGTTGGCCCAGAAACAGCAGGATTAGGAAGTTGACTTGGAACTCCAACTGGAGTTGGAAGAGGAAGAATATTACTGTTTTCCTTTGGGCTTCATTTTATGATCTTTACTACATCTTCATTTAACTCTTAAGAGATATGGAAGTTAGAGCTGTCCTGAGAAGGAAAGCCCATTGAATAACAAACAATGGCCCCTTATTTCATAGTTTATGGGCAGCATCCCTAATGTTTGTAGTAGTGACCCTCTTGGAACCCTGAGTTATTTACAAATTGGCCACTGTGCTTTAAATTCATGTAGGTCTAAATTACGTACTGACTGAAAATATGAGAGGGGGAAGACTACTTGGTTGGAAATGACTATATAGTACACAGCAGGTCAGCTTGCCGGATTTTTGATGAGAATGAGACACTCAAAAAAAATGAGCAAGGTGCTATGTGCACATGCTTGTTAGTGTCCATGTTTGCTCATCTGCAAGGGTCTTTCAAGTGGTCAGAACAATTAACCTTTTTCCTTTTAACCAGAAGTTTGAAAAGATCTTGCAGTATTTAAAGTTTGGGAATTATGCAGGGCATAGACCTATTTACATTAATCTTGATATTTGAGAGTCTTCTTTCCTCTGCAGCAACTTGAGTAACTACCAGTGGGAATTGAGCTCTTTGAGTCATGCATTTAGATTTCTGTCTGGCTTTTCCCAGTGAGTTGATGTCTCTGGAATCTCTGGGGTATATGGAAGCGTCATTTCTAGTGTTTTTCTAAAGTGTTCCTCTCCTGGGCTAACTCATTCCAGGGGAATGTCATAATTGAAATCTAGATTGCTCATAATAGCCCAGTTAATTGAATTATTAATTCTACAAATAAACCCCTTTCAAATTTTAACATTTCTGAATTCTTTTCTCTTCAAATCCAATTGGATAGAAAGTTTGGGTTGGGATGTAATCTCATAGACTGAGAATATGGATTTAAGGAGGAATGGCAGATGGGAGTCAGCTTAATTAAGATGAAAATCTAATTAGTTGGGGAGAAAGAGAGAAATTCCGTGTCTCACTTGTATCGTATTGAACTTCCCCCACCACCTTCCCTTGGCTCTGTTATTCTTAGTTAGAGACCAAGACATGAACTCAGTTCCCTTGCTGGCTGCCCTGTCTCCTCTGAGAGGGGTCCCAAACTAGTCTTGACTCTTCCATAGGGTATTGAGAACTGCCTACAGTTGACTGAGTTGTGAATTGGTGACTGTGTTAATTATAACCCTGTGCCTGAGGGGACCTCACTGCTTGGCTGCCCATCATCATGATCATTATTCCTTGAGGATAAAAATATTTCTCTTTTTAATAGAAGGCATCTAGACAAATAGGATTAGGCCATAGTTAAAGGAGAGGCTGAGATCCAGCTTCTAGTCTGAATCATCAGAACTGTCTTTAGGAGGGTAAATTAAAGGAGTGGCCCTACATAACCCCCCTTTTCCGCATTTTCATTGAGATGTAATTCACATACCATGCTTTATACACATATAAAGTGTATTACTCAGTGATTATTGGTATATTTGTGGAGTATTACTATTATCATTATCTAATTCCAGAACCTTTTCATTACCTGGCATTTTGGAAGAACTGATCCCTCTTCCTTCCAACAGAGGACTCTTCTGTTAGTTGCAGTACAACTCAAGTACAACTAAAGGGCTTAATTGAATTAAGTGACTATTAGAACTTTTCCCCTCTATCCCTCTGACCCACCGTTCCCCAGACCTGATAATATCTAATTTACTTTCATTTCTATGGTTTTGCTTATTCTGAATGCTTCATATAAGTGGAATCCTACAGCATATGGTCTTTTGTGACTGGCTTCTTTCTCTTTTCCAGGATCATTTAAATTGTAGCACTTACCAGAATGTTACACCTATTTATTTCTGAATAGTTCTCTGGTATAGATATACCACATTTTGTCTGAATGTTGATGAATATTTGAATTGTTTCCACTGTTAAGTTATTATGAATAATACTGTTATAAACATTAATGTATAGGTGTTTGCATGGGCATATGTTTTCTTTTCTCTTGGGTATTATGCCCAGTAGGTAGATGTGCTGGATCATATAAATACTCCATCTGTAACACTGAAAATTAATCTACCATATTATCCAGTAATTCCACCCTTAGGAATCTACCCAAAGACACAGAAACACTCATTCAAAAGGTAACTTGTACTCCTGTGTTTATGGGAACACTATTTTTTTTTAAGACTAGGTCTCGCTATTTTTGCCTGTGGAACCGCAGGCTCACATTGTCTGGGGTACCCAGGTAGCTGGGATTACAGGCGCACATCACCATGCCCAGGTATTTTTTGGAACTAGGTCTTGCTATGTTGCCCTGAGTGGGACTCGAATCATGATACCTGGTCCCTGTCATGGCTTCCTAGGCTGCCACTTACAGGCATTTGCCACCATGTCCAGTCTGCAACACTATTTACAATAGCCAAGATATGGGAACAACACGAATGCCCTCAAATAGATGAACAGATCAAAAAGTTGTGCTATACTTATACAATGGAATTTTACTCAGCAATCAAAAAAGGCAAGCTCATGCCATTTGCAGTAACATGGATGGAGCTGGAAGGGCTTATGCTAGCCAAAATTAATCAAAAGGAAAAAGATAAATTCCAGATGGTCTCACTTACATGTGTAATATAAAGAAACAAACCAAAAGGTCAAGTAAAAGTCCCAGCTAGCAAGGTGACCATAGAACTGAGGCATGCAGCAAAGGAGGTGGCAGGAGAGGGAGTGATAGAGGGTAGTGATGAACATGTGTGTATATGGTGATGGTTCATGGGTGATACGGTGGTGGGAGAACTACAGGTATTACAATGGTGTTAAAAAGTTTAACTAATAAAAAAAAGGGAAATACATTCCATATATAACATGTGAGGAATGGTTCAACTATTCCAAAATAGATGCTCCATTTTTCATTCTGAACACTGTATGAAGGTTGCTCTCTGCATCCTCACCAATACCTGCTATTTTCTGTTGTTTGATTCTGATTATCCAGTGAATATGAAATAGTAACTCATTGTGGTTTTGACTTGCATTTTTTGATTGCTAGTGATGTTGAGTTTCTTTTCATGTGTTTATTCTTATAACTTCTTCAGAGAAATGTCTATTCAGACCCTTTCATTAATGAGTTTTAAGTATTTTTGGATTTTCTAGATATAAATTTCATATCAGAAATATGATTTTCACATGTATCCTCCTATTTTGTGACTGCCTTTTTCACTTTCTTCATGATATCCTTTGAAGGATGTATGTTTTCAATTATGATGAAATCTAAGATATTTATATTTTTCTTTTGTCATTTGTGATTTGGGGTCACAAAAAGAAATCATTGCCTAGCCCAAGATTATGAAGATTTACTTAGTTTTTCTTTGAGGAATATCATAGGTTCCATTTTTATTTTAAGATTTATGCTCCATTTTGGTGTTAAATTTTATGTACAGTGTGAGCAAAGGTGTTCAACTTCTTTATTTTGCATGTAGAGATCCAGTCACCCTAGAACTATTTGCTAAATAAACTATTTCCCCCATTGAATTGTCTTGGCTTCCTTTTTAAAAATCAATTAATAACAGATACATGAGTTTATTTCTGGATTCTTAATTCTATTACATTAATCTACCCTTATGTCAGTATCATACTGTCTTGATTAACACAACTTCATGGTCAGTTTTAAAATGGGGAAATGCAAGTCTTATGAATTTGCTTTTGTATTTCAAGATTGCTTTGGCTATCACAGGTCCCCTTTAAATTTCTATGAAACTTGTCAACTTCTACAGAACAGCTAGTAGAGACTGTGACCTATCACTCAAATTTGAATTGGTTCTAAATTTCTTGGTCTTAGGCAGTAACTCAGGGAAGTCACATACACATCTGAAACTTAAATATACAGGCAAGTCCAGTTCTCATTTATTTTTACCATCTTTTAGTTCTGAGCTATAATGTGTGTGTAGTGTCATTATTCCCATTTTACTTATGTGAGTTTTGAGGTGATATAATTTAAATTATATCTTCTGAACTATAAATACATGAAAGATGTATGCACTTGCTGCTGTTAGTATTATCATTACTGTTTTCATACATGATATCAATCACCTAGAATGGCACTAAGTCCTTCAACAAGTACAGACTTTGTAGTAGAACTTAGGGAATATTCTCTGATTGGCTTTTGAGTTACCTCTTACACTTGCACATGAAATATAAAGTTCTGCTTCTCAAGTATTAGAGTATAAGATCCCTGGGGGTCTTATTAAATCTGTTTCAGTAGGTCTGGGTTAAGACCTGAGACTGGGCATTTCTAACAAGCTCTGGAGTGATATCTTTCTGAGGACCAATCGTTGAGGAGTCAGGTGGCAGAGGTTCTGGAAGATAGTTCCTAGCTAAGAGGTGTTGAAGATGGCTTCTGACTCTTGGAGGCATCTCGGAGGTGTTTGCATCAAGTACAAGTTGAAAAAGCCATACAGTAAGACTTAGATTATATTAAGTGACCATTATGTTACTATGGTCACTTCCCCATATGCTGTTCTTTGTTCTCTGAGAAGTATTATCTGAGTCAGAGATCTCCATGGTCTCTTAATCTCAAACTCTCTTAGTGGACAACACAGAATGCCACACCATGTACATTTACCTATTGATAAATTATATGCATATAGTTTTGCAATTAGCTAAAACAGGCAATTATTGCTCTGTACAGGAGTGCAGGGTCATAAAAATAACCATGCAAACTGAAACTGAAAAGCCATGATAAAACAGTGGAGAAAAATTTTAGTTGTACAGTGATCATTACAGTTTTTTAAGACAGTAAAAGTTCATTTATTCTTGATTATAATATGCACAGGAAAATAAGAAAAATGGCAAAATTATTACTTAGTGAAGTGCAAAAATATTAGAAACACTGAGAAGTCAAATGTTTGATATTTTTGTAAAAATCTTATCATTCAAGAATAGTTTGGACAGTTCTCTTCCTTTTAAATCAACAATACAGAGCAAGTGTATTAAATTGACAAATTGTAATACCATTTTCTAAGTTGAGATCAGCTTTTATGTTTTATGGTTTCATTATCATCAAGTATCTCTTAACAGTCTTTTAAGGTGAATTTTTTTTTGTCTTGGCACTTTCTCTGGGACATACATATCTATTACTTTATTTATACATTTTTAATTCTTTATTATTTATTACAACTGCTTTTCCATCTATGTCTGAAAGTTTGTCTTCATTAATTTCCTCTCATTACTTATTGCTCCATGGTCACATCTATTTGACCACAATAATTCCATTTATATCCTATTTACATTTCACTCATGCATCATTTGCTTTTTTCTCTTTGTCACACTTTCAGCCTTGGTGGTCAGTTCATTTATTTGTGTAAAATATGATGTGGGTATGTCACTAGGAGACAAGGAAGCAACATAGTTACATGCTTTGCTGTCTGTGTAAGAATGCACAAGATATACACAGGGGCCAGTCTCTTAGCAGTCACTTTAAAAGACTTGATGCAATTGGTCACTGAATAGAATGAACTTTGTTACTTATATAATGATTGGTAGACTGAAAGCAGTGTTATTTATACTTTATTTAGTTCCTTACAATTAAAAAGTCATAGAAACTGAAATCTGAGCCATGATGGGAGACAAGTGTTATTTAACCAAGCCAGGGAACTTGAATTGTGCCTGATGACAGTGTGTCTTCCTCTTCTTACAACTACAAATGCAGAATGCAGACTGTCTCTGTCCCAAAACATGGCAAATATGTAAACCAAGGCTCACAGTTAATAGCATATAAAATTTTTACTTGAAAATGCTATCTTGATCATTATGATTTTTTGATCAAATTGTGGTTAGTTCTCTTTTTTCATTGTTTTTACATTATAATGTGACTTTCAAAGAGTCCACACTTGGGAGTAAGAGATGTACCATCACTAGTCTTCTTGTGCTATGTTATTACTATTATGCACTGTTTGGATTTTTTGTGGTTATCTTTTTAGTTCATTTATAAAGGTTGCAGCAGATATACACAACTCCATAAATCCTTAAACTCAGTAATTTCACATTATGCTTAAATTTAATCCTCAATATGCTCATCAGTTGTTCCCTACACCCTTCTTTCAAGATGCTGTTCACGTCACATGGGAAGCATTCCACAGGGTTATTTGAAAGCAAAATTGAGTGAGGGTCCCAGGGTCTGTGATGGACATATTAAACATCTGTAAAATTGACTCCCCTAATATTGTCACTTAATCCACTATGGCGACCACTAGCCTAGACACTCTAGTTGTACTTGAATTGTGCTGCAACTTTCTGTCAGAAGGTGGAAGGACTAGTCCCTGTGAAATGCCAGTATTGCTGAAAAGCCTTCAAGGCAGTCTTCTCAATTTTTGTTCACAGCAGATTTACTGGGGTAACTTTAAAAAGTACTAATGCTAAAGGTCCTACTCCAGACCCTTTAAATTAAAATCTCTGGGTGGGAGCACAAGAATGCCTGTGTATTTTTCGAGTCTGTCATTGGCACTAATGCAGATTGGTTGGGGAACTCTATATACTAGTGTATCTTTAGTAAAGTCTTCCCTTCACTGCCAATCTTGAAGGACTGTTGTTTTATGTATATAAAATAGTATTGTCTATATATGAAATATTTGGGGATGGTGGTGAGTTGAACCCTGCCCCATTCTGCCCCAACAAGAACCTTTGTTTTGACATCTTGGTGACATATATTTGTGAAAAGGATATCACTTGCTGTCTTTCAACACCAGTAGAAGATATTTAGCTAAGGGTGCAGCTTGCTGGCAGCTCTGTCCTCCCAGGATGATTCTGTGGTCATGATAAAGTCCTGCAAATGGTGGAGTGGACTTCACCTTCCTTACAGTGTTCAATATTAACCTGCTCTCTGGAGCTCCAAATGAAAGCACTTGCTGAAAATCCTAATGGACATAGCTCATACACCACCTAAGGATATTGTTGTCCACTAGGAAATCCTGAAGCAAACAAGGCTCAGTTCCTTGGGAACAGGGACCAGAGTAGTTTTCCAAGTGCAAAAATTCAGAGAGACTGGCTGAATTCTTGAAGTCCTCCTCAAATGTGCCATACACTGGTGTTCCCTTCTTGGTTCCCAATTCCATGCCCTTTTCTTGGATCTGTTAAATGCAAAGTATGGTCAGAGAAACCCACCTTCTTCTGAGTAGCCGGGGAGATTATTAAAACTTTGATTTCAGGGTTCTTGTCCTACATAGGTTGAATCATAAAGTGTGGCAGGGAGATTGGGGATCTCTAAGCTTTATTAGGGTATATACTTATTAAATGAAGTTAAGGTTGGTGAATCATTGTCCCTGATTATCCATAGGTTCCAAGATGTCATATTCTCCCACCCCAGTAAAGTTCTACAATATGAAGAATAAATGGAAAAGATTTTTACTATTTTTATAGCATTGAGACTTATGTTTTTGAAACTAAATTAAAGAATAGTCATCTCTTTGGAAAGAGGAATTCCTCTTAAGAGTAGAAAAGACTGAGTTATTCAAAATATGTACAAATAATTGGGAAGCTACTTGAAGTATCATGGGCATTGAAATACACAGCAGTATCTGTGTACCAGCCAAGCTTTGCATGGCTTAGAGAAACATAGGCATTTTGGAGTTGGGCAGATCTGGGGTCAAATTTTGCATCTACTGCTTATTAATTGTGTGAAATTAGACAAGTTAATCTTGAAATCTGTTTCCCCATTCAAAAATAAGGCTAATTAAATCAATCTTGGAGGCGTTTGGGGGAAGATTAAATGAGAAAGTAACTGCAATGAATTCAATACTAGGAATATTATTTCTATTCTAGAACTGCCATACTATTTTTCTATTTTTTGAATGATCAGATCATATTTCAAATGTGTTGACTGAGTGGAGTGAAGAAAACCTTAGATGGGCCCTTTTGTAGTGGGACAAAGAGTTTTAAAAAACAGCAATCACTCCAAAACCTCTACTCTGCATTTGACATTATCAAGTGGTAATAATAATGTGGTGAGAGGCACAAAGAAATGTAAGATGAAGTCTTCTTTACATACAAGTAGCTCACAAGTCCATTGGGGAAGAGGATAGTGGTAATAACACCCTTGCTTTTGTTTTTGGTCCCTTTACAATTTGCAGTACAGTGTTATATTTTATCCTTAAGGCAACCTGAGGATAGATAGATAGGGCAGCTATGATAATCATCATCCCCTCCATTCCACAAATAAGGAAATTGGCACTTGAAGGGCTTCTGACTTGATTATAGCAATTAATACTCAAACTCCGAATTCTGCCCATGATGTCTCTTTCTACCCATGAAATAGAACTCTAAGCCTTGTCGCTCATGCCCAGGTCGCTCATGCCCAGGTCTCTACTCGGGAATTTGAATGAATTGCTTCTCTTAGACTCACTATCTGTACATGCTTTGTTCCAGGGATAAGGTTTGACCTGCGCTGATCTCTGAAATTGACTATGATGTAGTAGGGGCTCTGGAATTTACTGACTGGCATTCTCTTTGTCAGGTCTCTGTGCCTTGGTGTTTTCATTCCTTTACACATCAAGTTTGTAAAAACATATACCATGGCTATAGCTCATCTCCTTAGTGTTAACTTGAAAATAATTAGAGTACATGTAAAGTCAGCATATCTGTCTTCCAAGTGTTTAAACAAAATGGGCATCTTGTTGAAATTAATTTAACTGCTGGAATCAAGAATGCAGTAACTATCTTAAGGAATTTACTTAGACTATTTTTTAAATTTGTTTTTTAATATATAAAATAGGCCTAGGGCTGCTTACCTACCTCATAGTAGAATCCTAGTGGCTTTAATTAGTGAGTATTTGGTAAGTGCCAGACAAGGTCTGTATTATTATCATCATCCTCATCATTTTCATTATTATCATTACTTACCACTCCTTTATATAATGACTACACTTCAAGGACACAGAAACATTTTTTTCTTTAATAAGTTCCAAAACTTTCTGCTCCTCCTCCCAACTACCTTTCCATTTTTGTTGCTCTGGGATTTGGCAACCCAATTTAATTTATGATGAGAAGACGCTCTGGCAAATTGAAATGAGATAACATGAGTTGATTGGGGAAAAAAATAACTTCATCTTAACTCTTGAAGCAGAAGACATCAGGTTCCCTAATCCCTTCCTTTCGTCCTTGAATATAGAACATCAGCCACAGAGTGCACCTGTGCTGAGTTCTAAAATGAATCTGCAGCAGCCGTTGCCAGAGTAGCAATTAGACAATTAAAGCTAAATTTCACCTGCAGAGGCAGACAGCAAAATACCTGCAGTCTGACCTTGTACTCTTGGGGATGAAGTAAATAATCCCTGGGGGGTGGGATGATGTCATGAAATTGGCATTTGACAGGGAAGTCAGACCTAGGTGGATTCTAGGTTTGACCCGTCCTGACTCTCTGAAATGCACCATTATGTAGTAGGGACTCTGGACTTCCCCCCCCCCCAAGGTGGGATCTGGGGGTTGCGGTGCTGTGGGGGATGATATTGGAAGCACCCTATGGTTATATGGTGCTTTTTTATGTAAGTGAGGCATGTACACGTGTGGAGGTATGAAGTTGTACTTCCAAAATTACAGTCTAGTAAACTATGGCAAATCAATAAAACTTGAAAAAAAATCTTCCTTTTTATCTGTTTCTCATCTGTAATAAACATTCCCTTCTCCTTAGACCTGTAAATAACCACAAAAATCACCCAACCTTTCACCCTATTTTTTCTTTAGGGAGTTTACATAGCTGCAGAGTTCTTATTTTTATTATATTTTATTATTTTGGTCTTCTCTACTCTGTCCCACTTCCTCGCTCCATCTGTAACCTCCACAAAGAAAGAGCTTTTTCTTTTTTCTTTTCTTCTCTTTTTTTTTTTTTTTTTTTGCTCACCTTTCTATGCCTACGTCCCCAAATAGTCTCTGGTATGCAGCAAGTACTCAATAAACATTTGTTGCATCCATGCTTTTAACTCATAATGCAGAAGTCACCAACCAATACCCCAGTGGCCACACTTGACTTTTTTTGTTTATTGGCTTGCATAGTATCATTAAAAATACTGAATTAGGGTACAGTATTTAATATAATGAGCTTTTATGCCCAGAAAATCTATTTAGAATTATGTGGGATTTAAATATTCAATATAATAAATTTCTCAGTTAAAACCTCAAGTTTTCCTTTAATAATTAACAAGTATAACAACCCTTGTGCAAAAGGCCACATTTCTGGCTTCTCTTAAAATTCCATCAGAAAATCTGAAACAGTGGATCAGCCTTAGGAGAAGGGCACCCTGAAGCCGTGGTTCCCTCAGACTAGCCCCCTCAGTGTTTCCTAGGAACTTCTTGTCAGAAATTCACAGTCTCTATTTTTTTCTCTCACCCAGCCTACTAAGTCATCGGGCAAGTTTTATTTTATCAAGCCCTCCAGGTGATTCTGATGCACCTTAAACTTTGCAAACACTCACTGCCCTTAGAAGGTTAAACAGTGACTGACTCTGACAGCAACGCTTGGCTTTTAAGGCTGGCTTCAGTACTTTCTGACTGTGTGGATTTAGATAAGTTACCTCATCACATAGTGCCTCCTGTGCTCATTTATCACAACAGGGTGACAATAGGACCTTCCTCTCAGGGTTGAGAGGACTAAATGGATTAGTATTAAGGGGCTTAGACCCTTAGAGCAATAGCTTAAATGTTACTTGCTGTTGACATGACTGTTGGCAGCTAAAGCTGAGTATCTGCCCTTTCTGGATGCAAATATAGCTGAGTCTCCACTTCATGAGGACAACACGACAGGCTTTCCCTTTCATGTGAGATGTTTGGCCCCGGTGAATGTGGAGGTTGTAAGTCCTCATAAGATGTGGAATCCACGTTGTCCCCAAAGACTCCCACAGTGCCCCAAAGAGTATGGGGATTTATATTGTGTGCCTACTGTGTACAAAGCACTGAACTAGGCCCTTGGTACATTCCATTTGCTTCTGTTTCCCAGCAGCCTTACAATGGTAATATTGTTATACTCACTTCACAGATGAAGAACTGGAGATTCAGAGAGGTTATCTGATTTGCATGAAGCCACACCTAGTGAGTGGCAGAGCTGGAATCAGGTCCAGGTATTGGACTTTAGTCTGGTGGTTTTCTTTATCTGTGTTCCCAAAATACGGGAAACATGACAAATAGTTTACAAATGATTTTATATGGCACTGAGATATTTTTAGGTGCTTAGGAAGATGGTTTTAATTGGTGAACAAATTGTGCATTAAATAAAAACAAAGTACACAGTGAAAAAGTTACATTTTCAGTTCTCCCTCAGACCTGAGGTTAAAGACTGAGTTGATGTCAACAGGTCTTCCTTGTAGTTTAATTGCAGTTTTTAAGATTATGTTTTAATTACGTTCATTGAAAATATTTTTTGAAGACTAGCGTACTAGCAAGGAAATCCTATACTTAATTTAGCACTTAAAGATAGGAGTATTGGGAAATATGTTTTTCTCTTTATTAAAACATAGTTGAATTAAATTTCAAATCTTTCTATTTAACCAATGCTGGTGGAACTCTAACTACAATGACTTGTTAAGGATAACCAGTGCAGGTTCTCCACAAAGTAAGTGCTGAGTAAATGTTTGCCGACTAAAGCCCTCCATATACTCCAGGCTTATGTAATGATATGTCACTGAGTCTGATCTTCATGATTCAAGCTTGCTAGCTCATTGGTTTTTAACTCTTCTCTATGGACTTGTTTTCTCCCTTCTTTCTTAAGCAAAATGAGAGTTAGCCATGGCATGTGTCTTCCATAGATAAGTGTGTCTAGTAAAATTGAATATTTTACAACTAATTTTTTAAAGTTGTTTTTGATTTATGGCAAATAAAAATAGTTTTCATGTGTAATAGTTGCAAATAGATTTTCTATTTTTCAAATAGATTTAGTTTCATGAAACCAGAAGACACTCTAGGTTCTGCTGAATAAATAATATTAAGGCAGTTTGTAGTTATGGTTTATATCATGGAGGTGGGGTAGAAATAATAAACATTTAAAAGCAGCTCCTGCATCAGAAGGAGGAAGTACACCACCCAAACCTGCCATTCCACTGTGACAGAATCCTTAAGGCCTCTGGTTAAACCTCAGAGGGGATCTGCCCCCAGTTCCTCTTCTCTCCTTTCTGGCAGTTAGCAGTTCACTGTATCCTAGCTGTAGCTGATAGCAGAGGACTGGGCTGATGGAGGAAAGCTGGAGAGGGTGTGAGTCTTTTAACTCAAGACAGTGAGCCACTTCAGTTTTTTGGGAATCGGAAATGAGATCCTCCCCTCCAGGGCCAGGACGGTGTGACTCAGTGACTCACTAGAGATTGCACCACCCACATGTAGATGTTTAAGTTGACAAAGGGATCCTCATGGAGAAGCTACATTAGGGGCAGGTGAGAGGGAGGAAATGGTGTTGAGTAGGAGTGCGGTCTTACTTCCACTTGTTTCTTTAAATCTACTGTCCCAGCTCTGAAAGAAAAGAATGTTCTTGATAAAACGAGACACACCGACCAATGGGATAGAATTGAGAACCCAGAAATATACCTGCTCTTACCTGGACAGTTAATCTAGACAAGCTAAAAATATACATCAGAGAAAGGACAATCTTTTCAGTAAATGTTGTTGGGAAAACTGAGCAGCCACATGCTAAAGAATGAAACTAGACCACTCTTCTTTCACATCATATACAAAAGTGAAGAATGGATTGAAGACTCAGGTGTAATACCTGAAACCATAAATACATAGAAAACACTCCAAATTAGCCTGTTGGCCCTAGTGAAGTATTTGGGTACATGACTGCTTCGAAAAAGAAAACAAAAGAGAATACAAGCAGATCGGACTGCATCAAACTAGAAAGCTTCTGCATGTGAAATAAAGGTATCATTAAAATGAAAAGATACCATCTGAATGGCAGAAAATACTTGCATATCATACATCTGCAAGGGGCTAATATCTAAGGTCTACAAAGAAGTTATACAACTCAACAAAAGAAAACAAAAACTAAACAAAAAGTCAATCAAGAAATGAGCATGCCTAAACAGACTTTTTTCCAAAGAAGACAGACAGACAGATGGCCAATAGACACATTTAAAAAAAAATCAGGGAAATGCAAGTCAAAATCACAATGAGATGCCATTTCACACTAGTGGGAATGACCCATATCAAAAAGGTCAGAAACAAGAAGTGTTGAGGACACTTATAAAATATAGAACTCCTATAAGAGTAAGGATTTTGTGTACATAGTTGGGGGGATATACACAGTGGTCCATCCCCTGTGGAAAAGAGTAGGAAGGTTTCTTGAAATATTAAAAATAGATCTGCCACAGGATCTAGCAATTCCTCTCCTAAGTATTTATCTGAAGAATATATCCATCTTCTTAAGGTGTGGTGTACACACACATATACATAACTACATGTGGGGTGGGAGGGGGAAGGAAAAGAGTGAGAGAGAGGGAGAGAGAAGAATTCTAGTCAGTTATTTAAAAAAAAAGATGAATCCCTGCTATTTGTGACAAAATGGATAGAAATGAAGGCTGTTGTACTGATTGAATAAACCTAAAGGACAGAGCCTGAATGTTTCTGTTCAATTCTGGAATTAAAAAAAAACAAACAAACAGAGAGCTAAATAATGCCAAACCAAAAACAAACCCTAGAATGACTGTAAAACTGAGGCTACCAGAAAGGAAGGCAAAAAGGGGAGAGGAGAGGGGGACAAGGCACAATGAACTATGGTGGGGGACTACGAGTGCCTCAGTGGTGGATACAATGTGGTGACATAACCTGATGAGGTAGGAGCTATGTATCATATGCAGTATGTAAACTACCTTAATAAAAATCACATGTATGTATGTGTTTGTGTGCATGCTCACAAATGTGTATATATGTATAGAACATCCTCACATCCTCAGGAATTCCTCCCAGAAAATGAACTGCTTGCCTAGTGGTAGAGGTCTTTGGGAAGGATCAAATGAGACCCAATCTGTATTCCTAGATACCAGCCAATTACTTACAACATACTAACCTCCCATCAATACAGCGAAAATAATATACTCGATAACTAAACTGTTGGAAGCAAAGGATGTTGCATAGGATCTAGTGTGCACTGAATATGATTATTGAAGAAGGAGGTAGAGTTGGGTAAGGCAGTGCTGGCACATTATGTTGTTCCTCCTAAAACTCAGAAAGCTAGTATGTTGCCTTTTGGTCACCATTTGGGGGTTCTCTACAGTAACATTTGAGAAATCAACCATATATATGTGGATGGATGGATGGATGGATGGATGGATGGATGGATGGATGGATGGATGGATGGATGGATGGATGGATGGATGGGCTGATTGGATAACTGATTTTAAGGAATTGGTTCAGGCAATTCTGAAGGCTGGCAAATCCAAAATCTATAGATTTGACTGGCAGGTTGTTGATACAGAGAAGAATTTCAGTTAGTGCCTTAAAGCACCCTGTTGGCAGAATCCCTTCTTACAGAGGAGATCAACTTTTTAATAACTTCAACTACTTGAATAAGGCCTGCTCACATATGGAGGGGTTAGTGGGCAATAATAATATGCTTTACTCCAATTCTACTAATTTAAATGTTAATTTCATCTTAAAAATGTCTTTATAGAAATATATAGGCTAGTGTTTAACCAGATATTAGTAGCATGATTCAGTCAAGGTGACACATAAAACTAACCATCACAGATGGTGAACTGTCATTGGGTGGCCTTAGGAGAACTCTCTGGTGAAATTCTACCTATTTTCTTCCATGTTAAGTTGAACTCTCTGCCTTGCAGAGTGCACACTACTAATGCAGACTAATTTAAGGCAAAAAAGGGGAGGCAGGAAGAGCCAATAAATCAATTAGTCAAATTATCAAAACTAGTCCAGATCAGGGTCCAGTATGATGTGATATGAGGAACTTCTCCTTCTCCCTACACCCTCCAACACACACACAGCTTTGTCATGCTAAATTTCAGCTTCTTTTTCATCTGAGAACTTCCAACAAATATCCTGGGCAGAATTCCATTGGCCTAGTTAGGTCACATGATCGTCCTTGAACCAGCCACTGCAGCAAAGGTTATGAAAGTAACAATTGACTTAGACCAGGCAGTGGGACCTCTAAACTTCAGCATCACCCAAACTAAGTGAAAAGATACACGAAGAAAGAACATTTCCCCCACAGGAAACATGGTGACTGTTTCCAGAGATGGACAGGCAAAAATATTCATGACTGCTCCAGCCTTCCATACACAGCTTATTTTCCCTGCTTCTCCCATTGCCCAACTTCTTTACCTTTCCCTCTTCCCCTGCATTAATGCACTAACTGCTATCTTTCCCTTTAAAAACCTGGTTCTTTCCTCCTCATTTTGAAACTCCCAATTTGTGTAAGAAAGCAGATGCTTCAGAGACAGGCTGCCTGGGAGAGAGCTTTGAGCCTGATCCTATGCATGTGATAGTTGCCCAGGGACAATTTGGTACCAGCTGATCAGTCAGTGCGTCTGTTCCTGGTGTGGGAGGATAGAACTCAGAGTGACTTCTGACTAATTGATACTGGGAAGAAGACAAGTTATGCTTCCTGTAACTTTGTCCACCTGGCCTGAATCCTATAGAAGGGAAACCAGGGCCTTACCTCTGGGTTGTCACAGACAGGGAACTTGTCACTGAAATCTAATTTAGAACAGTTTCATCACCCCCAAAAAGAAATCCCATCCTATTAGTAGTCACACTCCATTTTCCTCCTTCTTTAGACCCCTGGCAACTACTATAATCAATTTTCTATGCCCAGAGAGTTGAATATTCTGGATATTTCCTACAAGTGGAGTCATTCATTGGTAGTCATTTGTGATTGGTATACTTCCCTTAACTTAATGCTTTAACATTCTTCTGTATTGTGTATATGTCATTATATCATTCCTTTTTATTGCTGAATAATCTTCCATTGTATGAGTATACCATAATCAGTGGATATTGGGGTCACTTTTACCTTTTACTATTAGGAATAATCTGCTTTGGATATTCTTATCCATGATTTTATGTGTGTATATGTTTTCATTTCTTTGGAGTGTATGCCTTGGAGAGGAGTGGAATTGCTGGGCCATAAGGTAACCACACTTAACTTTGAGGAACTGCCCTGTTGTTTTTCCAAATTTGTTGCACCATTTTCCTTTCCCACAAGCAATGGGTGAGGGTTCCAGTTTCTCCACATCTTAGTTGAACGGGTTGTTGTGTTTTTGATTACAGCCACTCTCCTGGGTGGAGAATAATGTCTCATTGTGGTTGGGTTGGCATTTCCCTGTAGCATCCTTTCATGTGCTCATCAATCATCTGTTTATCTTTTTTGTAGAAATATATTTTGCCTATTTTTAATACAGTTGACTTTTTATTAAGTTGCAAATATTCTTTATTTATTTTGACTGCACTGCTGACATAGGTTCTCAGAGTCCTCTGAGGCCTTGACTTTTAACAGCTTTTGAGTTCAGGAGAATATCTTTTATTCAAGCCTGTGGGGAAGCCAAGGGAAAGATGAAGCTATAGTTTATAGGATAGCCAGTGATTTGGTGTGCCATTTAAAGATATCTCTGAACCTGACTCCTCATTTCTTTCCATCTTTTTTTTTTAGATATTGTCAATAATGCTGAAATGAATGAATAGCACAAGGAATATTCTGTAACTTCCTCTAATTCACCAGCCATTAACATCTTACTCTCTGTGTGTGAGATTTGTGTGCTTTCAGGGTTAAATACTTTGCAAATAATTCTCAGACATAATGCCCATTGCCTCAAAGAACTGTAGGATCTGTAGGCTATACTTGCTTATACTTCTACATACCCACCATACTTTTATCATAACTAGAAAAATGCCATGTTAATTCAGTAATGTCTCATATTCATAGATGTTCCCATTCTCCCAGTTCATTTTCATATTTTTATATCATTCTCCCAAATTTCCCTAAAATAATCTAGTATCCATTTAGGTTCAGTTGTTACATGTGGTTGTCATGTATTCCAAAGTTCTATAAGCTATAAAAACAAAATCAGGTTTTTTTTGTTTTTGTTTTTGTTTTTGTCTTTTGTGACATTGATATATTTTCAAGAGCCAAGGCTAGTTATCTTTAGAATGACCCACATTCTCCATTTGTCTCATTGTTTCCTTATGACTGGAATTAGGACAGACGTTTCATTGCAAGAATATTGCATGATGATGCATATACTTCCCTTGCTTAACACCTGGAGGTAGACGCTGTCAACTTATCCTGACACTGGCCAGGCTTAATCAAGAGGGTATATGTCAGATCTCTCCATGACAGAAGTAACTTCTCCCCTCTCCCCACTTTGGTTTATAAGTAATCTGTGCAAATGTGTTGGTACTTCAAAGCCTTTCACTCAATTGCAGCTTATATCAATGATGCTGATTCAAACTAGTTATTACATAGAGGGTTGAAAGTTAGTTTTCTAATTCTGTTATTCTATTATTTTCTATACTTAGGTGACATTCTTGTACCACGAAAAGATTTATTTTTTATTTTCTCTTTATCTCTTAGTTTTAGTTTTCATTAAAATTTTTCCTTTCCTTTTCTCCTTTGTTTTTTTTCTTTTTCTCACTAAAAACTCAAGCATCACTTTAATTGCTGTTGTTTCCTAATTTAAAAAATTAGATTATTTATCTTCTCAATAGGTACTTTAGAGTACTCACTGTATACCAGGCATTATAATTTAAAAATTAAATTTTGTGATCTTTAAGGTCTCTTTCATGCCTAAATTATTTTGTGATTCTACAACCAGAGTGTAGCTCACATCCTTGTACCTGTATCTTTGTATCTATCTCCTGCTTCTACACTGTGAATTTATTTGCTGATTATATCTTAGAATTTGTGAAAATGTTTTTATAGAGTTGTATTTGTTTTTTATTAATGATAAGTACAATAAACTTAATGTTTATAGTTAGGAACTTTATTATAATCTGTATCTCATAATATTGAAGACATGGGGTTAGTCCAACACTGAGGTTTGTTGACATTTTCTGATACCATCAGAGATGGTAGTGGTGTACCTGATGGCAGGCAGGTGCTCTGGATAAAGTAAATGGTGATGATGGTTACAGGTATTCCATTAGGTTACCATTAGTTTGCAATAAGTAGTTGACCACTACTCCCCTTCCCCAAATAAAAACAAAATAACAGGTGATTCTGCTTACCCTGTTATTCATAATGTTTATTCCCAGACTATATGTGAGGCAGGATCACCTCTGCTTTAGAGCAAATGTGCCTTTGCTTTTACGGAACCCACTTGCTTCTTGCTACAGGGGCTTCTCACAGTCTGGTTTCACACATCAGCTGTCCATCCTCCCTCTGTCTTATGTCACTATGTTTTGCAAGCATGAAATATGAAACGATACTTTGCAAGCATGCTCCTTATTACACATTGCACATTTTTGTCTCTGTAATACATTTATCTTAATATGTATTACAGAGACATAATTGATGGACCCTACATGGAGCCATCAGTTACATTGTGCCTCGTTGTTCATTTAAGAGATAAGGTAATTGAGTATATTCTTTTTGCCTTATACAGTGACTTCAGAACCTAACCTTGAGTAAGATGTCTGTACTATTCTGCTCTTGCAAACCCATCTCTGTATGGTTTTGATGTATATCTCTTTTCCTGTTAGATGTTTTCCTTTCTCTTGTGCTGATAGAGCCCACTAGCCTCTCTTAATTAATCCCACTTCAGTACTGCTGTATCAGTTATATCTATGCCCTTCTGCTCCCTACCACCCCCACTCTTCCCCAGTAACTGGCAGGAGAAATGAACTTTATTAACCCCAGGATATCGTAAGTTCCAATTTTACTGCTGTCTGAAAATAGCTTCTCGACTGCAATAAAAATAGTGCACACCTGGTAAACACAAACACGCCAATATATTGCTTTTTCTGAATTGGTGCTCCTTTCTTGGGATTTAGAGCTTATATAATTTTAGATTCCTTAATACAAAAGTGGTTCTGCTAAATTCAATAAAAAGGAAGGATATAGAGTGCTTTACACATTCCAAGTGACACAGAAAAGCAGGCCTCCGAAGGGAAGTGCCTATGGTCACAGGAGCAGGGAATCTAGTCTGTTGGCCCATCTTCCCTCCTGTGCCTCTCTGCTGAGAGTCATGGGAAAAAGAAACTAAAAGGGCTTCACTGGGATTATGTTCCTCATAGAGGGTGTGAAAGGTTATTAACATGCCCACCAAAACTGGGAGCAAGCATCTTACCTGGGGAAACCTAGCCCGCTTTTTCCCAGAAGAACGAGGTTGGGTAGACATAAGTCATACTGTTCTCCATCAAGCACCACTATGCATCATTGCAAATCACTGTCTGTGATGCCCTTTGTTTTGGAGAACAATACATTCTGCCATTTTTCCTTTGTAAACAGTCACCAGTATTATAATAAACTGTGTCTGATGATCCATTTACTTTTCTTCTTCCTTCAACTTTTCCCACCTCAGCTAGCCCTCCAGAAACCTGAGTATTCAGCTGCAGTTCTGTGGACAAAAGATATGGAAGGGGAGAGACAAATAGACAAAGGAAAATGGGTTAAAATGATTAACTTTCTTCTGGAAATTTCCAGCTGTCTAATATTTATTTCCAGAGATCAACCTTTCTCATTAGGAATTCACTGGCTTGAGCACTGCAGCCTGGAGCTGTGGATATGTAAATGTCAACTCTCTCACTGGCAAGTTGGTGAAATCTGCTGATGACACAAATCTGCGTAGGTTTGGGAGAAGGCAGGATGGTGAGAAACTCCAGATGCATCATAGCAAACTGTGAGTCACCTAGACGGGTCAATGGAGTGTCTGCTTGCTGGGTGGTGGTGGGAAGTAGAAGAGGAATTAGCATATTTAGCACCAGAAGGAAAGAAGTCAAACCTGAGGGCAGCAACATTATTTAATGGCCTTCCACACAGTCAACTGGAGTCCTTTCTTAGATCTGGTACTAAATCTGACTCTTCCTGTATCAGAGGGGAACGAGGGAGAAATAGAGCTATATGCAGAAAAAGGAGGACAGCAAAGTGCCTGGTTCACATATCCGGAAACTATTTTTTAAATAGGAATGTTGATAATAACAGTTAACCATTTATTGATTAATTGCTATGTACCTGACACTACTACTGGCATTTTACATTTATCATGAATCTGCTCAATAACTCCATGAGGAAATGCAGATGACAAAACTGGGGCTCTGGTTAATTGTTTAAGGTATCAGAGTTAGTACACAGCAAGAAGATAAGAATAAAGAGCTTCATACTTCTGCTGCATAAATGACAGGGGCATGGTTTCTTGATGCCTCATGAAATATTAGCAGGAGTCCCCAGTCTGGTTGGGGGATGTCTGGATAAGGACCTCGTGCTAAAGCCCCACTCCAGAGTATTTATTTGTATTTTCCATTAGCAAATATTTACTGTACTACTCCTTTATGCTAAATAGCTACACACCCTGATAAACAGAGGAAGAGCCCCAGTAGGAAAATCAGCTTCTTAATTCCCATGTTCTTATACCCACAGGCCAGAAACTCTTACACATTTCTCCCATTTAGGGCCACCTTTGACTCCTAACTCTTGTTTAACTCCTTGACCATAGTCTTAGAATTGAACAGATTTTGGCTCCTCCCCTCCTTATTTATAACTTTAAGTTAAGCTTGGCTAAATTTATTTACTGAAGAGTAAGGCTGGGGAGGAGGGGGCAGGGGGTAAAGAGGTAAGGGGAGGCCCAATGAGTCTGGCATCTAATAGCAAAACACTAGGAGAGAAAAACTGACAATATTTGAAACCCTGTTTGATTTCAGGGCACATTACCACATGTAATTCTCCCAGGAGTCCTGCTAGATCCATGTGAACTGTCCTAGCAGAGTCTGTTCTAGAGCATCTGGAGAAAAGGCCAGTCCCCACACACTTGATTTCAGATTTGTGACATCTTAAACAGAGAGTTTCTGACTTACAGCACTGTGAGATCCTGAATGAGTGTTGTTTTAAGTTGCTCAGTTTATTTTACTACTTAATAAACTGAGTATGGAAAGTTTCGCTGGCTTGCCCAAGACACACAGTTTACAAATGCTAAAGTCAGGGTTTTTTATTTTTGTCTTTTCTTTCTCTCATCCTGTGGGTTCCATCTTCAAAATGTATTTAGAGTCTGACCACTTCAGAGGAAATAACCCCTCTGGAACTTCCACCTCCCATCTGAGCCACCATCATTGCCTGGATTATTACAGCATCTTATAATTGGTCCCACTGCTCCCCTGGCCTACCCCACTCTGGTCTTTTTTCAGCACGGTAACCAGAGCGATGTGCTGAACTGATTGAATGAGTCAGATCAAAATGGCTCAGAAGCTCCTTTTTTCTGAGTTAAAGCCAAAATCCTTACAGTGGCCTGCCAGGCTCTTATAGGGCTTGTGTAAGTTAACCCCCAACTGTAACCTTAGGGACTTCTCTCTTGCTGCTTTCCTTTGTGCCCTCTGCCCCAGCCATCTGGTCTCCCTGATGTTCCTTGAACACATTAGCTAGTTCCTTCCTTAGGAATTTATGCTTGTAGTGCTCCTTCTGAGGACAGCCAGGTAGCTAGTTTCCTCATGCCCCCTTCCTGTTGAGACTGGCTCCATTCAGATTATTTAAAATTATGATAGTTATCTCGCAGGCTATGGGTGGTGTAATAGAAAGAAATGGTACATCTTCCACAATCTTTGTCCTTTGATGTGACTTTCATGCTTGATATAGCAAGAGGTGAAAGGAAAGTCATCTGGGTCTACAATTATAAATCAGTAGACTCTGCTATCACCCAAATCAACTTGTACCAGAGTCTGTTCTAGAGCATCTGAAGAAAAGGCCAGTCCCCACACACCTGATTTCAGATTTGTGACATCTTAAGCAGAGAGCTTCTGACTTACAGCCCTGTGAGATCCTGAATGAGTGTTATTTTTAAGCTGCCAAATATCTGTGTTGATTTGTTAGAGCAGCAATATAAAACTAATACACATGGCAGATAGGCCTCAGCTTTTATAGCAGATTTGATCTTTCTGCAGCATCTTGACAGATTTGATCATTTCATATAGCAACATATTGTAAGAATTCTGAGACTACATGCAAAGTCCATGATGGCTTAGCAGTATCTGAGAGTCATTGTGTGTTTGCCACATTCATACCCTCATGATCAGGCTCTCTTCCCACTGAACTAGAGTGGAGAGGTAGAGTGCTTTAAAGGGAATTAATAAAGTTGTTAAACTGTGATCAGAAACAGAACATGGACCATTAAAGAAAATCAACCAGCAGAATAAGAATTGCATAGTATAAAATACCATTAGTCTGTTTAGGTGTTTAGGCTGCTGTCATAAAAAATATAGCCTAGATGGTCTCTAAATAATAGCTATTTCTTTCAGTTCTGAGTGCTGAAAAGTCCAAGATCACTGCTGACAGATCAGTGTCTGTTGAGAACTGGCTTCCAGGAACTTAAAAAGCTGTCTTGTCTTCTTCCTGTGATCTTCCTCACGTTTGATTCTAAGAACTCCTCATGACCTAATCTCCTTCCAAAGACCCTACTTGCTAATACCATTCATTAGGTTGTGGATCAGAATTTCAACAGGAGTTTACGGTAGGGGAATACACACTCAGCCTATAGCAAAGACCTAGAATGTAAATTTTATTAGTGCACATGTTTTCCTTTGTTTCACCACTGCTTTGTCATCATCTAGAACAGTGCCTGACATAGTAGATGATCAATACAATTTTTTAAGTTAAGCTCTAGATAACAAGGAATAGGAAGTAATCAAGTCATTGTTGAACGGAATGTCTGTTTCTACCACTTAACAATTTCTTATCAAATAGGAAGATAGTCATTTCTTTGCATGAGGCTGTGAGAATTTATAGAGGTAGGTAATAGCCTAAAATGCTGAGTCAAATGCTTTGGCACCTGCTCAGATTTGCCCAGTGGTAGCTGTTTTAGAATTACTATATCAATTAGGATGCTTATTTGTAAGTAACAGCCATGACCTTGGACTCACTGATACATTCAGGGGGATCTTTATTCAAAAGCTACCTGGAAGCTTACTGAATCTCCAGGAGGCTGAAGAGCTAGGCTCTCAGCACACGCAGATGAAAGGCATGCACTCTGCTGTGCCAAGAAGCAGAGCTAGCCAGAGGATGGGTCCTAGTGCCTGTGGCTACAACCAATACTCAGCTTGTGCACCTGGACACTCCTACTGCCCTGAGAAACCCATGTTGCAGTTGTTTGAAAAACTAACACTTTCCACATCTTTCTCTTTTGTGTCATTAGAGCCAGGTGTAGGCCCTGAGGATGTACACACGATTGCTCAGGTATGGCTCGTCCACTCTTCCAGCTATCAGAGAGAGATTTCACTTTCACCTTCTCAGGTGTGAGGTAGGCTCAATCATCCATGAGTAAGGCAGGAATTCTCCAGCCATATGAAGGAAGGAGTTTAGATGCCAGGTAGCAGCTCCCTTTCCCCAAAGACAAAAATCCCAATTCATTATCACCTTACTGATCCAAGGTCAGAAACTGTTTCAGGAGGGCAGGGGAAGCTCCATCTCAAGATCATTCCAGGTAGGAAGGAAGAATTTCCAGGCTGTTCAGATATAAGAGAGGGTATTTTTTGTTTCATCTGGCTCTAGCTTTCAACTTGACCCTCTTAAGGTTATTCTACACCAAGGCATTCATGATGAAATTATCACACATGTCTAGTTCAGAATAAAGTTAGAGCAGTGAGATAGTGGGATGCATGAGCTTTCTTTGAGTTCACTTGCAGATATTTTAACCTTTATCCTCCCAAAGATCCTACAGAGACCTGTGAAACATCCAGTGATGAATAATGTCACGATTATCCAGTCAAATGTTGATCATAATTCTTCTTCTATACTAAAGAATACTTTCTAAAAATTAATGATATTATAATATTTACCTAATGCTCAATTTGTAGCTGCTGGCTATGTACTTTAATTTATGCATGGTCTCATTTAATCCTTCATTTTGTGAGACATGGTATAATTATCCCTATTTTATAGACTAGGAAATTAAGAATGAGGGAGCAGGTAAACCATGTTTTGGGTATTTGAACTTGGACTTGAAGGAAGGTGTACATGACACCAAAGGTTATGGTCTTAATTAATGTAAAGCCAATACAGCATGAACAATAAAAGTTCTTTATAGAGCAAGCTTTGTTACTCACCATTGAGCTTTTAAAAATCTCAGTATTTAATGCAAGTTCAGCATAAAGACTATAGAAAAGACTGCAGATACTTTTTAGATTTGGAGTGGGAATTCAGGAATTTTTGGATCCCTAGATCTTTTTTGAGGTTTTACCTATAGATAAAATTGATGTTTTTTTGATAGTAGTAACAGTATGTGACAACTTATAATTTTTTTCTGTGATCAGAAAAATGAACTGAGTTGCCTATATTTATTTCCATTAGCTCAATGATTATATGTAATTAAAACTAACACATCATCAAAAAAGGTCGGAATACAAAAAACATAAAATTATCTTTTTATAGAAAAGTGAAGGCCACTAAGAAATTTCTGCTACACTGATCTCTATTATCAATGCCAAATCCACTGTTCTGTCTTTTCCTTTTTTCCATGCTTCCCCTTCAACTTTCTATTTCATTTATTACCAATTTTATTTATTCACTGTCAATATTCTCCTTTCAGAACTTAAGCTCCTTAAGATCTATGGCCTTTGTTTCATTTTCTCATAGATTACAAATGCAAGGACGGGTCCTCCGGTATAGTAGTAACACACTAAATATTTGTGGAATGAATAAATGGAATAAGTCATAGTAGAAGTAAAATAAGATGAGAGGGACTGTCTAATTTTTTTTAAAAAGAGACTAGGTCTTGCTATGTTGTCTGAGGAACTGCAGACTCTTGTTGCCCAGGGTACACCAGACTCAAGCGATCCCCAATGTCAGCCTCCCAGGTAGCTGGGATTACAGGCATGCACCACTATGTCTAGTTAATTTTTGAGACTAGGTCTCGCTATGTTGCCCCAGGTGGGTCTTGAACCCGCAGATTCAAGTGATTCCCAGTCTTAGCCTCCCATCCTAGGCTGGGATTAAAGGCACCTGCCACCACGCCCGGCTAAGAAATTTCTTTTTAATACTGAATAATATTGCATTGTGTGTAAAGACCACATTTTATTTGCCCATTTATCTTTTAATGTGCACTGAACAATGCATAACTGTGAATATAGCTGTACAAATACAGCTGTTTAACCCTCAGCTTTCAATTCTTTTCTGAGTATACCCAAAGATGGAATTGCTGAATCGTATGGCAATTCTATGTCTAATTTTTTAGGAACTGCCATACTATTTTCCACAGCACCTGTGCCATTTTACAGAGAGAAGACTCTTTTTAAAAATTCATAATACAATTGTATTTTTAAGAACCTATGTTCCCTACTTTTATGAGAAATTTTTAAATCCTTTTTTTTTTGCTGTTGCTGCTGAAATGCTTCTAATGCACCTTTTTTTTTTCTTTAAAAAAACTTCCTGTCTTTTTCCATGTGTATCTTTTTAGAACTTAATTTTTGTCAGGTTTCCCACTCATCTAAGAGAGTCTCTGCCCAATGTTAAAGAGAAAGTCTATTCCAGATTCAGGTAAATGTTGTGTGTCTATTACCCTAAGATCTGCTCTCAGCCCTGCTTCCACTCTGCAGCTCGCCCAGATTTCTAGGCGAGGGTGGCGTCATTGTCCCTGAAAAGCTTTGGAACATTGCCCTAAAAGACATGTTAAAGTCCCTTCCACTTCCCAGCACTTTGCCAGCCCTCTGTGACTAATCTGAAAATGGATCTTTTGAGAAAAGAAGGGGAAAAAATGAGAGAGAAAAGCACCCTTCCAAGACAAATACTGAGAAATTGCTAAAAATAATAGGTGTTTTATTGTTTTTCTTCCTAAAGGCCATATTTTTGGCTGGCTTTAGCTATTATTCATCCCCCTTGGGCACATTTTATTTTCTCTGAAAGATTGTATAGTAATGGGGAATAGCTTATAATTTAGGTTACAAAGTGTGAGTGTGTGTGACATTTCCATATCCTACTTGGTAGCTCTTATCTCTGTTGTTATCTAAAAAACATTTTTTTCCACAGGCATTGTTTGAAAGCAGGCAATCCCCCCTAAAAAACAGGGATACCTACCTACTGTAAATATATATATATATATAAAACATGGTCCATTTCCATGATTTTTAAGAATAGACTCTATGACCATGTCTATCACATTTACAATATTGTTTTGTACTTTAGCCCATAGCTGGAATTATATTCATCTTCATGGTCCTAAAGCCCCCAATATTGGTAATTGGGTGTACTGGATTTCTCCAGGCCTTTTGGAGTGAGGACATAATTCCATTTTCCTTAGAGAGTAATCTTTGAGTCATTTCTTTTCAGGATTCAGCCACCCCCCAAAAAAAACATTCTACAGGATGGTGTTAAATAGCAAGGGCTTTGTAGTCTGCTTACATGTAAGTTTACATGTGCTTACATGTGCTTTACATCTGCTTACATGTGCTCCCACTACTTGTATGATTTGAAATTTATGAATTTCAAATGAAAATTACTATATATAGGTCAGTATTAGTTTTTGCATCTGTAGAATGCAGAAATTAATAGTCCTATCTCAATGAATTAGATCGAACAGTTAGCAAACAGTGCCTGGAACAAAGTACAAGCTAAATAATTATTTCTTCTTATTCTTATTAAATTATAAGCTTCCTGAGGGCAGAATCTGCTTCTTTTCATCTTTGAATGCAGAGTTTATTAATGCACAGTAGTATTCATAAATCACCTGTTGAAAGGAATTGTTACTGGAAAAAGTGTAGATATTATACAATTATAAAATTAGAGTTTTTTTCTGTGCTGGGTTGTCAACTGTAATCATTGTGGCAACTAAGATTTTTTTTTAGTATTTACTGTATGCTAAGTTTTGAGTTACATTTTACATGCATTAGCTCATTTAATCCTCACACTAACCTCGGGTGGTTACTAAACCCATTTTAGAGATGAGAAAAGTCAACAAAGAGACACTTAGGAACTTCCTCTTTCAATAAGTACCATGGCCAACATTTGAATTCACCTAACTTAGTTCCAAAGTTCACGCTTTTAACTTCATGAGTTACCAGGTTTTTGTTCATAGAGCCCCTTTAGTTTCTTAAAAGGGTTTTGTTTATATACATATTATCTATAAATATTTGCCATAATCAAAGTTAGCTAACAATGTAAAATACACTGACTTATTAATGCATTTAAATTATAAAAATTGTAAACTTAGTAGCACATCAATACCACATTTTCAAAGCAATAAAAAATTAGTGTGCTGATGACATTGTTCTTAAAATGTTAATGTCTAGCTTAATAGAAGACAGCTGCATAATCATTTCTGCTTCTGCATTCAATTTGTTGTAATATCACAAATCATTTAGCCTGTGGAAAACTTCATTGAACATTCATTAGAGATGAGAGTGAAAGTGACAGTACCTTAGTATTGTTATAAAAATATGTTATGTCTCATGGGGTCCTTAGAAAGATTATAGTGATCCCTGGGAGCATCCAGACCACCGTCAGAAAATGAAATCCTACCTTTTCCTGCTTTTCAAGTAGGAAGTTTGTGATCTGGTTAGAACAGGAAGGGGCAAGGTGTGGAGAGGTCTATCTAACCAAAATATGCTGAGATGGCTGCCATGGTCAGTAGCCTAACTTCACCTATTTCTCATAAAACTTACATACTTGTCTAGAGAGACAGGATTTTTAACATTCAGTTTATAGTTAGGAATGAGGCTTGGGACATCTAGCAGAGGTAGGCTTTGAATCCGTGTCATCTGAGTCCTTGTAGCCAACCTACTATTTCTCGGGAAAGTAATCAACATACTGCATTGTTATGTGAGGCCCAGCAAGTGAGTGGCCTCTCTTAATGAGAACTATGGGTATGTGGTGACAGAAATCCAAGTCAAACTTGTTTCAGCCAAATAAAGGAAATGTATTATTTATTTATCTATTTGTTTGTTTGTTTGTTTGTTTACTTACTTACTTATTTACTTATTTACTTATTTATTTATTTATTTGTTTGTTTGTTTGTTTGTTTGTTTGTTTGCCAGGAAAGGTGAATGGTAGTTAGCTTCAGAATGGCTAGATCTATTTGCTCATAAAGTCAGAACTGAAAATCGTCTCTTTATCTCTTGATTTGTTTTTTCTCTCAGTGGGCATCATTCTCAGGATTTCATGGTAGCAACTCTAGTCTTTATCTAACCAGTTTGACAACCCCTACAAAAAATAAAATAAATCTTTCCCAAATGCTTCAGTATTAGTCCTGGTAGTGACTCTCTTCTTGTCTACTTGATGCAAGAGTCTGTTCATAAACCAACATCCAGGCCAATCAAACAGGCAGCTGCATTGTCCGGGACTAAGACATATGCCAAACCCTAGAGCCCCTGGCACAGTGAGGGCAAACCCAGCCACAACAGTTCTTCTCAGTTACTTTATCTGGGAAAGGTAAATGGACAGTTCCCAAGTGAAAACTGAATGCTCTTTATTAGAAAATGGGGCAAAGATTTCTGGGTGGAAAACCATGCAGAATGTCCAAAAGGGATTCCATTTTTCTCATGTTAATCATTTAAGCTCACACACCATAAATAGTATTGATTGATCTTTGCTCATTTTTTTCCTTCTGTGAGGTTAAGTGCAATGTTGTCATTATATCAAAATGTTCTTTGGCCCTCTACTCTTAAGAAATTTACAGTGGTGTCCTATAGATAAATCAGGCATACAGAAATACTCTAAAAATAGCTACTAGTCATCAAATTAGCATATGGATCTGAACTCATAGTGCAGGCTAGATGTAGAGGATCACAGTGGACACATATTTGGTACAGAGCATCTTTGATGTGTGAATTGTAAGGTGGACACACAATGGCTTGTCTTCTGCAAGAGAGAGTTCTGAATAAGTCTTTTCACTATTTCTGGCAGACAATGTGTTGAAACTGAAAGAGTTGTAAGGCAGAGACTCAACAAAAACTGGATCTCTTCTTCCTCCCCTTATCAACAGTGTCATCACTTGCTTGCTGGCCCAAGTGTTCATGTCCAGGTAGAACCTGAGAAGTACACCATCTCTATTCTTAACATTTTGAAGCCCTTGCACATAGAGTAAGCACACGTTTCAACAACCTGTGTCCAGCACATTTTAACCACAATTCTACACCCTGATAAGAGGCAAACAAAAGCAATTTTCTGAGGGTAGTGATTTTCGCTGGAAGGTGGTATAAATAAGAAGAATGAATGGTTGATTTTTGCAATGAAGGGACTCAACAATATTTGTTCTGATAAACTGCCACAACTTTCTGACTGGATACAGGTGAATTGCAAGAAATGAAATATTAAAAGAAAGCTCTTATTTAACCAAAATGTTATTTAGCCACTTAGGATTTCTATTTAAAGAGTATTAAAAAAAAAATTCCGGCACTGCATATGTTGTGACTGAGCATTATTATTAACTGCTGCGATACATTTGTTTAAAGAGAGAAGGAAAAATGTAGCTTGTATTTAGTGAAGTCTGTTTAGCTGTTAACCAGTCTTTAGGAATTCAGATATTTTTACATTTATTTCAAGAATCAAAAACAGCTCCTCTGAATTAGTCTTTATTGGAAATTTCATTTTTAAATTTTCACGGGGTGATCTCTTTGAAGCTCCTTTTTCCCCCTTTCAATCCAGAAAGATATTTCTTTCTAAGATGTAATAAGACTCACTTGATTTAGTGAAAAAATGGAAAAAATTGGCTTTTCTACAACCAATTGGAAATTTTCACCTCAAACATTTTTGGTTTGATGCTTAGACCTGCACAATGTGAATTGGCCTGAGTTCTATACTCAATCCTAAATGGTGAGCAAAAAGAACTACCTGCACTTTCTATTCATAACTCACCTTCTAGTGGCACATAGTGGAAATTTTTTAAAAATCTCACCTCCCCAGTTTTGATAGCAAAAAGTCTTTGCACTATAGTTAATAAAAATGGTCACCAATTTCTCTTGATTACTTAGCAGCGCTGTCAGCAGCACTGTATTAGCACACACTGCCACTGAAAAACACCAGAGACTGGAGAACTTAACATATATCCTCTCATAGTTCTAGAAGTTGGAAGTTCAAGTTGCTTTAGGAGTTGATCTCTGCTCAGTTAGTGTCTCATAAGTCCTCTCGTCTTGGCTTGCAGACAGTCACCTTCTTGCTTATCCTTCCCTGACCTTCTGGAGAAGAAGTTCTGCTGTCTTTCTCTTCTTATAAGGATACCAGTCCTATAGGGTTAGGGTTCTATCCTTATGACTTCACTGAATCTTTTATTTTACATTCTTTTAAACACCATCTTTAAATACAGTTAAATGGGGTTTAGAGCTTCAATATAAGAATTTGGGGAGAGGACATCATTCAGCACATAGCAATCATTCTATATTTTTCTCTTTCAAGAAGGATAACTGGGACTCTTTTCTGTGCTTCTAATTCACATGGTGTTCTTTTAAACCAGGATCTCTGTTAGGAGAACTCAACAAGCTTGCTGTGGGTGGAGAAAGGACACAATAAACTGTTTCAGCTGGTGAGAGTGACATGCAAGATTAAAAGCACAAAAAATTTAATCTCATCTCTTTTTGTTCTCCTTTCCTGTAAATGTAACCTGTCCTATTTGTAACTGCCTGTTTATTTCACAGCCCTCTTCTGATGGATGTCTGTTATTAAAGTGGATAGGGCCCTGAAGTGGTAATAACAAAGGCGATTTCCCAAGACAAGGAGGTTTGCTTAGTGGGGAGATTAGCTCTGTGTTCAGCAATCTAGTCTTTGTCAAGAGACTAGGAAGAAAAGACTGGGGGTTAGCACTTCAAGGTTTCCTCCATCATTAGTTTAGCATTGAGTTTACATGTATTAAGGCATTTTCAAGATAATTGATTTAGACCCCTAATCCTTTACTTACATGTGCTCACTTAGGCATTTATAGTAGAATGGCATTTGAGATGTGGTAGATGTTATCCCCATTGTTCTAGAACTTTGGCCAAGACTCAGTGGGTGCAAGAATGCCACATATTAAGTTCAGAAATTGGGATCATCCCGGATTCAGTGGCAAATGTCTTCAATTCAGGACAGTGGGCCTTGCCAGCCTCACCCCAATCCAAGTTGATAAGAGGTAAACAAGAAATAGAAAAAGGTTGTCTTTTTAGAGACAAGAGGGTTTTCTAAAAGCTGTTATTCCCCTTCCCTTCCTCTAAGAGGAGTAGAGAGTTGTTCCCTTATTGTGGCTGACCAAAGCCCTGATGATTCCTTTAGATTCTTTTGGAAGCTGCCAAAGAAGTTAGAATTGGTGAGTGTTAGCTATTCTTCTGTAACCTTGCTTTGATTTTAATGAAAGCAGGCCTTGGACCAAATCCCCCCACACATACAGACATAAATGAATATTCATTACCAGAGTAGGCTCAAAACAGCTCATAAACCCACTCTGCTAGTTGAGCACAGTCGCAGCGCACCATCCTTTACAGTAGTGGTGCTTCGTTCTTCTCCTCACTGGATAACCAGGGGAGCTTGAGAAACATGTTGATACTACTCCACCCTTCAGAGATTCCCACATCATTTGTCTGGGTGATAGCTGGGTTGTGGGATTTACCAAGCTCCCTATGCAATGCCTGTATCCAACCAAGGGAGAGAACCAGTTTTAGAGGCTCCCACCACACCCTTTATGAAAGAAAGGTTTACTTAAAGCTAACTCAGCAACAACCCAGAATTGGAATTGCATCTACTCTACTTGAGATTCTTTTATTAGAAAATCACCTAAACCTATGCTGCCGGGGTCTCACCAAAGGGGATGCAGGATATAGGCCCTCATGGATTCCCACTCCCAGTTCATACAGCAGTGAGAAGTGTGTACAAACTACTTCAGTTACTCAAACATACTAAATATGTGTGATTTCATCAGTGAAACTCTATGTCTAACATCATGCTAATTTACAAGTCATTAGCTTCACCAGTAAGAACCTATGTTGGTTCCAGAGATGCTTGTTAGCAACTGCTGGCCATTGATGAAGCTGGACTGGGAGAAGTGTGCATGTGGTAGCTGACCCTGGAATATGGTCCTTTCCAATCAAGTGCTAACTGAACTCCCCAACTCTATGCATTCTTTATAGTTTGTCCACTGAGAACCCCCAAAATTAAAGCTAAGTTAGCATATACACGATATCACCCTGGTTGTACAGATGTATTTCAAAGTAAATTATAGTCATATGGCACTACATCTTCATTATAGTCATTTGGCACTACAAGGCCAAATGAGGGATATTCCAGAGAGTTACTTGTAAAATTGGGATGTGTCCTTACTGCCAGTCATTCCCTCTACCCTCCAACCAGTTCAAAGTCTGGTGATAATCTCTGACATTCAGACTGCAGTCATTATGCTAGTTTACTGCCTAGTGCAACAGAAGCAAAAAGATATGGCAAAGAGGAGAGCTCTGACCAGTGGGGTGGCTCAGCACAAATAGGGCCATGACCCCTCTAGTTCTGGAGAGGCACAGACATCATCCCCACTTGGTGCCTGCAGGTGCTGATGTGAGAGAATAGAGTGGATCATTGAGAAAGAGGCTTCAGACTTGTAGGGGAAGATGCACAGGTAGGGCAGAAGGCACATATACTGGAGGAATGTGAACCCATATCTCCACTTGGGAGTCAGACAGATGGTGTGGCTGAAATCCTTTAGTAGGACCACCAATATCTAGGGCTGCTAGGTTCTACCTGTTCATGCCAAAATGTAGAGGAAGGAACAACTATATTGTTAGCTTTTTCTAGAGTGACATTGCTTAACTGTCCCCCCCTTAATTCAAGTGACCTATAACAACAATCATTTGTTTCCTTTTGCTCATGCCAGCTTCTCTTGCATGGGTTGACTGTGGGGAGTGAATTTTGTGGTATAGTTCACAGTAGGATTGAACTAGCTTGTTACTGTGGCAGCCCACGAATCTCCCATGTGTTTAATTTGACATCCAGTAGAAGATGCATGAACTTCCTGGGGAAATTTTTCCTCATCGTAGTGAGCAGTGTAGGAAGCAAGCCATGTGTGTACATGCTCAAAGACTTTCTTCATGCTTGCTAGCATCCGATAGGCTCCACTAAGTCACATGCCCAAATCCAATTTCAGTGATGGAAGGGAATTGCTCCTCCTGGGGAGAGATATTGGAGAGACTGGGTACTTTTGAATCATTTTATAATCTACCACAAGGAGCAAAAAAGAGCCACTTCTAATCTTTATTGTTCCAAATACTAGAGCAAAAAGATCAGGAAAGGAAGCACATATAAGGGTGAACTCTACTCTTTCCCATGCAAACTTTTGAGTTACCTGTTCCGATGGGATGAGGGAAGAATGTTGATATAAATACAAAAATACAAATTTTACAGAGAACAGGGGTTAGCCTCAAAACCTGAATGAAACTCGATTGATTAATTTAGCAGTTGAAAATTTGTAAATCATTAGAGTCAAATTAAAATGTTTGTTGATGGCACCTTCCACCTAACAGGAAAAGGACATTGAGGTTGGTGAAATGGTGGCTTCTCATATTTATACCTCGACATGCTAAGCTACCTTGGTCATCTGTTATATGTGCCAGCTTTGATGCCAGCTTTGAGGGAAGTGCCTGTATAGATTGCTTGCTAGGTGCTTAGTTATAAGAATGGCATATCATAGAAGTGGTGATTGGGGAAATGGGCATACTTGGCAAAACAAAAAGGAACAGAACAGGGAGTCACCATGGAATCTTTTCCTAACTGAGCTGCAAGAGTTGCTTCCTTGCTTTAGAATCTAGTTATCCATCCTTGTGCTGTGGATAATTCTGCCATTTCATACAATACCTTGTCTCATAGGGTGAGTCACAGGATCTAGCTTTCAATAATATTCTAAAAGATCCTTGGAAAGAGGACCCTGTAATCAAATACATTTGAAAACTTTGGTTTAATAAACAACTATAAAAATCTTCACTTGCATAGTTTTTCAAACTCTTTGCTAAAATTTGTTGTAAATATCTAAAACATAGCATAGTTTGTAATGATTGTTATCAATCATTTTGACGGGAAAAAACTTTTATTCAAGAAATAATAGATCGGCACATGATGTAACAAATGCTGGTTTAAGGAATTTATTACTTTGGGTTTTTGAGAATTGTGCTAGCTAAATTCATAGTTTTACAAATTAGATATTTACTTTATTCTGTTATTTTAAACAAATCACCTCCTTTATAATCCGTATCACTTTGTGAGCCTGAATAATAAAATTAAATTCCAATAAGAGAATCTGACAGTGCTAAGGTTTGGGAGAAAACATTTAGAGAGAAATTGTTGAAATAAATAAAATTTTAAAAATTAGCAGATGTCATCATTGATTTTCCTCATTTCTAGGTTGACCAACCCTAGTGCATTTCTTTCTACTGTATTGAAAAGCTTTGTCTCACACTCACCATCCTTTTAAAAAATGTGTTGAAATTGTTTCCTTCTTAGCTCCATTAGCAGTAGGTCCTTCCTTTCTTCTTGACAAACTCCATTGCTGATTCCTCAGTGACAATTCTGAGCATGCTTATTTTCTCTTACTCCATTTTTCTTTGCCTGCACCTACAATCAATCAATATTCCTGGAAAATCCTGTCTCCAATTTTTCTGTTATTCATTAGGGATTGCCATGTTCTCTAAGGCAAGATTGACATAGCCATGTGAGTCCCATTCCTAAACTCATGTGATTTCCACTTCAGGTGGCCCCTTTTCTGCTTGTCAGCTTTACCATGGTGACTTCAAAGGGACCCTTCTTTCCTACCCTCACTGCCTCCCCTCAGCTCAAAAAATAAAACACTCATAGGTTATATCCTCCGATTTTGTACATACCCACTTTTCCCTCGGATTTTTGCCTCCCATCTTCCTCATAAGGTCAGAAAAAGCCTGTACCCACCCACCTCCAATCATAATAATAGTCAATTAATTTAATTCTCACAACAACCCCTTTCATCAACTGACATCATGTTGAATTTTACAGATGAAGATACTGAGGCACAGAGAATTTAATTTGCCAAGGTCACACAGTTAATAAGTATCAGAATTGAGATTGGACCTAGTGTTCTGGTAGTCAGTCCCCTCTCAGTCTGATCAACTTTATAAAAATATTGAACTGTGTTTCTCCTCAGGTAAAATTCTCCCATTTTAAAATGAACAATTTAGTGAGTTCTAGCTTAATCAGAGAGTTGTGTAACCAACACCACTCATCCCTGAATGTTTTATATTTTAAATTTCATATTTATAATATTAATTTTGAAGATACCCCCTTCAGGTATTACCACTGTAGAGACCCACCACCAAATCTTCCATCGTCATCCACAGTAATCCATTGTGCTTCCTTCCATCATTAGTCTTCCCTTCTCCTTCCCTTTCCCCCTCTGGATGATTCATTCAGTTAAGAGTCAGATAAAAACAAATTAAAATCCCAAATACTTTCCCTTGCCCCTAAAAGAAATGTTGGAGCCATTAGTGTCACTTTCCATTGTCCCCTACCCCAAACTGCTGCTGATGATCACTGATCTTCTTCCCATCACTGGATTGTCCTTTGGGACATTTCATATACAAGGAATCATGTAACTTCTGTTTTGTTTTGTTTTTTGTCTGTTTGTTTTTAATTTTAAATTCCCCTTTTCTGGACTGTGCTGTTCAACTTGTTATTTTAATAAAATCAAGATATGCAGTGCACATGCAGTGCTAGCATCTAAACTAATTCAATAAGCGATTACTAAAGCAACAGTAACATGAGGTTCAGGCTTTTCCTTCCACAAGTTTAAATTCATTCTTATGTGATTTTTTTAAACCTTATTTATTAACTGAAAATATTGTTTGCTGATAAAATTTACTCAAATGTTATTAATGAATAAACAAGTCACAGATTATGCCAAAACAGCAAAGATAACCACATGTTTGAGGATTGCAGTGTGCCAGACAGTCATTGAAAAAAAGTGCAGCTAAAAAACATGCAGGCAGCAAGCATCTGAGAATCTGGACACTTCATATCAGTGTTTTAAAGTGGATCATTAGTAGCTTCAGACAAGAGGATCTAAACCTTGGCATGGTTTAATTTCAACTTGGCAATTTTGTTTTTACTAACATCAGAAAGTTATGGTTACACTGTCAATGCTGTGTCTGCTTCATTTGACTTATAAATTTAATGTGACTTAACATTAAAAGCTCACACTACCCGGAAATATACAATTTTATGCATATGGAGCCATTTAACAGCCAAATGCTGGTATTTTTTGTTGTCTTTTGATCAAGTTTTCTTAAGCTTTCAGAGGAATTGCTGTTAGATTTACAAAACATATATTTATCAAATTGTTCAATAAATATTACATAAAACTACCAGCAAAAATTATCTAGAAATCTGTCATGTACAACTAGTTTTCTTTCTGAAAGTCACTCTCATCATCCCAAATAAATTTTAGATTCTAGTTCCCCCATCTCCTCTCTAGACAAGCTGTGTTCACTAATCTCTAAGAGCAAAAACAAGATTGGAAGTTTAAGGACACATGTACAAGACATACACATAACCCACTGAATGTGCTATCAAAGTACTCTGGAAGAAGCGTGAGCCAAATATACAGGGCCCTAAACCTAAGTGAACTGAAATAGCACTGTAACATATGATTCAATACTGTCAATTGCAACTACTTAATAAATAAAAGTTTTAAAATAAGATACAGTACACTTGAAGATCTATTATACTTCAGGAAAGTCCATCATCTTCTTTGCCACTGCAGAAAGACTGTTTTGATGACACACTCTGGCCACAAAGTTAGCAAAGAATTCAACATGACAGAGACCTTTCATTTTGTTACTATTTTGGAGTCATTTTCACAAATGTACAGTTAGCGAACTTAACATCACAACACAGTTAGAATGAAGTCATGTCAATCAACATTTAAAATAAAGCCTGCTCTATTAATTTTTCTTGTTTATCCCCCCTAAACAAGATACATCAACATTGGCATGCACGCGTCACTAGACCAAAAATTATCCAGAACTTGATGAGAGTTGTTGTGGTCAACCACTCAACTATTTCAGTTTCATTTATGACAGGCATCTGAAAGGTCTTAAGTAGATGAGTTCCCCTAATTACATATATTAAGTGATTGGACTTTTAAACTTTCCCTGTAATAGTATGCCTATGTATGTCTAGTTCATAATTGACCGTCTGCCTAACCATTGAAAGAAGAATTGCTGTGATTTCTTGCATTAACTTGAAAAGAGTCCTTTGAATGGATTCATATATTCATTTATTATCTCATCATGATGGATAGTTTAAAGATTATTAGGTCCTAAATCCCTGTCCAGGATAAAGTGAATAAATCAAAGCTTAATGCACTTTGCCACTAATTCCACTAACATGCTTCAAAACATTTGTTGTTTATTTTCCTTATCAAAAAACCCTGAAAGCAGTTGACCCATAGTTTTTTCCTTATCATATGTATAGATGAATCAGTGATTCCTGTTAAGTTGTATCACAGCTGAATAGTAAAGTTTGCTTTTAACTCAAGCTCAGTAAGATGAGGCTCAGTTCTTTTGACTTAGTATAACATTTTCAAAATTCAAAGTTGGCTTTTAACTCAAGCTCAGTAAGATAAGATTCAGTTCTTTTGACCTAGTATAACATTTCCAAAATTCAGTTGTGTTGGAACATGCTTTAATATTTCACTCCTTTTTGTTGCTGACTAATAATACAGTCTAGTGTATGAATTTACCACATTTTGTTTTTCCATATCTTAGTTCGTAGAGATTAGAGCTGCACCTTCTTTTTGGTTATTATGAGTATTGATGCTGGGAATATTTGTGTACAAGGTTCATTGTGTACATACATTTTTCTTGGGTATATGCTTAAGACTGGAATTTCTATATCCTTTGAGAGTTGAGTGTTTAACATTCTGAGGAACTATCAGACTTTTCCAAAGCAGTTTAACCATTGTATAGTCACACTAAAAAATGTATAAGATTCCCAATGTTTCTGAATTTTTATTGTCTTTTATTATAGACATCCTAGTGTATATGAAAACATCCTAGTGTATATGAAAAAAGTGCTATTTTGATTTATATTTCCTTGATGAATAATGTTGAGTAATTTTTAGTACTTATTTGGTATCTGTATATCTCTGACAGAAAGTAAAATTAAAATCATTGGCTATATTGTAATTGGATTATTGACTTTTTGTTGTTGAGTTGTAAGCATTCTTTTTATATTCTGGTTATATATCCTTTATTGGATATATGATTTAGAAATATTTTCTCTCATGCTATGAATTACCGTCTCACTTTTTTGATAGAATCCTTTGGAAAGTAGAGCTTTGAATTGTGATAAAGTCTAATTTACCCTTTTTTTCATTTTTTTAACTTTAGGTTCTATATGTAAGAAGTCACTCATCTGAGGCCATGAATATTTATTTCTCTGTTAAATTTGAAGAATTTTTGTACTTTTAACTCTTAAATTCATTTACTTCTTTCATCATGATTAATTTTAATGGATCTGAAACATTCAATTTCCTTTTCTTGTGCATGTCAACCTGAAGGAGTACTTTCAATGTTTTTTGTCAGGCAGGCATGCAATATTTACCTGGGAATTTCTCAAGTTCAGCCATTTTGCAGTATACTTTTGATGGCTTCTTGCATAATGGTCCTTTTCTTAAAATACTATGAACATGCCATTCCCTGCTTTCTGGCCTCCAAGGTTTCTGATGAGAACTCAGATTTCACTGTTTAACTTTTGACAGTTTATGTTATGTCTAAGAGTAGATCACTGAATTTATCCTGTGGAGTTTGTGGAGCTTCTTGGGTATATAGAATGTTTGTCAAATTTGGGGAGGTTTTAGCTATTAAATATTCACTGTTCTTCCTGCTCTTTCTCAATTCTCTTTCAAGGATTTCTGTTATGTTTATGTTGGTGTCCTTAAGGTCTCTGAGATTCTGCTCATTTGTATTCTTTTTTCCTTCATATTCCTCAGACTAGAAAATCTCAGTTGTTCTTATTTCTAGTTTTTGGCTTATTTTCAGTTAAAATTTGTTCTTCACTTCAACTTCTCTAGTGAGTTTTTTATTTCAATTATAATTCTTTCAGTTCAAGAATTTCAATTAAAGTAATTTTTTACAATGTTTATATTTGTTGGTAACCTCTCATTAGTGAACATTGTTCACAGTCTTTCTTTTAGATATGTTTTCTTTAATTCTTTGAATTTATTTATAACTATTTAAAGTCTTTGTCCGGTAGATCCAATATTTGAACTTCCTCAAACATAATGCACCCAAAATACTATTTTTACAATGGATAAGTTTCTTTTCATGTCTCAATTTGAAATAAAATATGGATATTAGAAATAATATGTAATAGCTCTGGAAACCTTATCTGTACCCTCTGGTGGGTTTGTTTTTGACTGGTTAGTGATTTTCTTGGATAAACTTTATGTCTGTATTCTTTGTCAGTAGTGTCCATTGGGGTCTCAGTTCAGTTATTTTAGTGGCCAGATAATAATTTGAAAGAGATTCTTAACTACATATGAGCAATAAATCTTCCCTCTGTTAGACTTTTTGTGTGTGTTAGATTCAGACTTTGTGTGTGGTGTGTGTAAGGATTCTGTGAAAGGTTAATACCCTGTGTTAGCTCTCCTGCTTATGCAGAATATTAAGGTAAACTGGAGATGAAAGAGCCCTCCTACATTTTTCATGGGCATTTGCACAGGTCTTCACATGCCTGTGTCTTTCTGTGGCTCTAAGAATATGTTGCAGTTTTCCAGGTTTTTGCCAATCTTTTGTTTCCCCTAAATGGTATTACACCTTCAGCACCTATGATGTTAAATAATTGCTGCTAAATGTTTTCAGCAAACATCTGTGAATAGAACTTTTCCCACTGAGCCAGCTCTGATTCAGGTCATATGAAAATAAGCCCCTATTAATGGGATTTTTCCAGGGAACTTCCAGACTGGTAAATTGTAACAACTCTTTATGCTCATTTTGCCCTTGAAGTGACTACTAAAGTACTGCTTTATACAGGTACCACTATTGTAAAATGCCTGGTTTTTAGGGCTACTGCAAAAATGAGGAGAAATAAAGCTAGAAATAAATGCTACAAAACTTAGCTGTTCTTGCTGAGGTTCACCTGTTTTGTTTTTTCCCAAATAAATGTTCCTGTGGTTGTGGCAAGTCTTTGGTTTACTTCTGATCTTAGTCAAAAGGCCGAGAAGTAATGCAAGTCTTTTGTTTAACTTCCAGGGTCCTGGAAAAATTAATTTTGAGTTTTCGCCATTGTCTTTTTTCCTTTTATGGAGTAATGGAGTTTTGGAAGCCCCTCACTGTCATTCTGCAGTTCTAAGGCAATCCTATTTTAATTTATGAACACAAGTTTTTGGAAACCCTTACTAAAGTTTTCTAGAGATCTAATTTCAAATTAATGTAGGAGACTATTGGGTTTTAAGTCATTTGTACAGGAGAACTCAGCAAGTCACTTAATTTTTTTCTACTAGTTCAAGGCCATCAAAAAGATATTTGTAGCTAGTGTATACCTGAAATGATTTAAGAAACATTTTTCTGTAGGTTACATGTTTATTAGAGGATTCTTTCAGATGAATGAATCCTGATTTTCCTGCTGATAAACATTAAAGTTTCTTTACAAGCATATACTACTACAAACAGTGGTAAAGGACATGATATTGGCCACATTATCTTTGTGTCTATCAACCCTTTTGCTAAGATAAATTTATTGATGTGAAATTACAAGCTCAAATAATATTTTAAAATCTGTATGGCTAGGCTAACTTATTTTTAAAGCATCAGAGCTTACATTTTCTTTCCTATGCTAGCATTGGTAATATTTTTCTTTGTGGTTCATCCTTATTCTTTATTTTGAAAGACCCTCAACAGAATATCTGAAACACTGAACACAACTAAAATTAATTAAAAATATTGTTTAAATATATAGTCAAAAAGATTTTTCTGCATCCTCCTGAAAGCTTTTTAAATGAAGTAACTCTAAATATAAAGGAATGAGGCCAACTGTTAATCTGAAAATAGAACAATGAATATACAACCCTTATCCCCACTGTTTAATCTTTTTGAATACCCTATAGATTATAAAATTTGATATATGATTTTTATTGAGATTTTAAACGTCTATTCCAGCTACAACCTGAATAGCTAAAACCCCCCTTTTTGGTATTTGAAATCTAATTTTTTAGCTACTCCTTTGGAATTATTTTTCTCTTTCAACTGAGTTGTAGCAGCATGACTCATCCTTTTGGTTTGTTACTCAAGACTCGGCATCTTAAATTTTAACATACATGCTCTGCTAGCTGGGTTAGATTAGAGCATGATTGTGAGTAATGCAGTACAAGGAGAACCTGGATGTTTATAATGCCTTTAAAGAAAATGACTTGAGTTGTGATCTATCCTTTTCATTACATAAAGAGGGAATAAAAATGATCTCTTGTTGACAGCCTTTCTCTCTTTTACCTTAATGTTTATCTGGCTGCCTTTTGATATTTTATTACTCATCCTACCTTCTGACAAGCAAAACAGTAACATGTGTTTTAGGCGGATCATTTTGAGCTATTAATTGCTTCATTAGAAGAAACTTGGTCCTTGTGCCAGTACCCTCTGGCGTTAGGATTCAGGAAATAAAAGTGGCCCTTTGCTAATTCTCACTTAACTTTTAGGCCAAATCCTATTACAACAAATCCTAGCACAAGGGAATCTTTATATGACAATAGATTTCCAAATCTCAGCCAGACAATGGCCTGCTCTTTGTAGGCAACAACATTCTGCCCTTACATATGCTTTAGTTTTTCATAATTGAATTTGACTGGCAGTTATACTTGGAATCAAATTTATGCTTTGGGAATGGTGATTCTGCACATGAAAGCAAGTAAGAAAAGACCTCGTTTGCCTTTCCCTAAAATATCCTATCAGTGAACCGGGGCAGCCTTATAATAACACTGTGGATCTTCATAAGCATAAAGGATATTAGTCAAAGCCCCTCATCACCATTTGATGTATATATAACTCAGGCTCCTGACACAAGTGAAGGCTTCCAGTCTTTGCTTTTAACATGGTCTCAGACACTTCAGTTGCTGCCAGGACATATCTGTTGAAGGGGCAGGGGATTGGAAACAACTTTGACTCGCATTTCTGTAGTCTTTGCATGGAAAAGATTCACAGGGTGAATTAGGCTTTCTGGAATGGCTGACTTTTAGTTGACCTCAAACAGTTAGCCAGCTGCCCAAGGCACTCAGAGCCCTCTCATACTGTTCAATCTAATCCAGAGAGGCAGAGCTGGATGACCCAGGAACCATTTGCAAAGTTGCTTTCAGCCTATCTGAAAACGACCTTGGGATGACATGGGAGTTGGCAGAATGAGGAAACAGGTCTCTTCACCCAGGGTGTGGAAGAACTCAGTTGTGGCTGCTGCGTCATCTGTGCTAAGAGTAGAATAAATTACCCTGAACCTCGGCCATCATACAGAAATAAAAATATTACTTCTAAAATGAATATTAATAAGCTATAACAATAGCAGTGAGTTCTTAACCGCACTTTTTAATGCCCCATATACTGTTGGAAGGATTTATATAGTGGTATATACTTAAGAGGATAATGTGCGGGTAGGTACTCTTCTTATTTTACAAATGAGGAAACTAAGATAAAGAGGTTAAGTCTTTTATCTAAGTTCTCATGGCTATTAAGAATCAGAGCTGGATTTTGAACATGGGTAATTTAGTTCTGTAATTTATACCTTAACCACTTTCTTTCAGTGCATCTCATCTGTGAGAACTCTGTATGCTCAAATATTGTCTCGCTGTTACTGACTATGCAAGTGTATGTTCAACAAATATTTGTTGAGCATCTATCATAGATCAGACATTGGGATTATAATGGTGAATAAAAGTAGACAAGCTACCTACTCCTTTTTATGATCAGTGACCTTGCAAATGATTGTTAGAAAAGGAGACTTGGTTCCACAATGACCTTTGATGTAGGTACCTGCTCCAAACTAGGATGAAGCAACACCAAGATCGAGGTCTACAGAGATGACATAAATGGGGACAAGGAAGTGGTTTTCCACATGGAATAGCATGTGTGAGGGCCAGGTGTGATCATAGTCATTTCAAGGAATCTCAGCACCAATGGGAAGAGGAGGTAGCAGGTAGCAGGGGTGGACCATCAAGGGTGCCAAAGCTCATGTTAAGTCTGGTCCTACAAGCAATGTTAAACTATGGTAGAGGCTTCAGCAGAATAATAGAGTAAATAGAGATGAGGTTTCAGAATGAACTGCCTGTTATCTCAGAAACAAGAGATCAGAAGGTCACCAAAGAAGATACAGGGATAGTAGTGAGGAGGCTCATCCAGTAGTCCAAAGACAGAAGCGTGTTTGGCTAGCATAGTGACAAGGGGATGGGAAGTCTAGATCTGAGAAACAGGACACAAATATCAACATTTGATCATGGATGAAATAGGGAGGCATAAAGATGATTCTAGCTGTGATAGAAACCAAGCATCTCGAGTAGATGAAACATAAAACGTTGAGGCTCAGAATTCCTTTGAGGACTCCTAGAGCCATCTAACCATCGTAACAATGTTCTCAGCTATATAGCTGGAGAAAGACATTAACCCGTAACTAAGGATTTGTCGGAGGAAACTCCTGCATGTCATACCCCTCATTAGGCAGTAGATAAGAAATGACATGCACAGAAATGCTCTTCTAAAAGAATTTGATAGCAGTGGTTGTCACCTGGAGACAATTTTGACCCATCCACCTCATCCCCAGGGGTGGGTGGGGGTGGGGTTCACTACTGGCATCTAGTGGTAATTGGTGGCTAAGGAGGCTACAAAACATCCTACTGTATGCAGGATAAGGCCCTGCAACAAAGAACTATGTCTTCAAATGTCCACAGTGCAGATGTTGAGAACCCTGGTTATACTTTACAAGGGAAAACAGAAGAGCAAACAGAACAGTTGACAATATGGCATGATGGGGCCAAGGGCAGAGTCTTAATGCTTGTCCAGGGTATGTAACCAAGCATGTTTGTCAGAGCTAGAAGGCTCTGCTTTCAGCAGTTTGGAGAGGGTAACATATACCTATTCAAAGAACTCTTGAATTGTGTTTGAGTCAGACTAAGTTTAAGTATAGGGTTCTTATGTCCAAGGGTTCAAACCCACACTCTGCCTCTACTAGCTGTGTGCCCACTGAGTTCCTCAGTTTCTTCATCTCAGTATTTTGTGCTCCTTTCATAGCAGTGGTGAGATTAGGGGGATCATCCTTGCAGAAATTTGAGCACAATATCTTACCTGTGATAACTACTCAATAAATTCCCATAATAAACACTTCCCCTCTTGTATGGTTTATGTTGTCTTCATATTTTCTCCATACTTTCTTGAATGAGAAGGGGATATAAAACTGCTTGGTCCTGACACCATCACAAAACTAACTTGTGACTTCAGCTAACTGGATGTGAATGTCTATTTTCTACTCATGACAGGAAAAAATCATGGAATAACTTAATTTCAACTGTATAATTCATATATTTATGGGAACATTTGATAGAAAAATTTGAGATTTTGAAAAGGGATGCTCAGTCTTTCCTCACAGTTGAGCAACATGTAAATGGTGCTCCCTCGGGCAAGACTGAGCTTGTCTACAGAACATAATTATCCAGTTATATAGAAATACTGTCCAACATTTAATCATCATGTAGTAATTGACTTAAAAGTTCTTCTGAATTTGAGGTATCCTACTCTGGTAATGTGTTTTTCAGCTGCAGTTACAGAATTGTGTTGATTGCAAAGCAAGGCCAAGGTTTTCTGGTGATCCCCCAAAGAACCTGACACATTGAAACCCTTTTCATTTGAATTCTTTATACCAAAATGAAAAAGCATTGGATAATTTCCTGCTGGCCACTTGACCATGGGGCCCACTGTAAAATGATGTTGGGTGGAGACATAACCAATAAAAAATGAGGTTGATGAGATTGGCAGGAACCTGCTGGTTGTTCTAATGCATGAGGAGTCAGGCCAGGCAAGTTCACCTTCCAATGTGGAGAATATGGCCAGTTGTCTTCCAGCAAACCAGAGCATGATCAGTCTTCATGGTGTAGCCGCTGAATCTCATACATAGCTTGGCAAATGCTCCCCAAGCTAAATCTTCCCCACAATTTTTTTTTTCTTTTAATTAAAATTTGGGGAAAGCAGCTTTGCTTAATCATTTACATGTATCTGTGGTTTCTTTTGTGGGGAAGTTGAGTGATGGCAATAGAGCCCATATGGCCTACAAAGTCTAAATTACCTTCTAACTTGTCTCTCTGCAAAAGTTTGCTGATCCCTGTTCTAGAAGTGTGTTTCTCAAACTCTTACGTACTATGTACTATGTACTTGAGAATCACCTCAATAGGTCTGAGGTTCTGCATATCTAAGAAACTCTCAGTAAGTGCCAACTACACTTTGAATAGTAAAGGTCTAGAAATTCATTGGCCTGTGGATATTTTTCCTATAGAAGGTAAGGTGCTTGGGGGTTAAGACATAGAACTCAAGTCCCTAGCATTTATATTCTGTCTTGACAAAATACCTGATGTCTCCAGGCTTTGAACTATTACTGTAGAAAAGAGATTAGCACAGGACTGACCCATAGCTTGGATCAGTATTTGTTAGCACTGGGGCACTGGGCTTACCCTGAGTTAGGTAAGTTACATATATAGGAGTTAGGGTCAGTTGCTAGGAGGGTCTTCAACTTAGCCTTGGAGACCACTTTATTAGCAGAAAAAATTTTTGAGCTGTCTGGAGCCACTGGTGGGCAGTTACAGTTTAAGGAAAGATATTTAAAATTGTTTTGATTTTAAAGCTTAATATTCATTCACCTAATTGTCTGCATTCAGAGTTCTGCATTCAGATCTTATTATTTTAGCATGTTTATAAATATTGAGACCCCATTTACAACCTAAGCAGTTAAATTCTTTACATTTAAAGATGTATTCATTAATGCAAAATATTTGACTTCTTTTTAAGTCCCCTGACTTAACCTTTCCTTCCGCAAGGAAAATCCCCTCTCCTTTCCCTTTTAATAATTCTTATATCTCATAAATTAAACTTACAAAATGATTAAAATAATAAATCTATATTAACTAGACATTTGAAATTACATTTACAAAAATAGCCTGTTTATTTGAATAGGGTAACTTAATATTAGAATGATTAAGGCATCAAGTACTTACAGATTCCCTGACACAATTTATATAAGGATTATAGGCTGGTTCTTCAAGCATTTCTGTACATCATTGTAAATCTTATCAGTGACAAAAGATATTTAGCCACAAAGGAAATATCTGTCATCCTAAGCAATTCTGAGGGATATCTGGTCAGCTACCTTGAGATTGCAAACTGATTGGAGATTGCAGGTGGGACATGGGTTAGGTTATTGTCCTCAGTGCTGTTGGGATGCCCTGAGCTCTGTTGATAGTAACCATGCGACTGGATTCATAAATGACTCATGTGGATAGTCGGAGAGTTTCTGATCTTTAGATTAAGGGAGCAGTTATGGAAGTGTGGAACATTCTTTGAAGCCACACTGTGTTTGCTGCTTGGATGTGATATAGCTTATCTTTGTCTGAGGCTGAGAGGCCTCAGAAGTTAAATCTATCCGGGTGGTGTTACAGGTTTTGTTGTTGTTGTTGTTGTTTTGTTTTTTTCTTTTGAGAGTAGGTCTCGCTATTTTTGCCCATGGAACCGCAGCCTCAAGTTGTCTGGGGTACCACAAACTCAAGCAACCCCCCGCCTCAGCTTTCCAGGTAGCTGGGATTACAGGCACACACCACCACGCCCAGCTATTTTTGGGAACTAGGTCTCACTACATTGCCCAGGGTGAGTCTCGAATTAAGATCCCCAGTTCCAGCCGTGACTCCATAAGCTGTCACTTACAGGCACATGCCACCATACCTGGCTTTGGTGTTATAGGTACGTGTTATAGGTACACAAGATTGGATGTTATTTCTTTGTCTTGTAAATATGTTGTGTGCTAGCCCTAATGACTTTTGAGTTTGTTGGTTTGTTGGAAAATGGAATCTTTTTAAAAGCTCACACTCTTAGGCCCATAACTTCTCCAGGTATTAAAATGAGAACCTGTTTAATTTTGGATATCTTGATAAACACCTGGTCAAAACTTCGGAGAACACTATGAATTCAAGAAAGGAGGTAATTGAACTCTTTTGGTATTGAAGATGATTAGAACAAGTACATATCCATGGGATGTTCTTTGGGTGGCCTAATTATTGTGGGTAATGTACTATAGTTAGATTAAGATGGTCTAGAGTGTAGTCCACCTTTTAAATTTTATAAAAAAGAAAAGCAAATGTTCAAGGGAAGCTTCAAGTTCAAATTCGGTCAGGGAAAGTCTCATATCTGCCTAGCTGTGTGTTAGCGATCAGATGGTTGAGAATATTACTTTCCATAGCACCTTCTAGAAGCCTGTCATAATCAGTATCAGAGAAATGAGTCCAGATGATTATTTTAGCGTTAGCCTGCTTTCATTACTTGAAAGCATGACTAGGTCTTGAATTAAATTATCATTCATTTCAGAGTATTTGTATGAAGAAAGTATTACTCCAGAACTGGCCATTTGGCACATGGCTGGTCATACTGGGAACGTGATTTAGATATTACCACTAGAATGAGTTTTTCTGGGTCTGGATTGAGCTCTGGGTACACACTGCAAGGTTTATTTATTCATGTATTTATCTATTATTTATGCTACAAAAGTAGTTCCCAGCTATCTAACTTTATGACCTTAATCTTTCTAGGGAGAGAATACTTTCATCATATCTTGCATATCAATCTAAGGAGGACCAACTTCAGACATTTGAAGGAAAGCAGAATTTGTGTGGAATTTACACCTAGGGTTCTACTGAATATGGATTTATCTTGTAGTTACAGGAGAAAGAATGATTTTGGTCATTTATGCCTGGGGGCCTCAGAAGTCAAATCTTTCTCAGTGGTGTTATCAATATTAAATATAATCCTATTCCCTTGAAAGAAATTAAACTATTACCTTCTTGCTCATTATTAGGATTAAAACTTGCTGTGGTTGAGCCAGTCTTTTGATCTCCTCTTTAAGTCCATTTATCCACATCTGACAAATTGTGGCAAGGAAAAAGAGTCTTTGGATGATATATGCAGAACTGATTGATTTTAAATGATGCAGGCAGATGTGCACCCCATCTTTTTTCACATGCTGTAAATTTTCATATTCCACCAAGAGACATCACTACTTCAGAAACTCATCACCAGGCGTTGAATTGTGTTTAAACTGTGCACCCCTTCCTGCACTACCACTTGTGCCCCTTTGTTGTTAGTGAAGCAGGTGAGAGTCAAATCAATCTTTAAGGTTTTCATTAAGGTAGATGTCGTTGTGTCTGCTCAGAATTTTTGAATGCACTATAATTCAAGGAGTTAAAAACTACTGACACTAGCAGTTGAAAAAGAAGAGATAACATAGCGAGCTCTGAAAAAATGTCAACCTCTTCATTTTGACTTTGCTAAATTCAAAGCTTCTGCATTAGCATTTGGGACTTGAAAAGCACAGTGGTGGTGATTGGAACCTGACTCTAATTCTTAAATCCCAGACTAGAAAAGTCTTCCTGATCATCAAGCATCTGTTGACATCCCACCTGATCTGTTTGCACCCAGTTCTTTTCAGTTGCTAAGTAGCAGGCTGTAACTAACCAACCAACAGATCAGTGCCTTCCCCAAATACAGCGATAAAGAATCTGCATTCCTCTGAGTGCCTGTTTTGGCTTCAACTTCCTTAAGTCTAATTCTTGCCTATTCCAGTTTTATCCACTTATTTAATTTGGTGTTTGAGGAATAACTATTTGAGTGCCTTCTGTGTGCCAGGTGTTCTGTGTACTAGGGCTACAGTGATAGATAAATATGAACCCTGATAACTTGTTGAAGGGAATATTAATTTTGTCAAGAACTATTCTGGAAGGTAAGACCAACATTAATGGGTCAGGTGATGCTGTGATTATTTAGTCCCATGTGTGATGAGCACTGGCTGTGTGAAGAACAGTTGGTAATAATTGGAGGGGACCTTTATTCAATTAGGCTGTCCTAGGTCAATGTGTTATAGACCAATTTTTAATGTCCTTAATTTTTATTGTGCCAAAGCCTGTTCTCTAAAAAGCTTTCAAAAAATGGTATTGAGTTACCATAAATAAATACATCAAAAACAGTGGGTCATTATCATTGTTTATCTGTGTGTGTCAAGGGGATCTGGGTTTTCCCCGTTCCTTCTTACTAACAAAAAATTAATATGTCTGTATGTGGCATGGTCATGTGTACACATTAATATGCCCGCTGTGCTCTATGCTACACTTTTTCCTTGGATTATTTTAAGCATTTATTTCTTGTAAGTGATTATATCACTGACTCCATGAAAATGCTAAGTTCTGGTGTAACAATTCAGCAGTGACAGGTTCAAATCAAAGAAAGACTTATAAATACAATCCTACTAAAGGAAAGTAATGATGAGCATGGTGGCAGTCACAAACAGATGATACTCGGTTTTATTTTTCACAAGCCATAATTTCGGTTCTGCCACAGTAATAATAGATCTTTCTCATCATAAGAAACGACAGATACATCAGGCATCAGAAAGACCAGAGAATAAAGTGATTTCTGGGAGAGTTTTCATCATTTGATACTAAAAATTTCATCAGCCCATCCACTTTGTCTGTTAATATATGGAGGTAGGGGTGTCTTGTGAGGGCTTTTTACAGTGGTGGAAGCCTGAGTCGTGAACAAGAACATTTCTATCTCATCCAAACGAAAAGACATCAGTCAAATGTAATAACAGCCAGTGCCAGTGTGCAGCTTAATATTCCTCGATGAAAAGATGTGCGGTCTGCTTGCACCCACTCGCACAGTTGCCGACACACACATTCTCTCCAAGTGGAGACCTGCCCCCACTCCTGGCCAACGCTTGAGTTTGAGAAGTGTTTCCAGATGCGTTCAGGTGCTGACATCTTAAAGGATGAGAGTGGGTTCTTAGGAACCTCAGCCCATTGAGAGTTTCCTGGTCTGTACCCCAGACTGGCATTTCATGCCTTGCAGCCATGGGATCTGACTGCCCATGCACGTTCTTTCATAAATGGCCTGTTATCTCTCTAATGGGTATACGGCGATGCCACCTTGGAGCAGTTCACACACTTGCCAAGTCAGATGAGGCTGGCATCAGAAATCTTTGCTGTTTCCATAAAAGGCTGTTGGTCCTTTCTTATTATAAATTAATGGTACTAGTTCTTGCCAGGTGTGCAGGCTGCTCCTGGAAAAATGCTAGGAGTTTGGTGGGTTGTTAACATTTTCAAGATGCTAGACTCTTACAGGAGTTAACGTTGTATAGACTGAAGTCAGGGAAGAGGAGAGCTTGTTTGGGGAAGGGGAGCAACACCACTTTCTAGAAGAAATTCACAGGCCCTACCTATCACTGGCCAACTGCTATTTTGAGGAAATCTAGGGCCCACAGTGTCTTACTTAAATTTCTCCAAAAAAGTTGAAAATACCACTTCTTATAGAAATTTCTTGATTTTTACAAGATGCCAACTAATGGAGAGTTTTTGGAACACTGTGGAAGCCAAACACAGCACATCTGTTTGCCCAGTGGTCCTTTTGTATTAGGACCTGATGGCTCCAGGTGTGGTCCCCAGCTCTGCAACTTTGGCATCATCTGGGAAATGGTTAGAAATTCAGCACCTCAGCTCCACCACAAGCCTCTTTAAGAATATGCAGGTGAACTAGATCCCAGGTGACTTGCATGCATGTTAAAATTGGAAAAGTATTGTGCTGGAGATTTGATTCAGGTAATCACTTGACAGAGGAAGTGGTTTTTGAAGCATCGACTTAGAATGAAATATTTTAAATGGGATTCTACTTAAAAATTCAAAATGAGCATCATCTTTGAGGTACTTAGACAAAAGTTTTTGGGGAGATACCTTCCCTAAACCCAAGGTAGCTGTTGTTTATTTGTGACTCCACCCATCATGGGATCATTTGTTTTCTCCTGTGAGGACCCCACAAAGATAAGGATGATGCCCTACTCCCGTTCTCTTTTTTTTCCTTTTTTTTTTTGATACTAGGTCTTGTTATTTTTGCCTGTGGAACTGCAGGCTCGCTCATGTTGCCCAGGGTACCACAGACTCAAGCGATCCCCAGCTTCAGCGTCGCGGGTAGCTGGGATTACAGGCACACACCACCACACCACCACACCCAGCTATATTTTTTGGAAACTAGGTTTCGCTACATGCTCCCGGCAGGATTCGAACCACGATCCCTGGCTCCTGCTGCAGCTTCCTAGGCTGTGGCTTACAGGAATGTGCCACCATGCCCAGCCCATCTTGCTCCCTTTCTATCTCCAGCACTTATCACAGTGTTTACCAGAGAGGGGTGTTCAGTGAATGAATGAATTCAGTGAAATCTCATCATCTTAGCTCATCTATTAAGTATTGCCTATGAACTTATTTACTACTTGAGGAGTCTAATTAGACTTGCCAAAGAAGGGAAACTGAATGGTTGTACAACTTTTTTTTTCAGTGTTCTTCCATTCCTTTGGGAATATTTCTTTGCTATCACGCTACATATTGTTCATATTTCTAAGGCCCATGTCATGTTCTGGCATATAGTAGATGCTTAGTGAGGATGTCTTGAATGGATAAACCACTAAAAGAGCTCAATAGTGCTTCATGTTAAACTAACTCTCCTCTCATCATGATCCCTTAAATACCCATCCAATGTGAAGATTCATGACTTAATTATGGATTTAAAAATATATCTATATCTACATATATCTGTATATACCTATATATAATCTATGAAAAATCTGTGTGTATATATATATATAGAGAGAGAGAGAGAGAGCGAACAATAGACAGTTCAGTTGTTTTTTTTTTAATTTTGTTCCCCAGCACTTTTTTGAATTTTAATGAAATTTGAGGATTTTTATAGATGTACAATGTATTCCATTATGGAAATAATGCATCCGTGTATCCAAACAGAAAAGTCAAGAACACATCCCTTTTTCAGTCTCAATGGTTGCCGTTATAAAGTCTAAAGTGAATCTTAACTCTCTCCATCTGATTATGCATTCTCTGTAATAGCATTTGTGAACAGCAAGGAAAACGGGACACACATATACAAAGATATTTCCATTTTAGTGTTCCTTTTCTATATATTCTATACAAAGTTCATTTGTCATTGGGACAAGAATTTTTTGATCCAAATGAAAATATTTTCAGTTGGGGTTTGTTTTTTTAATCACAGTTGGACATTTTGGGGTATTATGAAAAAGTGAACTACTTTGCTATGAGTCTATCATCTAATAGAAATTGACTTCCCATGGTCATCTACTTGTAATATATATTGACTCTCCTACCTTCTATGAGAATTTGTTCCATTCAGTTGTACTTTCATCCTGGACTCAAATGACCTCTTATTTTATATTTGTGCGATTATTGGTTTTGCTCTGGGGAGAGAGGTAGTTTGCTCTCTCTCTCTCTCATGAAATTTTATTGACTTTTGGAATCTCGGCCTCCTGAATTGCCATTTAGCATGACCATTCTGGGAACTTCAGCTCTGTAAAGTGTGACAGTGCCTTTCAGATAGGGATGCTATTTTAGGCCAAAAGAACAGAAGACTAGCTTCTTATTTATGTGTTGTAGAAGCTAACTTTTCTGTTGATTATGTAAAGTGAAGGAATAATTGTCATTTGGAGAATTAAAGTACAGTTAATGTCTTAGATACTTGATTATAATGAACTCAAGCTTTCATAAAATTTCTTTGAATGACAAGCTGTTAAAATATGCTCTTCAGTTTATAGTCAGCTTGTTTTTTCTTTTTCATTTTCTATTTTAAAGAATAGTACCTTAGTTAGCTTTACTAGCTATGTTTGCATAATTAAAGGAAAGTATAAAAAGATGCACATTAAATTATTAATAGTTACATTGGCAAGGTGGAGAGAAGGGTGGGGGGATAGACTCACATTTACTTTATATGCTTTATGTTTCCTATTTTAAAAGCTTGTGTTGCTTTTGTGATCTGACTAAAGTAAAATGTATGAAGAATGAAGAAAGTACATGACCTAAAAATAGTTAAATTTAAAAGTCTCATTGAAGCTTATTGTTTATATTTTCAAGATTCATTCTGAAGGTTATTTTGAATCAGTCAGAATTTGTTAATGGAATTTGGGTGTATGGATCTCTGGGCATACTTTTGATCTACTCCTTTCAGGATCTAGAAATCTGTCCCTGTGGTTTTTCTTTAGGATTCATTGTATTTTGTGACCTTCATCATTGACATAATTGTCCACATTAAATAAGACTTCCCATTAATATCATTTAAAATATTTTTGTAGAAGAAAAATGAGAATTGAGTCCATGACATGAGGTTTAGGATTTAGGAGCTAGGATGACTGGGTTTGAATTCTGACCCCATTACATTCTAGCTTCATGAACTTGGACTACAAATGAGATCTCGGTGTTCTTTATTTTCCTCATCTGTGAAATGAATAATACTACTACCCTCAGAGGAATTTTGTAGGCAATAAATAAGTTGGTTTTTGTAGAGCGCTGTGAAGAATGACTGATACAACAAAAACTCTACATCAGTGATCTTTTACTGTATAATAAAGCACCTTAAAACAACGTTAATTTCTTATTTCTCATGATTCAGCTTCAGTGGGTAGTTCTGGTCTGGGCTACACTAGCTGGACCTAGATGATCCAGTCTGGCTTCATTTGCAAGAGGGTAAATCCTGACTCTATTATTGCTTTGCAAGCTACTGCTTCAGTCACATTTGCTAATATCTCATTGGTCAGAGCAAGTCCCATGACTAGTTCCAATAGCCAGTATGGGCAAGGACTACTAAGAGCATAAGTATAGGCAGGGAAATTATTCAAACCATCTTTGCCGACAATCTACTTTGAGTACTATATGAGAATTTGCTGTTCTTGTATAATAACTATTATTGTTATTATTGACACTAACTCTCCAAATGTAAAGCTACTAAAAGTAAAGCTATACTCAAGTAAAGCTCTTGAGTCTGTCTTCAGTCAGGTAGTTGTTAGCATTTGCCATTTCCAAATATTGTGGGAGACTCAAAAATTAATACTTGCAACAAGAGAGTTTTTAAGAGGAGCTTATTCTGCAGGGCTGAAATTATTATTTTTGTTACAAACTATAGCTGTCCCTACTGGTCTCCCTGGGAGCATTTTGCAGGTTATAAAATACAGCGATTACTATGGTAATCATATTGCAAGTATAAAATGGCTTTGACCTACTTGTTAAAATGCAGTGTGCATTAAAATAAAGACTGTGAGCTTAAAGCTAAATGAACTCAGAACACCCCCCCCCCAAAAAAAAACCAGTATAGCAAGTCCGAAGTGCTAGAGAGATCTTCAAAGGAAAGGAGGGCATTTCATAAAGAGGGTGCATTTTTCATCATTCTTTCCATTTTCCTTTTGCTGTGATGACCTCTGGGAAATGACATCCATCTCAAAGAGCATTCTCTTCTCTGTCTGGCATGCAAAAACAAACAAACAAATAATGAGAGCTACCATTTTCAGAGCTACCTACTTTACACAAACCTCGTGCATAGTCTTTCGACACTATTTCCATTTCTCATGGTGACATCTCTTCAAAGCAGAAATTATTATTTCTTTTTATAAACAAAACAGGAGTTTATAGAAATAAATGACTTGCCCTAGATTGGGGAATTCCTGCCCAATGAGCCTGGCATCACTGAAGGGTACTCTGTATTAGGATACCTGAGACCTCAGAAATTGATTGCAACCACATAAATGGATTTGTTCATTGTACATTGACTTACTCATTCATTAAAAAAATTGGTTGTTTACCTTTTTGTGCTAGACAGCATGATGATTGCTGTGTTAGTCAATAGGCAGGTCACCTGAGGCAGTGGAAGGCTTCTGTATGTCCAGATATGTCCTGGGGGAAGAGTCAGCTTTACTCAGGAAAATGAGCTGAGCAGGAGTAGTAAGAGCATGTCATCAGAGGACCTCAAGAACAGGGTCAGTTTAGTTCTATTGGGGGAACAATTTTGATAAAGAAAGTTGGCATTGTAAGCAAGGCTCATATATATCCTGAAGGTCTTTGTGAGTTGGGTTCCATTAACCAAGGGTACTAGGAAGTCAAAGAAGAGTGTTGGATAGGAAATAATAGCAAGATCAAATGAATCATTTAGCCAAGTCATTTTAACCACAGAGTATAGACAGTGGAATTGAAATAGGATGAGAGGAGAGGCAAGATTTCTGGCCTGATGATAAGACTGGTTCAGTAGCTCAGAAAAGAGAGAACAATGCCCAGACTTGGGTATGATGGCTAGATAGATAGGTGAGCAGTTTTGGGGTATTTTTTTTTTCAGATTTTTACATATTTACCATTCATTTACAAAACTATTTAATTACAGGAGTAGCATTTCATACTTTATACCTGTACATGCTTCACTCATCCACTGTCAAAGTTCCAATGCCATCACTGTCAAATGAACCTCTTCTGTCCATTGCTCTCACCCCCTTCCTCTTCTCCTATGAAGACTACAAGATTTTTTAATGTCAGAAATCTGATATTTAAACTTACCTTAAAATTGATATAATTGTTAAGTGTTATGCTTCATAAATATGAACATTGAGATCCAGAGAATTATAGCATAGAGTCACACAGAACAGTGGTGAGGTGATACTGAAGGCTAGAATCTATTATTTTACTGTATAGTATTAGAAACTATCCCGAAAGTAATACTTTTATTCTCTAAACTCATTATCTAAGCTGTTTCAATATGAGTAAATAGGAGGGAGCAGAAACAAGCCAAAAAGAAAAAGACAGAAACCAAATGGTTTCACTCATATATGGGATATAGGGAAAAAATAAGCAAAAGCCATGAAGAAAAGTCAAAACAGTCTAAGCACCAAACTGAAGCACAGAATTTCGGGCAGGGGGGGAAGGAAAGGAATGGTGGGGAGGGTGGCGGGGGGGGGGTAAATCCCTGGGATTACAACGATGTGAAGTTTATATATAAATAAATTTTTTAAAAAAGAATTGCATCTGACTGGCTTGGGAGTTTCGGTAGATACTGAGGGTGAATACTATTGAGGATGAATACTTGGAAGAGGATGATGCATCTATGGTGGGCCTGCTTTTGTGCCTTCAGAACTTCCAGATGAAGATACCCAGAACGTAGTTAGGGCATGTGAGTCTGAACCTTAGGAGAACCCTCTGGGCTGGAAACATCTGAGGTTTCGTTCTCTGTAAAACCAGCACATATGTGCCTTAACCATCCTTCTTTGTCCACTTTATTTTGCCCCAAGTAAGAGTTCTCATCTTATTTGCTTATTGTCTTTCTCAACCACAATAGAATATAAACTCCACAAAGGCAAAGGATGTGTGTTTTGTTCTCTGTCACAAACCCAACACCTAAAAATGTCAGCCCACAGAAGGTGATGGATACCCATGGGGCCAAGAAAAGTTAGTTTATCTGTTCTCCTTTGGAGAGTATAGAAGAAAAAAGAATTTTGAAGGACATCACTAAAAGGAAAGACAGAAAAAGAGGAGCCTTCATAGAAAACTGAGTAAATGCCTGCTCCTCTTCTCTGAAACTCAAGTTGTAAAACATTTAAAACCTTCAAGGGACCCAAATAGGGTGACACTTGGAATTTGATAATCTGAAACCAGTGGGCAGGATAGACTCAGTAGATGATATGCTTCAGTTTCTTTACTTCTTTTCCTTAATTATAAAAGAGTCAGCCAAATGCAAACATGGCTTTGGCACATAGGTGAAGAGGCGGAATGATCAGTGCATTAAACTCAACAGAAGGCAATTAGGATCTTTATCTTGCTGGCCAACTTGTGATCATTTAGTAGGGGATTTCTTCCCAGTAGAGTTGTGTTGAGAAGGATACTGAGGCTGTTTCCAGGTCCAACCGGAAAGAGTGCTGTGATCATTCAGCAGTATTTGCCATGGAAGCTACACTTTGGTGGTATCTGACAAACATTCTCCAATCTCTTCTGGGAAATGTGTTACTATGAGCAGCAACTTTCCAGAAGCACATTTTTTATCTCTCATAGCATACATTTATCGAATTTGAATCCTGCCTTCCCAGTTTTCTTGGGACTTTGTGGTTCTCTGGTCTCAATGGCATAACTTATTAGGCAGTTGAATGAGGCTGGAGTGAGGTGGATATTTCACATCCTGATAATTTATGTTTATAGTTTATAAGTTCAGGCTTTCTCTTTTGTCCATAGAGACATCACCACTCAAAAGCATTGCAATTACCAAAGTTTTACTGACTGCTGATAGTTACAGAAATGAAAGGAAACAAATAAACTGTCTGATAAATTCAAATCCTTGGTGCTCTAATTCTAGAAACACCCTGAAAAAGAAATCTGAAGGTGAGGTCTTTTATACTACAAATAAATTTTTGTGCATGTTCATGGTGAATTCAATAGGGATAAATGATGCCTTCATATTTTACTTATTTTAGGTACTATGGTCCATGGTACTTCTCTAGTTGTGCTGATCATTTTCCTTGGGAAAAGTAAAATTCTCTTTTTGCCCTTCTTGAAGAAGGTAGAGACGTTGAGGTACAATGCCTAGTAAAAGTTTTTTTTGTTTTTTTTTTTCCTGGAAATCTCCCAAACTGTGTCTCCAGAGAGACAACTCCAAGAACAGTGGCTGAAAACCTCAAACATATGTCTAGAAGAGAGGACTAGCAGGACTGTCAGAAATGCAGTCAGCATTGCCACTTTTTGGCTGGGAGATTATAGTAAGTGATCACTTGATTCTGAGAATGATTTCATGTAGTTATTGATATATAACTTTTTGTTGTTGCTTCAAGTCAAGTCAATTATTGTGTGAGTGTTGGCAGTAGTATGCAATAACCTTTCCCCCTTTACGGAGGAAGAGCCATGAGCATTGATCAGGAGTGGTTTACCCAATGTCTGCAAAGGGTTAACTCTGTTATATGCTTTAGGAGAAATTCACAAGATCCTTGAAGGCACCCACTGGATGGTGGAGGATAGAACTGGCCTTTTAGTGATAGTGATGAACATCGAAATACTAATTTATAATGATGCTCAACTTAAACTTGTATAATGTTCTCATGCAATGCTATTTCATTAAAACAAACTTTTAAATTTTGAAGAGATGACCACTATCTTCCTAATGCTGATGCCTGCCTGGCTGAAGGTGTGGGGTGGACGAGAGGAGTGGGTGGAGGATTGGAAAAGCAAATGACAAGCAAAAGCATGCAACCATTTAAGAAGCAGTCAGTGGTAGACATGAAGGAAGAGTTTGGGCAGTAGTATCAGCACAAGAGAGAGTGTTTACTGAGGATAATGTTGTCTTAAAGTCAGTTTATTTGGGATCTCAATCACCACAGCAAAATCCCTTCACAGCAGCACTTAGATTAATGCTTGCTTGAAAAACTGGGAGAAAAAATGTGTATCACCTCCACTCCAGACCAGGAATCTTGGGGACCATTTCAGAATTCTGCCTACCACATTATTAGACAGAAGGAGTTTAACGACCAAGCTGGTGAGCAAATAAATTGTCAAAAAAAATGGCTTCTACCCTGGAGGGCACACACAGCTTGGAACCAGGGGGAGGAAGCAAAGGAAATGGATTTCAGAGTGGCTAGATGATGATTAAATTTGAGGGGCTGACTCACCGGCTTATTCATGATTTAGGCCACAACTTACCTCACTGTGCTTTCAGCTGCTGGCAGCTCCTTTCTTCTCCCTCTTCTCTCCCTTCACAAACACAGACAAACAAGCTTTCTGCTGGTCCAGGTTGCCAACAGAATAGTTCTGCTGCTCGGAGGCATTTAGCAACATCTGGAGATACTTTGATTGTTGAAACTGTGGGGGTGGGATGCTGCTACTGACATCTGGTGGGGTAGAGACCAGGGATGCCATCTCTTCACATCCTCTATGCATAGGACAGCCCTCCACAACAACCAGTTGTCTGACCCCCAATGTCAATAGTGTCAAAGTTGGTCAGCTTTCTGAATTGTCTGGTTCTGAATTGTCTGGTCTTTTTTGTGCTTCAGTTATTTTACTCATGCTATTTTAGCTGCCTAACTATATTTCTCCCCTTTCCCACTTCTAGGATTCCTACTCATTCCTTGAGACTTGCTGCTAACATCATCTTCTTTGCTGGTCCAAGTCACTCTCTTTTTCATACATAGACTGTACCACCAGTGCTTTGTTTTCTATGTGTATGTACATATAAAAACATAGATCTGTCTCTCTGCCACCAGACTGTGAGTTCCTCTTGAGTGAACTCTTTTTATGTCTCTGTCCCCAGAGCTTATTACCATAATGCATTGCGTAGAGACTCAGTAAATGAGTGTAAGGTAGGCATGTGGGTGGATAACTTTTCATGAGTCAGAGCGCATTGGAAGTTCATAGAAAAGACTACAGTTCATTCTCAATTTCTTCTCTGTCTCTCCTTTGAATATCTCTGGTGATGAGACCCAGCAGTTGTACTTGTTGACTGGACTGGCCAGTGTGTTTATGTAAAGCACAGGGTTTCGGGTGTCCAGAAGCTGGGCTGCCTGGGTTTAGGTCCCATCCTCGCCACTTAAGTTGTGTTATTCGAGGCAGGTTGACTTAACTTTTTTGTGCTTTGGTCTTCTGTCCTGAAAAATGGGGGTCCTGGTAGTTCCCTACTCCACCAGCTATTCGAGGATTCACTTGAGAGTTTCTGTAGAGGCAGAGTGGGAGCAAACTGGGAGAGATGTCATTTGCATAATGCTTCCTGGTTTTCCAAATGCCTGGTTGATGAACTTCACCCCAAAACCAGTGGACAGATGTTTGTGTGAAGGAGTATGACACCTCCAAAGTAGTGTGCCTGAAAGTTCAAGGCCAAAAGCTGTCCCCACTACTGCCCAATATAGAGATATCATACAAATTAGCTTCTGTGGAAACACCCTTCAGCTCTTGAGAGGCATCAGGTTCCACTGTGAAATGGAAAGTGTGTCTTTTCAATTTAAGAATTTTAATCTGAAGAAAAAATAACTATTTCCACTCCCTCCCTCCTCCAAATGTTGTCAAGAGAGTTTTACACAATCTTTTGGTATCTTTCATTAATATTTTTTTGACCTACTTGATGATAATAATGGAGAAGTAATGAGTATAATAGTTTGGCTATAAAAAAATTTTAAAATACAAGTTGTAAGTCCTATCCCAAACATAATAAATTTGAATTTCCAGGGTTGGGACATAGGAATCTGTAGATATAACAAAAATCCCTTGCACAGATATAGGTCAGCATTTGGTAACTTAGACTCTAGGATAAGGAAACAGATTGAGGCTCTCAAATTTCTGCACTAAGGGGAATAGTGAACTGAATTGTAAAAAAATGAATAGGTCTGTACTTGAAACTGGAAATACACTTCCCAGGTATAGAACAAAATATATAGAGCCTATAGGAGAGATGTGAAAGAAAAAGAAAAAAATTCTAAAGCTAAGCAAGATCTGATCAGCAACCCAGAAGGAATCAAATTCGCATGATATATGTCATGAACCAGCAGGGCACAAACCCACTATATCTTCCCCTGGTAAACCATGCCAGTATTACCTTGGTTAAAAATTAATCAGTTACAAATAATTTTGTTTTGATTTAAAAAGCTCATTATTAAGAACACTTTCAAACATACACAAAAGTAGAAGTAATGGTACAATGGATCCATATATATTTTAAAAATTTTTAAACTGTACCATCTTTCCTTTGTCTACCTCTTTTTTCTTTTATTTAATCTTTGTCCCTTCCACCCCCTTCATGCTCTTCTTCCTATCTTTCTTCCTAAATATTTTAAAACAAATACCAAGTGTCGTATTATTTTGTTCTTGCATTCCTTAACATTGTTTCTCTGAGAAGCATGGATGCTTGCTTACATAACAATATCTCACCAAACAGCACTGTCAATAACCCCTCCTTTTAATTTTATTGTGGTGTCACATTTTGACATTCACTGAATGCCTGTGTTAGAGAAAGATTTGAATCCATTAGGGACAGTTGAAAGAAGTAGGTCAATGGGAGACAAGGCTCAGGTGTTTGAAGGATGTGGAATGGGTGAATAGTCATACTGACTCTGTGTGGTCCTTGTTGGTATATGTTGGAAGCTAGCTTGCTCTTAGAACTTCATTCAGAACTCAGAGGATTGATAATGAAGTTTTCTCTCCTAGAAAAGTGGCTTGTGAGAGGTAGTAGAATGGTTTGTTTTGTTCATTTTATGAATATCTGTCAAGTGTCTATTCTGGTAGATGCTGTAGAAAATTAGACTGACCAAATCCCTTCCCTCATGAAACTTCAAATCTGTAACAGCATTCCCCAAAATATCAAACAGTCTGGATTAGTATGGAGTCAGTTCATTGACTGTGAGTTATAAAATTATTTGTAGTCTTTGAAACCTTGTAAGTACATCAAAGAGGAGATCACCTTTGAGGGTCAGAGGTGCCACTTCTCTAAAATTTGATTAACTCCATTGTCCATAAAGAAAGAGCAACTTCAGGATCACAGAAAGTCAGCTCATCATTTCTAACTATTTTTTTGAGTAATTTGTTAAATAGCTTTATAAAAACAAGGTAATAAGAAAATATTTAATGCACAAATAATTAAAATCAATGAGCCAGTAAGGATGGCTTAAACTTTTTTGGTTTCTTGTTTTCCACTTTTTATTGTTGTATACAGTAATATCTACTCTGAGGTTTAGTTTCATAAATTTTTATGAATGTATATAGTCATGTAACTGCTCCCTTAGTCAAGATACAAATCAGTTACAGAACCTTCCAAAATGTCCTTCTGCTATTCCATCCTCTCACCTCTAACCACTGGCAACTACTGATCTACTTTCTATTCCTATAATTTTGCCTTTTTTGGAATGTCATGTAGCAGAAACAAAGAGAATATAATCTTTTCTGTTTGACTCCCTTCACTTAGCACCATGCATTTGAAACATCCATTATATATATATTTATTCCTTTTGTTTACTGAGTAATATTTCATTGTGTGGATGTACAATACTTTGCTTATCCATTTTAATAATATGACAAATCATGAACATGGTTCTTAGTAAAAGCAGATTTGGCAAAAATTCTGAAAGTGGTATGCAGATCAATGAATATGGGGGGGAAAAGATAGTCTGACTAGTTTATGCATTAAAAAGTTATTTTCAGTAGCTCAAATTTCTCTCAAAACCCTTGACAGTCCAGCCAGTTCATTTGATTTAAATATAGTTTATGTCATTTTAAGTAAGAAAAAATATCTTTGGGCTTCATAATAAATCCAAAGCATCCTGTTGTTCTCTTTACCTGTTTGTTTCTTTCTGTTCATTTCTTCTCTCCCTCCCGCTTGCCTCCTTCTCACTTTCATTATTCTTTCTCTCCCTCACCATCGCCCTCCCTTCCAAACTTTCTCCCTCCCACCCACCTTCCTTCTTTCTTTTATTCTCTCTCTTCCTCCCCCTAGTATTTCACTGGTGTTTCTGTAATTGAATTAGTTGGAACTATTTCTCAAGGAATTGGTTTTCCATAGAATTTACTTTGCAGTTGGCATGACAGAAGATCTGGCATATTACTCAAATGCTACAATTTGTTCTTTGTATATGAATCAGGCTAGGTTTGGGCTTCCTGCTTATCTGTTGTCCATTTATACCATATTGTCCCTTTGCAGAAAATGAGCCTGGATTCTTTGAGATCAGGCTGGGTGATGGTTGTGAACACTGATAGATTGGGCATGAAAACACTTAACAGGGACAGACTCTATCTCCTTAGTTAGTGTTACCGAGTCTCCAGGATATAAAGTGTCTCTATGAAAATAAGAGTTTTTCTTTTCTTTTCTTTGGCCGGTTGATATCTTACCACTTAATAAAATAAAATGATAAAAATCTTTGTCCTTTTCAATATGTTAATTGCTGCTCTATGTATTTACTTGGTATTTTTGAAACACAGTCACTTTATTTACATTTCTGTCCCACAAAGTATTTTAAATCCTCAAGCATACTTAAATTATATGTTTAATGTTATATTGTATGCTTGCTGGAGAACTGGGAAAAACACTTTGGAGCTAACTAGGGCTTCAAAGTCAGTAGCTTTCTCCATTTAGTCAGCTTGCTGCAGAATACAAAGGCAGCTAAAAGATTTGAGTCCGTATCTTAAAAGCTCATCAGAAATATTCCAAACTATAGATTTTTTCCTTCTCTCTCAGCAACATTTCAGATATGGAGGTTCTCCTCGGTTGCCCCTGCTAGTGTTGCTGAATTTAAAATGCCACAGGAAAAAAGAAAGATCTGTTCTGTTTTCTCATCTGTGGAATGAGGGGGTTGTACTAGATGTGAGATGTCAAATTTCTAGCACTGGTGCTGTCATTCCTTCTCCATCCACATGACAGACATTATTAATCAATCACAGCATGCATTCCTGTAAAATGTAGCCTCAGACTTATTGTCAACTCAGTACTCCAGGAAACCACTGCAAATCAACCAGTGTTAGCCCAAGAAATAAAATTTGTTTGCCAATTTGAATCACTGGTATTAAACCGCTAAAGGTTAGTAGCCATGATATGGTACAAGAAGGATATTGCAGGGCTTGGGCAAATGAAGACAGTTTCTGATCACTACATTTTGAGTTTTTTTTCTTGTTTCTCCATATTTACCCAGCCTATAAGCAAATTCTTTTTCATAGATAAATGCTGGGTAAATGTTTGTTAGATGGTGCATGAAGAAATGAATAGGAAGCTTGCCCTTGGCCAATTCCTTCCTCACTCGGTCTGTGCTTTTCCAAGCTTCTTCCAAAGGGTGGGCACAATAACTTGCCATTATTGAGTTTCAACTTTACTTCAGACCATTCCTGGAGATTGGCTAGATCACTTTGTATTCTTATCCACCATGCATTAGCAGAACCCAGCAACTTGGCATCATTAGTTGGACCTTGCAAGTTACCCCTCCACCAGTCCTCCAATTCATTCACAAACTTTTTGAGTAATTCTGAAGAAGGTCCATCTATTCCTTCTCTTTTGAGTCTCTGAATCCATTCAGAGACTTGATATATATATATATATGAATCTGAAGAAATTTTGTCACAGTTTCAGGATTTACCACTAGGGAAAATCACATATTTGACATTTAATATATGCAGCCTTTATTGGTTATTTTTAGGGAAGTAGATTTTAAGTTCCTTTAAGGAAAAACCAGATCTGATAACTTGTTATATTTTGATAACATGCTATATCTTTTGTAGACACTCAGGTAACATTTAATATTCTTCCAGGTAATTTTAGGAAAATAGGCTGTTTTCTTTAACTTACAGAAGAAAAACCATCTTTTAAAACAAAACAAAGGGCATTTTTTCCCATCCAGGTGTTGTATTCCATCTAATAATAATTATAGCTACCCACTTAGTAAAAATCAGTTATGGGCTGGGTATTCTGCTAAGTGCTGTACATGTGTTATCCCTAAATCTCAAAAACAACCTGAGGAAAAGGAATAAGAATTTCATCTTACAGCTAAGATAAACAAAGCTTGCAGTAGTTTAGAACTTGGCCAAAGTCAAGGTAAACCCAGTTCTAAGATTTAAAACTGACATAATACTAAAATCTATTTGGGAAACCTTCTAAGATTGGTTCAGACTTTCATCATCTGTGTTCCCATAGCAGTTTTATATGCCTTGCTTTTGGTTTTGATTCCTACTCTTGTTTGATATTTAAATGAACACACCATTCTCAGATCTCAGCCATTTTGCCTTTGTACATGGATACTAAATATACAGCTATTACTACAAGATACAGGTCTAAATGTGGACTGGCAGAATTGCTTCCCTTCTACTACTAAGTGCCTTCTGCTTACCTCCCTCATAGCTTTATTAAACTGTTAAGTTTTTCCCCACTTCAGGTTTTTATCAACTGTTCAATTATGAATAATTAGTGCATGCAGGTGTACTTATTCTATTCATCTTGAAATTCTTTGTGTTTCATGAATCTGGAGATTTGTGAGTTTTATAAATCCTGAAAATTTGCAGCCATTATGCCTCTTCTCACTATCTTATTCTCTCTCTCTCTCTCTCTCTCTCTCTCTCTCTCTCTCTCTGTGGTGGTCATCTAATGTATATTCAGCCTTCTCATTCTGTCCGCTGTATCTCTTAGCCTCTCTTTAATGCTTTTCAACTTATTACCCTATCATGCTTCCATCTGTGTAATGTTCTGAGATCTGAATGTCTCTCTTCAGCAGTATCTAACCTGTTTTACTTGTCCACTGGATGTTTAATTTCAGTGAGTCTGTGGGAGAGAGGCATCATGTCTCATTAACTTTAGAGTTTCTATTCTGGCTTTAATGTTTTGTTTTGGTTTTGTTTTTTCAGTTCAAATTTTGCCTTTTTCTATGACCCCTCCGTCTCATACTTGTTGACTTGTCAGTTTCCCAGGTGTTGTATCATTTATTTTTGGAAACTCATGCTTAGCAGAGCCAGTTACAATCTAGGTTGTGCAGTTGACTCTTCAGGGAAATTTTTCATTTGTGAAACATCCCAGACTCATCATGAACAGGACCTATTTTTATAATGGTTTTTCAGTAAGAGTTTCATGATTTTGACTGTTGTTACTTATCCTTACAAAGGCACATGTCAAGAGTTTCTAATTCTCAGCTTAAACTTTTCCCTCCTATTAGAACACAGGTCAAGACAGACACGTTTCACTGAGGTGTTGGACAATTTTCCTCATCTATTTGTTCATTAAGAGCTCATCTTTCAGTGAGTACTCCTTATTTGTTGCAGGGGTATCATAACTTCCTGCTTCTTTTTGTCACAGGTCCTCCCTTTCTCTTCTACTTCGTTATTAAAGTCCTTGTCCCTAGGGAATTAAGAAAGGTTTTCCTTGCCACTAATCACCTTTCCTTCTCTTTCTTAGCCACAGCAAGAATTTGCATGCTTAACATTTTTGTTTCCAGCTGTCTCTTTATGTCTATCACCTGGGAATTCTTCTTTCTATATTCTGAGTTGAATAAGCACTTAAAATAATTTTTGTTATATTTTATCTAGCATATCTAGGAGTTTGAAGGGTAGAATTTTCAGGTTGTCATCCTTTGTCATCTTGCCAGGACTAGAGCTTTTTATAAATTTCTAATAAAATATTGAAGTAATTTATGAGGATATATGTTGAAATTTTAGTCTTTTCCCACTTTTGACCTGGTTCTCAAAGCATATATGATAATCTTTAGTTTCTTAGGTGTAGTTCTACAAGCATCTAATGCAACAGTATGCATATCTGTATATAATACACAGATATATAATAAAGTGATATATTTTATCATTTGCACTATACTTAGCAATATATTTTGAAATTCAGTGTAGATTAGTACACTTACTATCTTTTTATTTTTCTCATGACTGCTTAGTGTTCTAGTATGAAAATATAATTTACCCACGGCCCCTATTATTAATAGACAATTGTTTTTAGTTATTTTGATACAATAAACTACCTTGAAAACTTACACTCCAAGACTTACACTCCAGACTTACACTCCAGAAACCAAGACTTACACTCCAGAAACCCTTTTCAGAACACATCTACAGTTGGTAATAAGTAAAGGAAAATATAAACAACTAGGACTTCCTCAAATCAAAAATCTTCTTTACAGCAAAAGAGACAATAACAAAACCAAAAAGAAACCCAGTGGAATGGGAGAAAATTTTTGCCCTTCATATAAGTGATAAGGGTCTGATAACAAAGAACTCACACAATTTAACAAAAACAAAGCAAAAAACCCACTCAAAAAAATGGGGAGAAGAACTGAAAAGACTCTTCTGCAAAGAAGAAATACAAATGGCCAATAGGCATTTGGAAAAATGCTCGACATCACTAATAATCAAGGAAATGCAAATTTAAATCACACTGAAATACTGTCTTATACCAGTAAGGAATGGCCCATGTATAAAAAAAAAACGGGCAACAACAAGTGTTGGCACTGGTCCAGAAAGAAAGGAAAACTCTTACATTTCTGGTGGATTGCAAACTGGTTCAGCCACTATGGAAGGCACTGTGGAGGACCCTCAAGCTACTGAAAATGAAACTACCATTTGATCCAGCAATCCCTCTACTGAGAATCTACCAAAAGATACAAAAACACTAATTCAAAAGCATACCTGTACTTGGATGTTTACCTCAACTCTATTTACAATTGCCAAGATGCCCCCAAACTGATAAATGGTTGAAAAAGATGTGGTATAGTTACACAATGAAATATTATTCTGCAATCAAAACCAACAAATATGAAGCATTTGTGATAACATAGAGGGGATCATATTCATTGAAATAAGTCAGAAAGAAGAAGACAGAAATCATATGCTCTCACCTATAGATGGGGTATGAGAATAACAAGCAAAACGCCAGAAAACACCCAAAATAAGCTGACAGTGGAACTGGGGCAAGCTACTAGGGAGGGGGAAGTGGGAGAAAGAAATTAGGGAAGGAAGAACAGGAAGATTGAGAGGTGGGCTCTTGGGTGATGGAGTGGAGGGAGAACACCAGGGAATGCAATGATGTAATATATATAGATATATACACACATGTACATATACATACATATATATGCTTATATGTATGAATATGTAAAACAAAATAATTAAAATATATATAATAGATTGTCCTATGATAAAAATTCCTATATATGTGTGTGCATATATATATATGATATTGTTCATATATCATTTTACATTGTTCTTTTCATTTATTTGTCTCTATCTTCTCCTTCACCTTAGCCCATAATGGTTAGTTTGTGTTAACTTGACTGTGCTAAGAGGTAAGCTGGTAAACATTATTTTTGGGTGCACTTGTGAAGGTCTTTCTGTAAGACATGAGCATTTCGATCAGGAAACTTTCTAACATGTCTCTCCCCAATGTAGGCTACTGTCATTCAGTTCCTTGAAGGCTTGAGTCCAGTACCAAAAAGTGGAGGAAGAATCATATTATTCTTTCTTCCTGTTCTGAATTATCCACTTCTTCCATCCCTTAGACTGGGGCATTCTCCATTCTTGGCTTAGTCTCATTCCCACCTTTGACCTGCTAGTACTCAAAACCACCCTGGCACATATAAAAATCTTTGCTAGACTGGTACTTATTCTCTTGGCCCTAGTCTAAGATCTTTGCCCTTCAACTCAACTATACCACTGGTTTCACTCTCTGGCCTGTTCCAACTATGAAATGTCTTGGTCTTCTCTGTAATAAATCTCATGCCTGTATGTCTATATAGATAACCTATTGGTTCTATTTCTCTGGAAAACCCTTACTAAAACACAACTCATTAAGAGTTCCTTACCGTCAAGGTCTTTAATCTTTCCTAGGTGACCCCAACCTGGCTCTGAGTCAAAATTGAATTCATATTAGCTTCTCAAATGACTGTGTATTCACCAGGAAGCCAAACTGGCAGTCAAACCAGTCCTGGGACTGGTCTCCAACAATTGTATTTTGATTTCAGTAATAACAACAGTGATTGACTATTCAGTAGTCTGCAGCTTACTGACTGAATACCTCCTCTAGTCCAGACATGATCCAATGCAATCTTTGTAACAGCCCTATGATGGGAGATTTCATACTTTATGGATAAGGAAACTGAGGCACAGGTTACATAATTTGGAAGAGTTGGAGGCCATATGTGAACACTGTTTTGTCTGAAAATCAGTGTCTGGTCTCTTGAATACTACCTCTGAATTAACGTTTGTGTAGACATGAGCAACCAAATGTATTTGATTTTTCATTTCTTTGTTTATTCTTTTGTTCATTCGTTCAACAAATATTTAGTGAGAGCTCACAGTCTTCCAGGCGGGGCTGATACAGGGTGATGATGGGCATAAACATCCCTGCCCTGATGGAATTTACAGTGTAAAAAGAAGGGACAGATTAAGCAAAAAAGTGAAAGTATGATGAGTGTCTGGAGGTGGGGACAACAATAGGCAGACTATGGAAACACTTAGTTTGGGGTTTCTTCCCAGGAATAGAAGGACTCCAACATCTGTGATAAATTGGATGAGCCTTGAAGGAAGAGTGAGTGAGAGAGGTAAATGGAAAGGTGAAGGTAGATGATCTGGTATATCCCTGTCATCTTCTTGTGCTCTGCACAGTATATAATCTTGTCTTCCAGTCGCTGCCAGCTCAGGACCTCTTCCTACAAGGACCTGAGAACCTGTGTCCTGCTTCAGAAAGGTGTCTGAACACTGCCACACTGCCTCCCACCCCCCACCACCCCGCCCTCCTCCAATCAACCCTTTCTAATTTTAAAGCAGTAGTTCCCTTGATTGAAATCTCAATTTGGGAACAGGCCTAGGATTGGCCTGTGGCTCAGAAATTTCACCAATAAGCAGAGCCGGAGGTGGGGAGGCGTCACTTTAAGCAGCCGGGAGGCAGCCTGAAGAGCTTGGAGCTTCTCTCTCCAGGACCTGAGCGATTTTCCTGGATCCGGAGCTGCACAGGGAGCAGCTGCCACCGCCCGGGAATGTCATCCCCCTTGCTTGGAGCCCGTGCAGGGCCCCCACTGGCCTTGGGTAGTGGACGGCCAATGCCCCACTGGGCTTCTTAGCTGAAGCCCTCCCCCAGCCCCTGGGTCTGCTGTCCCTCTTTCCCTCCCCACCCCAAGTTCCCTTACCCAGTGGAGGTTTCTCAAGCAGAGAGCAATGCAAGACTGAGCAGGGTAAGTGGCCCCCCCGCGGCGGGCTCATGGAGGGGGGGGGGGTTCTGGGGAGAATCTGTTCCTTGATTTCACAACTCTTCCATGGAAAAGGAACTTTGAACTGGAAAACTAACCTCAGGGAAAGATGCGTCTTGACACACAGATATGGGGTGGTCATGAACCCTGGGCAAGAAACTAGAAATCATTTTGATCTTAGTGCCTGCCAACTTTTGCACAGTTACTTTATTAACTGATAATAGTCATAATGATATAATCAGAAGGAGGGCATAATGTTATATTAGGATGTTTGGGGGCAAAAATTTAAACTATTCTGAACTTGCTTTTTAAACCAACTTTATGCTCTTACAACCATTTTCCTCGTGTATTTAAAATGATTTTTTCCCCTTATACTACATATTTTCTTCTACTCTGAAAAATATATATTGTCTAGCAAGGTCTGTTTTTTAAAAAAATGTCCTTTTTTCTCCCACACTCCTTTTTGTTTAGTTTCCTAGAACTTTTAAAACTCATTCCTTTTCTTTTTGGTGGATTTCTGTCATTAAGCCACTTTGAATTTGTTCATTTGTTCTCTCTGAAGTGGGGGTGGTGGAGAAAACCCCCTCTCCTGGCCTTCTGGCTCACACAGGCGTGTCAGTAGAACGGAGAAAGCTGTTGGGAGCTTGAGGTTATTGGAACTGCACTTTCCCAGGTTTCCAGAGTACACCCGCTCAGCTGCTGAGATGGAGCTCATTCTAACCTGTGGTGTCAGGCAGCTGTAGCCTAGAAAATTTTAAATCCAAAATAATCCATAGGAACTGGGGTGAGGAAGAAGATAAACTTAATCTAAATGATGCTGTTTCAACCCCCTCTCCTATTTTTTCTAGTCAGTTCATTTGAGTGTACCTAAGCAAGAAGCTGTGAATCCAATAGAGAGGGTCAGAAGTTTGTTGTTTGTTTGTTTGTTTGTTTGTTTATTTTGAAGATGAGGCAGCTGGAATAAATGCCTTACAAAATTGAAGCCAAGTCTGATGCATGAATTGCCAAACTCCATTTCCGCCCATGTTAAATTATTTTGGCTCTTAGAGGAGCTCATTTTGCTGGGCTAGCCTTTATTTGCAGTTGTTTAGGTGGTGTGAATCATTTGTATACTTTGGGTTCTTTGCTTTCTGCAAACAGATGTTTTTATCTGTGCAACTAGTTGAGTAATTAGAGAGATGGACATGGCCCTGTATGTACAGACAGAATAAATACCACTTGGGGAGGATTTGGGCCTTTCCTTTCCAAATCATCAATTGCCAAATCTTCCAGCCGTTGGGCAATTCAGATAAAGGTGTCAAGTGAGCTGAGCAGTGAAGAATTTATATGTGCAGCTAATTCTGCTCGTCCTACTATAAAACATCTTCCCATGGGGCCAGAAAGTGGGGGATGGGGGAGGAGGCTTATAAAAATGATCCTGTGTTCTTAGTCACTGACTACCCAGCAACCCCTGGGTTTCTGAGAACCTGCCAGGAGAAACTGTTGACTGGATGGAAGTTTCAAGAAATGCAGAACAGAAATCAGTACAAGTCCTCCTTGAGCGACTTTTATTTCTGTTGGAGGAAAGGAACACTTTGTTAGAATAACATATTGTGGCTGCTTTTCAAGAGCAGAAAACGGTTCTCATTCGGAAGGCAGATTCCTTTTAAGAGTGTGAATCATTTGGTTTAGTGTTTTTTTTCCCCCCTCTTGCGGTGGTGGAGGCTTGGAGATGATTAAACGTCCTGTCTGCAGGAAATTACCAGGAGATTTGAGTATTTTCCTGAATCAGCCTCAGATGGTACACAGCTTTGGGTGTAATACAAGCAAGCTCTGTTACCAGGCAATCTTTCTGCAGTGATACCGTCAACCTCTCCCAGTCTCTCAAGCTTCTCCATCAACGAACCGTTTACTATCCATTTTGGGGGTTGTGCTTCCATTTAAGAAACTGAAATCAGGTTCTCATTTTCTTCTTGAGTTTTTAAGATGGAACTTATTTTTGAGACAGTTTTATCGAGCTCACTTCCTCGTTGGCCTCCTCCCACTGGCCTCAGCAGGAAAAACTTTTGGCTTCTTTTCCCAAGATTTTCTTTAAGCTGGATTGTTATCCTAAGGGACACAGATGTCTTGTGGAGTGAAAGATGCAGAGGTTTGCACTCATGCTCACCAATTTGGTGGTGACATTTATGGTCTTTGTAGAGTTGTTTGCTGAGAGCACAAAGTGGTTCTGTGTTGGGTTTACCCTAAAGTTCATCAACAATGTAGAGAATGGGCAAGTCAAAGATTGCAAAGGACAAGGAGGAACACAACGTGCTGCTTTGTGTGGTTGTACTTACAGAAATCTGTGGTTTGTAATCATTTGGGAAACCAGATCTCAGAAATGTTATGCTTCCCATGCTATTTTCCTTAATCTTTCCTGAAAAGTACCCGGTCACATTAAATCCTTCCTTGCCATAAAATCAAAGAGGAGAGTCTTGGATGAATAGAAACTTAGTGTGATAACTCTGCTGTCCATGAGGAAGGAGAGGGAATAGTTTTCTACCTACCAAAAACACATGATGGTAATCCTAGTTAAATATAACAAAAACTTCATGAAAATTATTTTCAGAGCTTAAATGTAAGGGTCCCAAAAAGTTTCTTTGCTGTTTTTTATTTTCTTAAAATCCAAATGTCAAGGGTTTTCTTCCAGGATACATAGCATTTGATTACATGCAGGTTTATGGTGACGTTCTTTTTTCACATTGTGCTACACTGAATGACAAGCAGGGAAAGAGTCATCTTTTGCTAAGATTGTATCTGGACATCTTCCAGAAGAAGATGAAATCTAGGGGTGGTGGAGGGAACAGACAGATGCAGGTTCTGTAGGACTGAATGTCTGGGGAAGCTCATGAATGATTCCCTGCTAGTTTAGCCTAGAGGCCTTTGAGAATTACTTTTCATTTGATTTTTAACAGCCAACCTATGTCAAGAAATCGTACCTATCACGAGGGTCTCTCTTAGCAGAAAGCACCTCCCCAGGCCAGATGCCAATCCCCAGGGATTGGCATATGTGACACTGCTTATCACGTCACTGAAGGTTTGCTTCTTACTGCTGTTTCTTTAAAGAAAACTGCTTGACTAATCTTGGGAAGATTGACAAAACATCACTTCGCATTCACCAGGCTGCTGTAATTGTAAAAATGTTCATTTTACCAACAAGCGAGGCAAAGTTTGTTCAGGCTTTTGAAGATGAGTGATATCTATGGAGTTGATTTTAGATAAATTCAATTTTCGAGCAATAGGCTGTCCAGCCTGGCAAGCAGGTCTCATATTTATGCATTAGAAGAGATAGCAATAAACAGAAGGATAGCTATTAACTTACTGTATTTTGCCAAGCCCAGGCTGTCTTATCAGTCTTTTTCATTCAGACTTAGCTTAGGTAAGAATGTACTTCAGAGTGATGGTTTCAGTAGGTCTGTGGTAAGACCTGGAAACCTGCATTTTAAGAAGTTAGGACCTTTAATCTTATTGAGACATATTTTGTTATTTGTTCATTATCTTTTAAAATCCTAATAATAACGCCATGGAGTAGGTCATTCCTACTTCACAGATGAGGGACAGTTGACTCAAAGAGGTTCAGTAACTGCCCTGGGTCACACTGCTGCTAAATGGCCACATAGGGGACCAGAGACTAAGATTATCCAATTCCAGAGTCCACAACTCAAACTTTTGTTTATGGTGCATGGGGGCAAGGAGGCTTCTTATTACATTTGAGGCCTAATCAATCCCACACATCACTTTTTGCTAACGGCCCCTAAGATGCTGCTCTTCAGTAGGCAGTGGTCGACAAGGGACCTTTTTATACAATGCATTGTGACAGAATTTAGGGAGGTCAAGGCCTTAATGTTCTCTCTTGGGGAGTGTGCAGTTAATTTTCTCTGAGTTCTCTAACTGCTAAACCAAGAAAACTCAAGATTGGATTGATTTCTTTATGAGGTGGCTTTAAGCCCCGGAGTTTTTAGAGACCTTTAGACAGCTCTGTCCTCCTCAGTGAGTCCTTGCTTAGTCCCCACTGCTTCTAACTTTTTTCATATCCATACATTCTCCACAACATCTACACACAGGATGATGATGATCAGTTCACAAATACAAGAGAATTAGAGACTTTTCCTAATTCCCATGACCTGAGCCCGCCTCCAACCCTCTTTTTGACCTCCATCTTTGTGTGAGTACCTCCACACCGCCATGGTAAATTCCTGTAGGAAACAAAGACAAAAGAAATATTGTGGAGAGGTTGAGATGAGGAGCCTCATTTAGGCCTCTTGCTTGATACCCCCTTGGCTCAGCTTGGTTTCTCTAGCTTCTGGGTGCAGACTCTGCTGCTGATTTATCTTGCTTAAATGCAGCAGGATTGTGCTACAGGACTAACTACTAAACCTCATGAGTTTTCCCTCCATTACCTATACAGTGCAATGTTCATGTCATGTTTTCTCCTTGGGTACAAGCAACATGACATCTGTGGAAACACTTGGACTATGTTCAAGCATATTGTAAGATGACATCATATTACCTTTTAATAGCGGCATCCTTACCATTATCTTCACCCATTTGGCAAAGTGGTTTTAAAACATAGTTTGGTGTATTTTGAAAAACGCCTTATCCTACCTATCCCTTCTGGGGAATCACAATTCATACTAGCATATTAAAGTTTCCAAGTCCAAGGTACTTAAGGTACTTTTCCAAGTCAATGTGAACCTGAGCCCTTTTGCAATCTCACCTGTTCACCTTGCTGTGGAATACACTAGGGGGAAACTGCTACCTTCAAAATGTTGCCTCTACTACTCATTAGCAGTGTACTCTTGGAAAAGTCACTTGCATTTTTGAACCTTAGTTTCCTTCTCTCTAAAATGGGAATAATACTGGTACCAACTCTAGAGAAAGTCAAAATAAGAGACACAGAGTTTGTTCACCTCCTCTGAGGAGCATCATATTCATCTTTTTCTCCTTGACGTGGCTATCTTTTGCAGGATTCTGTGTATCATATCTTTTACTTCAGTTTCATGATTGCTCATTCTCTCCCACTAGGTCTTTAAAAGTTAGGCTGCTCTTGACTTTTCTCTCCTTGTTCTTTCCTTTTTCGTTTCTTGTTGCTCTTTCACTGATAGCATCCATTTCCTGTCATCATGCCTGGACTACCATTTACATCTTCAGCCTGGACTCTCCTGAGCACCAGACTTACCTACAGTACTCACACTATCTTTTGTACCTGTTAAATACACTTCTTGAACTTAATGTTTCAGCACAACTCTAATTTATTTCCCTCCCCAAGGAATTAGATTAGCAAATGACACTTCCTGTCACCTACTTGCTAGTGCTATGAGCTGTTGGCAGCTCCTCTTTTTCTTTTCCACATACCCCCATGTCTGACCCATGGGAACAAGTCCTTTCAGCTCTACCTCAAAAATATATCCCAAAATAGATGTGGTGAAGGGAGAGGGCAGACTGAATAGAGGCTTGAGGTAACTTCCTGGGATGCTGAAAACACTTTGTGTCTTGGTGGAGTGGACTTTGTGGAGCTAGGCATTTGTCAAAATTGATTACACTCTACATGTAAGGTATGCATTTTGCTCTAAATAAATTTTACCTCAATAGAAAATATAGAAAAGATATCCCATATGCAATCACTGCTTGCTGTCTCTGCAGTCACAGATTTAATCTATGTCACCATCATTGATTGCTTTGATTATTGGATATCCTTCCAAGATACCTAATGCTTCAAGCCAGATTCTTTCATCCTTCAGCTTAACACCTTCCACGGTTTCCCGCTGCATAAGGATACAATCCAATTACCTGACTGTGATATGAAGAACCCCCGTTCCCACCCTAACAAAATCTGGTCCTTGCCTACCTCTGCAGGGAGGACTTCCCGTCCCACTAGTACCTCTGCTCCAGCCACAAAGACTCCGCAACACTTTAAGCTCTTAGCTGCCTCCGGGCCTTGGTACTTACTGTTCTTTCTGTTTGGAATGATCTTCCCCTAGATCTATGCCTGGCTGGCAGCTTCCCATCACTGTTATGGACTTACCCTAAATGTCATTCAGCCAATAGGAATTCCTATCTATCTTTCCTTCACTGTCCCTCTCCCCGTCTCTCCCACCTACACACCATGGTTTTTCTTGTCCAAAGTACTTCTGAAGATCCAGAATTCTTGATGTTTCAATATGACAAAGAATCTCTCTCTGTGTGTTAAATTCAGGAAATGTGTCTCTCAATTCCCATCTCTGAGAACAGTACCTGCCAGTCACTTGGACTTGAGTTGAATGGCCATTATCTAGCTCAGTGGCTGACATAGCAGTAGCAGCTGCAAGAAATTGTTACTTAATGAAAAATTTTTTAAAGTGCTTCCATGTATTTTCTCTCCTTTGCTCTTCTCTCTCCTCTTTCCTGGGACATGAGAAAACTAATGTGCTTCCTGACCTGATGATGTCCTTGTACTGACTGTCTGAGTCTTAGCTGTGTTTTGTTTTTTTTTTTTTAATTACAAAATGAGGTCAGAGATGGTTGCCCTGGTGGAAGTCTGTAACTCCTTTGGAAGAAGGTGTTATTGCAGTGGAAGTGAGGTATTAGTGTTTCATCACCTTTTAAAAACTGCACCCCCAGCTAATGGTTTTCTTTGAAGACCCAGAGCCTCTGAACCCTCCTGCTGAGGAAGTCTGATCAGATACAGCTGCTGCTCTGGGAATTGACTTGGGATACAAAGATTTTTAAGATCAACTATAACTCCCACAAGTGACTTCGGAACTCAGGGGGCAGTAAACATGTATATATTTTAATCTGTTGGAGAAATACCTGTCCGGAGAACAAAGGCAGGGCTAGATGTATAATGTTCCAAACTTCCTCCCCTCCCTATTCCTGAAGGCTCTCACTCATTATTGCAGGAGTGCTTATTTAAAAATCAGAGCAAAGGATTGCATGTTGTACAAGTGGGAGGGAAGAAAACCTCAGCAAATATTAGAGGGGAGGTGGATGTCTATCTCTGGAAGAAAGAGAGTGACACAAGCATTTCAGGAACCCCATAAGCCATGGTTTACTTATTAGACTGCTCTTAGGATTTCTTAGGGCAGGAATAGTAAAGGGTTTTTGTTTGCCTGGGGCTCTACTTAGTAAGGGTTAGAGGTCCCTTTCGAAGCTCAGGGGGCTGTGCTATGACTGATGAGCAATTTCTTCCATGGCTAGGACTCTCGGTATCACACATATTACTGATTTGGAACGTGCCCATAAAGATCATTCAGTCCAATACTTGACCCAGTGACGAGTTTGGGGCACATAGAAAAATAATCATGAACTCAGCAAAGTAATTAACTCTTCATTTTCAGGTCTTTGTTTCTTCATGAGTCTCATCAGGTCTTTGTTTCCTCATGAGTCTCTTTGTTTCCTTTTGATGAGTCTTTCAAAATGGCTAATGCAGCACTTTGGGATCCTCCAGTTAAGTGAGTGAAACTCTGTACCTTTGTATCCCCCTCTCAAAGTCATAAACAAATGGCAGGTCCTAGAAGTTCAACCATATGCAAACCTGCCTGACATTGTTCCCTAGCTTGTGTGATCCCAAGATGTTTTTCAGGCACTTGTGCTGTCATTTTGTAGCACACTTTAGTTAGATGATATTGTATGATCTTTAGGTAAGGTGTGTATTTGTTTCCTAGGATGTCATACCAAACTGCCACAAAACTGGTTTCTTAACACAACAGATATTTGTTCTCTCACAGTTTTAAAGCCCCCAAAAGTGAAAATCAAGGTGTCAGCAAGGTCGTATTCCCTCTGGAGTCTGTGAGAGAAAATCCACCCCTTGCCTCTTGGAGTCCCTGACATCAGGGACTGCTATTAGTAGCTGTGATCAATCCCTAGTGTTCCCTGAGCTGGAGCCACCATCACCCCAGTATCTTACATTGCCTGTGCTTGTGTCAAATCTCCCTCTACCTTTTCACTTAGAAAGACACTTATAATGTGAGTTAGAACCCACCCAGATAATTTAGGATATTTTTCTCATTTTGAAATTCTTAACTTTAGGGATTTAAGGTGATATCTACACAGACCCTTTGGGGATTTAAGATGATATCTACACAGACCCTTTTTTCACAGAAGGTTACATTCATAGGTTTCAGAACTCAACAAATAAATTTCCTTGGAGGGCTATTTTTAGCCTACCAAAGAGCACAAAGCATATTGATTTAAGAGTCAGGAGACATGAGTCAAGTTCTTGCTTTGTCAAGATGAGTGCTTTTGCACGACCACTCCAGTCCCACAGGGTGGAAGCAATAAGAATGATCAGTTAGGAGTCAGGACCATTCATTTACCCCCCCCGAACTTCTGTTTCCTCAATTCTGAAATGTGACATAATTGCACACACTTCATAAGGTTTTTGTAATAGAAAAATGAAATAATATTTAGCACAGAGAAATGCAGAATAAATATTATGATTACATGTTTTTACTTGTATTGCTACTACTACTACCATTATCACACTCCTTTTCTTTGAACCGTAATGTCAAGTTATGTAGACTGCCCCATTCCCAAACATCAGGGGTTCCTTTGAGAAGTCACATACTAATCATCTCTGGGTCTCTCACAAGTTGTATTGTATCTTTAAAGTCTTTTCAGTGAAGTGTTATTTGCACCTGTAGAAAAGTGAATCGATCATCGTTTAACACAATGAAAGTTTATAAAGCAAACAACACACTGAACTTACCAACCCACAGGTTAGATAATAATACACCATTGGTACTCCAGAAACTCCTTTTGTGTCCCCTCTTTTAGGCCCCTATACTATCATTACTCTGACATAGATTCTGCCTGTTATTATAGGTTATGTAAATGGAATCATACCATATACATCCACTGTATTTGACGTTTTCTCTCAACATTCTGCCTATGACACTCAATCTCATATTCTTATATGTAGTTTTAGATCTTTCATAGTCAATTCTTATTATGTCATATTGCAGTGTTAACTAGCTTACAATTTAGTCATTCATTTGTTCTGGTTAGAGGCTATTACAAAGAGTACTATTAGGGCATTCTAGTACGTATCCTTTATGAGACTCACCGTATTGGGAAAACATCCATGGTGTATTTAATCAATCACTCTTCTCACACCCCTATGTATTGTCTGTTATATATGCTCTGCAACATGGACAGCATCTCATAACCAAGGACCAGGACTGATTCAGAAGCGCTAATCTCTTTTTCTGCCTACCTACCACCTCCCTAAACCATTGTCCATGCCTGTGTTTTCTTGATGTGTTGAAATTTTTTATGCACTGCTCTTTCCAGAACACTTCTCCTTTGGCCTGCTCTCCAGTGGGTTGAAACTGCATGTGGTAATTTTGAAGGAGTCGACACCCAGCCAGAAACAGAACTCCACCTTCTGGTCTCCTACTCAGTGCCACCTCATTCATCTACTTGCACTCCCACTGCCATTGCCAAGTTCTCCCTTTCTTCCCTGTGCCTTTAGGATGTCATAGATGTTTACTTCTCTGTCTGGGTCCTTCATAGAACTAATCCCACAATCCCATTTTGTATCCAAATATAAGCATTGGCACTGTCCCAATTGTTTTATAAGTTAGAATGTATCCATATAAAGGTCAGGGGAAGAGAATGGAGGAAGAACTTGGCACAGGCGGGTAAAATGATAGGGCATGAGCCAGAAACTTCTTGGCACCATTGCCCAAAAGATGGGGAACTGTTGGTTTAAGGCAGCTTTATAATTTTCCTATTGTTGGGAAAGATTAGAATGCTTCAACTCTCTTCATGTCACATGCATGAGAGAGTCCCCCTACATGCTCAAATTGAGGTCATCGATGAAGCATTGCTCCACGTGCTGAATGGTAGAATCATGGATTTGGCTTCACCTATGTTTCCATTAATTTGTGTCAGATTGGCAATTTATGCATGTCAGTTCTAAATAGCTACAAAAATATGTGATAGATATTATTCCCAGCTACCAAAACATCAAAATATCCTTTGTTGCATTAATTTTGTACTTTTTAAAAATTGTTGATAAAATGCCTTAAAAATCCATCTATGTCAGATGGGGTGGGAAGGGAGACATGGAAAACAATACATTCTAAGTGTTTTTGTTATGTTCTCATGTTTATTTTTTATTGCTTGGTGACCAAGAAGAAGGAAAGAGAATAGAGATGCTTGGGAAGGGTGAGGTTGAGTCTAAAAGATTTATCTGTCAAGTCAACAAAGAATTAAGCCATACTTTTCTGTAGCATTATAATATCTCACAAAAATGAATAATTGAGCAACTTTTGTGCCAAGTTCTTTTGGAGACTTAATTATAATAACAGCTGTCATGTATTTAATATTTTCTGAATACCCAGCAGCATATTTGGACTTTTCTATGCCATGAGTCAGCATACTTTTTTGTAGAGGACCAGCTAGTAAATAGTTCAATTTTGTAATTGAAGAGGCACTCAAAGACCGTATGAAAGTACTTGTATAATGAGAAAAAAAATTTAGACAAAATTTTTATTGACAAAATTAAAACATGATAATTATGTGTAATATTTTAGTAATATAGGTCTACCAATGAGAGAATGGAATTCTTTCTTGAGAGGGTGGAGATTAGCCTTTTATCCCATATTATCCAATTGTCTGTAAATTTTCATCTGTAAAAATCACTTTCATCACATGGGTCACACAAGATGTAGACTGGACGTGGCCTTGGATCCCTAACCTAACTTTATTTCCATTGCTCCTGAACCTGATATATCAGCAGTGATTAAATTAGGCTACAGAAGACATGGGAAAGCTCCACCATGGTAAAATACATAAGACATTTATTTCTTTCCTTATGAAAGGAAAGGCTGCTTTGGCAGTCATTAGTGTCCCTGGTGTCTTTGTTCCTGTCCTTCCAATCTTGGCATATGTGTCCTTCTTCAAAATTGTTCCTTGGTTTCCTACCATATCTGCATCTCAGCAACAGGCAGTAAAGGGGAAGAAGCGCCTACCTACACTTCTTTAAGAAGACTACTTAACTCCTACTATCCCTTTGGCCAGAAGTTGGCACATGACCATATATCTCTAGAGTAGAAGTTGAGAAATACAATCCTTAACTCCAGCTGTTAGTGTGCTTAGATAACCGTTGGAATCCTGCCATCGAAAGGGCAGGAGATATGTTAGAATAAGTAAGTATAAGTCTTTACCATATGTAGCATGGGCAGAAAGTGAGCCCCAGAGAGATTACCTCAAGGCCTTGTAGTCGCAGAGTGGGATTTGAACCAGGTCATCCTAATTCCAATTTCTCTTTTCCCACTCCCTGTATCTGTCCTCAAGCACTGTGGACAGGTGCTTGATATTAGTAATAAGGTGTTGAATGATTTATACCCTTGATGCTTCCAAAGATATTGCCAAGGTTACCTACAAATAACTCAACAACCATCTGTTTAGGGAGAGCCTGACAAGACTTGACCAGTATGCAGAGCTAGGGTTAAAGCCTACATGGAGCCTTCTTTTTTCACCTAGGCATTAAGGCAGATCTTGCACTCCTACCTTCTAATCACAGAGAACAGAGAACAAGTACAGTGACCAACAAGCTTGAACATAAGACCTGGCAACTTGGTTTTTTCATCCACTTACCTTATACGCTTTCTGGAAAATGGAAAGAGGGATATGGGAAGAAGACAATAATGTTTGGTGACCTTTTGAAGTAACCATCCCTACTCACTACTGTGGCTTTGAATTTAGTCAACCAGTTACACAACTTCTTATCCTGAATGGGGAATTGGGAGAAGGGTAGAGGTTTCATGTTCGTTCCTTCTTGCATACTACATAATCTGCGTGATTCAACATATTCTGTGTGCAGAATGCATGGAAGCCTCTTGTTTATATGCTCGTGTGTGCTTCTTTATATGATATATCGATATGCAAACATCCAGATATGGATATCTAGCTATTAAAGAGAACATCGTCCTGCTTGCAGAGTACCGGATCATTTCTCTCATTTACTCTCATAAAAGTCCTTGGGCTACCAGTGTTATATCTGCTAGAAAGTTAAGTAAATACTGTGTTGAGAGGTCAAATAACTTGCCAAAAACCACATATTTGGTAAGTGGCAAATCTTAGTTGATGGGCTTGAATCTTTCTGTAATACATAAATCATCCTGTGAGATAAAAGCTATACAAGCAGAGATAAAAGCATTTTCAACAAAGCACAGGGACGGTAATGGCAGGATCAATCAAATTTGACTTAGGGGAAGGAAAGGCAAAGCTTTGGGGAGTTGGTGACATTTGAGCTGAGTTCAAAAATGACCAGGGCACATGGGTGGGCAGAACAAAAATCCACTAAGATGAATTATTTTATTTGACCAACTAATTACTGGTCAAATATGCAACACAGTGTAATAATAAATTAGTATACCTGGATAGTTAGGAGATAATAAATGAATATAGAGACACTTCTTTCTATTCACATTCTTCTGAATGTTGCCATCATCCTGAAAATAGCCATTATTGGGGTGACTTCTGGTCTGTCTCCCCTTCAGTCTTGTCTATCACATTTGTAGACAGAAATAAAGTCACTTGCCAGAGTATGACTTGCACCAAGATTTGATGGTCTGGTTTTGAGTTGTTTGCTCTTCTCTCTACTATATGTATGAGTTTAGTTTGTCTACACCCAGCTGTGTGTTAGTGTGAAGGAATAAAGCTCATAAATAAAAGAGGAGGTAAAAGTAGGCTTTGTAATGAGGCTCCTGCTTAATCGCATCAGCAAGCTAAGGAAAAGTCATTAAATATTAATCAAGTTGTTGCATTAACATTTTCACTGTGCCTTCTACGGCCACACTAGAATTCACTGGGGAGTTTAGTTGTCTACCCCCAAGCCAGAGAAGGGAACTGTGGCTGAATCCAACCACACACCTCTGTTATTATGAATGTCCATCCATTTGATGGCCCCGAAGAGACTGCATTAATAATTGCCGATAGCTGGAGGAGACTTTGTTGAAGTCTAAGGGAGTGAGACAGTGCACAGGCGTTGATGGAGCGTCAGCAGGCTCCCTACTTTGAAGTGCCATTCATGCAATCTGCCAGCAGGTCCCATGCACATACCAAGGCCCTTTGAATTTTTCCAAGGTTGCTCTTGCTTGAGTTTTGTTTATGTTTATGGTTAGCTGAGCCATGATAAACCATGGTAAGATGTAGGTCCTTGGCTCTTCTTTCTTCTCCCTTCTTATTAGTTTACAGCATTCTTTAAATGGGCCTCTGTGCTCCTGGGTGAGAGGCTCCAGATTGCATCAGCAGATCTCGTCTGGTGGTAGCTTCCAAATAAGGCATGCTGTAGGTATTCCAGCCGCTGGAAGGTCCCGAGCTGGTCAAGAAGTCAATTATTATGCGTTAAAAGGCAATTCATCATAGACAGTAGTGAACTCAAGTGTTATTTTAGGCCAACCTTTTAATTTATGTGGCATGCAAGAGCAGCATTTCTCACATGAATTTCTGGAGGGTTCATGGACGAATAACCAGGGTAGGGGGTGGAGCGGCCAGCAGAGGTAGGTCTCTGAACAACTCTGTGATGATTCCACAGTTTGGTGGTTTTGAGCAAGGACTTTGGAGTCAGACAACAGTTCAATCCTAGCTCTTCCACTTCTCATTTTTATAGTGTGGAGTGGGTTACGTAGACTGATGAGGTTTTGATTTTTTTACCTATAAAATGAACTAACTATGCTATTACCCCAACAAATTGCCCTGAGGACAAATGAGATAGTGTACATAAAGTCATTAGGACAGTACTAGTTAGATACTAATTGCTTATTAAATAGTAACTGCTGATATTATTATTTCTTGAAATCAACCTAGAACGTTTTTCTCTTTGAGACTTTATAAAGCCAAATACAAAGTGAATCTGGAATAATTAAATTATGGAAATTCAGACCTGGAAGGTCATCTAACACAGGGATTTTCAAACTCTGGCCCTTTGGCCAAGTTTTAGCTTGTAGCTTTTAAAATAAATAAAGGTTTCCTGAAAGCTTTCTCTGTGCATTCATTTATGGCTGTCTGTGGGGTTTTGCACTGGAAGGGCAGAGTTGACTAATCACGACAGAGACAACATGGACTCCCTGACCCTTGTGACAGAGCCGAAAATATTTGCTCTTTTACACTTTAGAGAAAAAAAAAATTATTGACCCCTGATGCAACTCACTCTAAGGACTTACCACTAAGAAAATCAAGGTACTGTGAAGGGCAGTGACTTCTTGGTGAGACATACAGCCAAGCCTTCAATGCAGCCTCCCTGATTTCAGTGCCTGCACTCCCACAGCTTAGGACAGCCTCCTGGATTGGTAGGGAAGGAATATACAAAGTTTGGGGGAAATCTCATGCTATGTGTGCTGAGAACTGTAGCAAAACTGCTGTTGGCCAGTAAGCAGACTGAAGCTGCTGTGGAGGAGGTTGCTTCTTAAAGGTAAAGGATGCTTCTCAGTAGTGGGGGGATGCAGGGTCATATCCAACACCCTGTTCTGTTGTTACTGTGTCAGCAAAGGGGAGCCAACCCTATGCTCAGTTTTCTTCAATCAGTCAACCAATAGGGAGAGGGGAATCCTTGCACCTAGCCCCTAGAATGTGGTTGACCTGACTGAATATATCCGCTGGTGATCAAGTATGAATTTTCCTGGGAGAAAATGCTGATGAGATACGTAACTTTTATAGATTTCATTCTTTCAGAATATCTCCCCAGGCTGGTTGTCTTATATTTTTCATTTTGTTAAGTTTCCTATATGAAACACCTTATTTAATTCTTCCAACAGTTTATAAGATATGAAACTGTTGCTACTTTCATTTTACAGAGGAGATAGTGGAAACTCATTCCAAGTGCCCTTGAAATAACTTGTTTCAAGGTCACAAGTCATTATTGGAGGGCCCACAATCTGAATGGGGTCTACTGTGGTACAAAGAATGGAAGGCACATCTTGGAGGGGAGGGGAAAGTATTGGTGTGGATGTAGGATGTAAGCTGGATCAGCTTGAATTGATTCAATCGCATCCTTAATCACTTTGCTATAATGTCTCCAGTATGTTCCATTAAAATATGAGTTCACCCATAGGAAGGTCTGACCAGACAGGCAATAAATCATGTTTATGTGCAACATGCCAAGAGAGCCCCCTCTGTAGAGTTACAGCAGGGTAGAGGAAAATGTCTGCTGTGTTCATTGAGGTATCCTTGAAGCCTGGATGAGAGTCTGGCAAGTATTAGGAGCTTAGTATATATTCGTGGGTTATTTCACAAACTAGATTTCAAGAGTGAAATATTATTAGCTGACATCATCTGGGTTGCTGTGTAGCAAAGGCAAACCTGATCTGGGTGAAGGGACCCAGACACAGATTTGAAAATTTGAAAGTTCAGACTTGCAAATCAAGATGAGCAGCAGTGAATAACAGACACCCAGAAATGAGCAAGTCCCGGATTTCTGACAGCTCACTGTACTACTCTGCAATGCATACATGTGTGCATGCAAAACGGATGCTGTGCCTCTCAACAGAAATATTAAGAGGGGAACCTATGGCCACTTCTTTCCCACCAAAGATAGTGTGCTAAATATAGACTTGCTGAAAGTGAGGCATACTGACCCTGGGGAGTGTGCCAGGCAAGGAGGGATTGTGGCATTGACAGTGTGCCTTGGAACAGTAAGGAGGAAGACCCTGGTGCTGGAGTTAAAGGAGTGTGGCAGGGAAGGGAGGAGATACTAGACTAGGTAAGACCTTGTATAAGACAGAAGGTCATATTGGGCCTCACTGCAGTAAATCCGAATCTCAAGTCAAAGCAATATAAACCAGGAGGGAATTGACTGGCTCCGGAAGAGGGAATTCTGAGGGATGGAACATACAACAGAAACTCTCTCTTTTTCATCTCCATTCCATTCCATTGTCTTCATTACTTGGTAGGCTCTCTTCCATGCCACAGAAGATGGGAGCGCCTCATCTAAGAGGATCTTGATCTCAGGAGTGAGGCTTTCACACTCATCCACTGTGCTTATCAGTACCCACCCTCCTCCTTCCCCCAATACTAAATGGCCCTGCCTAGATGACACCCTCCTGGACTAATCTGGGTGGAGGCGGGCTTGTGGGGTGTTCTGGTTGGTCAGTTTGTGTCATGTGCTACCTACTAGCTAGATTTACCTGGCCTCTCTTGGCAGAATTTCCTAACGAGTGTGATCCACTCTTCCCTCTCCCCCAGAAACATTTGTCAATGTCTGTCGATACTCCTGATATTCACAATTTAGGAGGTGAGAAGGAGTTTCTGCTGCATCTAGGGAGTAGGAGCAAGGACATGCTCCCAGATATCCTCCTAGGGAATAGGAGCAAGGGATGCACAGGATAGCTCCCCAGAACAAACACCCACCTCAGGACATCAGTTCAAGAGAAATATGGTACAGTTCTATACAGATGTATCTCCCTCAAGGGAGCTTTGATGGAAACCCAATAATAGGGGTTAATTCTCATAGCCTTCCATGAACCTTGCTGATTGGTGACACTAATGAGAGATCAAAGAAAGGGATTTTGAAATCCAGGTCTCAATTCTATATTCCTTAGGAGTTGTCTGACTTTAAGCAAACCATTAAGCTTCTATATTCTCTTCAGGAAAATGGATGGGGAAAAAGGCTCATCATAGAACAGTTGAATTTGAAGTTCCATGTGAAATCAATTTATAAACTGGGAAGCTACACAGTAATGGTTTCTGGTAGACAACATGTGTTGCATGCAGGGTGCTCTACTGTGCACTGTGTGTTCTTCAAAACTCTCTAGCCTCAAGGAGCGTTCCTAATAGTATGAGTGATAGAAATGTACTTGTAGAAAAGCACCCCTAAAAGATGTGAGAGATTCAGTCTTGGTATCTGAATGTTGTGACTGTAGAACAGAACTGATGAGCTATAGAGTGTTTGAGGAAAAGTCTTCTAGGCATTACTGTTATCTTTCAGCCAGGTGGGGGCTGAGGTGTGCAGTCACCAACAATGGTATGTGGTTTATTGTTGAGCAATATAATCTCTTGCATGAGTTTACATTCAACATGATGATGACTGGTCCCACCTTGAAAGTTTACCCCAGTTAACACAGCTGATTTTTTTTTCTTGAATTATTAATATAATTAACTCACTTTCTGGAAGGGGAAACATCAGCGTTTTAGACATTTATTAAATCATATTGAAGAAAGGTGTAATACATTTTGTGAACATGAGGAATTACCTTTCATTACAGTCTTCAATTATGGCTTTGGGTGAGGAATCATAAAAGAATTTCACTTAAAAGTTAAATTCCTAATTTGCATTTAGCTTCACATAAGGTCCTATGACCTGCCAAAGTAGTGTGTTAACATGTTTTCTTTGATGTTTGCTAGTATTGTTTTATTCTGTTTCCATCAGCACAAAAGACTTGCCACAATTGTGATATGAAGTAGTGGGTAGGGGTGATATTTTTCAAAAAGAGGTGACACAATATCAAACGAAGGGAAAGGGTTTTCCAGTTGACTATCTCATAGGCTTCACCTCTCACTCCTTTGATGTGAATGGTGATTGATCTGTGGTTCAAATCACCACTTGACTGACAGCCAGAGAGGTTGACCTTTGGCTGTTTATGTGATGGACTTTAATTATTAACCTGTGACTTGTTGAACGTGTAGGTGTCCCAGCATCCACAGTCCCATTAATGCCACTTGCACATTAATTAACATTCTCCCTTGTTCTTTCTGATGGGAAACTTATTGAGGAGGCAGTTAATTTCCCTTTGGAATTGACTGGCAAAGCTTTCTCCCCAATTATTTGCCATTTGCCCATTATTAAATGCTTACCTTGAATAAGGAAAATTGAAGAGGAGTTAGGTGAAAGAATTTTCTGCCAAGACAGATCATTAGCAAGAAGTTAGTGGGAATGAGTCATAAAAATTAACTGATGCTAAGTGAATTATTTTCTAATATGCATTTTAATTTTCATCTAGTGAGTGAGATGGTGGGCTGCCTCTTTTAAAAAGTATTATGTGCTCAGCTTTCTAATGCAAAATTTTTCAGTGAGTAAAGTTTCAGTTATGTAAGTTTTATAGAAGATCATTGGGTTTTAAACTTTTATGGATTAGGGTTTGCAGAGCATGGGAAGGATGTCAGTTTGTCTGACTCCTCTAAGAAATGAATGGTCAGTATTTCAGTTAGTGACTAGCAGTGCTGACCCCAAATCACTTTAACCTCAAAATGATTTCACACAGCCACTTATGTTTCAGGCCCATTAGAAAATGAAATTCCATGCTATATCTCCTACTTAAACTTATTTTTTTCATCAAGAATCAATTTAAGTTGTTAGCTCAGTTGTGTTCCCCACCAAAATTGCTAGCTCATGTATGTCTCTGTGTGGCAGAACACTGCTACAGAAACTTTAGGTGGAAAACAGTTAATTTTATCCTTTGTCATGTTTATGGTCCAAGTTACATTGATTATGACCTATGGTACTTCAACTTGTGCACCATTTCAACTTTAGAAATGGCATCTTATTAAGTATAGGGAAAGAACTTTGTACCTCACTTTTCATTGCAGCAAAATTTTGCATAGCTAAACAATGGAATCAAAAGAGCCCACCTACAAGTAATGCCTGATTCAGTCAGATACAGGAGGTTATGTATGATGCAAGACAAAAAGATTGCAAAATAAAGCATCTTTATTCCTTGAGAAGAATAGTCACTTTAGAGTGCTTCTCTTTTAAAGTCAGAATGCTTAAAGGTAATCTGGAGTCTATAAATACATGGCAAGGTAATATAAATAGGATGGTGGTGTTTAAAAAAACCCTCACTGGTATCTTCTGTGAACATTAAAATGCATGCATAGTAATAGCTGCAATTATTAAACTATATTTTAGGAACTTTTTGTTCAAATGAGAAAAAAATTATATAGGTAATAAAAATGTATCATCTGATCAGAGCTTGCTAGAGAAGGATTCTGTGCTGGTGCTAGAAGCTGACCCATCTAGAAGACTGAATTCTAGGAGCAGGTCTGGATGTTGCTGCTAAACTGGCGTTGTGGCTTTGGACAAGTCTTATGACCTGTGTCAGTTTCAGGACTGTCCTTTACGAAATGAGATTTTCAAATAGGTGCTCGTAAATGCAGTTCCTACTAAAGGTTCTTTGGATTACTCTATGGAGACCTTCCTACGAATAAGCAAAAGACCTACTATGAGTATGTGGATAGAAGATGGTACCTCCTTTTGGATTTTCTTCCCATCGTGTAGGCCAGTGCAGTTCAGGGAAACACAAGTATTTATGAGGACTCTTTCTACAAGAAATTTGATTGAAATGGAAGCAGGGGTGTAACTTGGGAGAATAAGACCTTTGGCTTAAACCAAACCTCTCATATTTTAGCATCAAGTTTAGTGTTCCTTAGGGTATAATCCCCAGATAAGCAACATCAGCCTCACCATCACTTGAGAATACATTAGAAATACAAATTTTCAGGTTTGACACACTAACAGAAATCTGAGTTTGGGACACAGCAACCTACATTTAAGAAACCTTCTAGGTGACTAATTCTGCTGCACATTAAAATTTCAGAACCACCAAAATAATGGAATCTAGACCATAGGTATTAAGTGAAGAAACTAGAAGATCAAAAAGAAAATATAGAGATAATTATAAGATCAAATATGAAAGATAGGGGTGGAGGATGCTGTGTGTTGGGTCAGGACTCTGAGACAATAACTGAAGATTTTTCCAACTCCAGAGTTCTGTTTTTAATAGCATTCCCAAGATCCCTCAATAAAGGCTTAAAATGAGTATGGTTTCCCAAGGAAAAAGGGTGTTCACAGGTATTCAAGGGAACCCAAACTATTAGGAAAGAATCTCAGTGAAATAGCACCTGAAAAGAGAGAATACCATCATTGTAGAAATGCTTGATAAAATGGAGAGCATGTGGTATTCTGGTCCATTTCATACCTCTTTCTTCTGTACCTGAGAGCCTGAAGGTCAGATTTGAGTTTCAAGTCATAGAAACTTCAGCTCAAAAATACTTAACTGCTAGCGTTACTGAATTTGAAACTTTTCCAAGAATTATCCTTTGGTACCAATAGAAGCATCTCCCCCAGCACTTTCTGGACTTCAGTGATTTGGTCTAGTTGAAGGGAGAGTTATATCACTGGTCAGAAACCATGCAATTACTTAATGCATACTCCTACAGTTTATGTGAATACATGTCACCCCTACAGGATTCTTGGTTATTTTTTAAGATCCTCTGTTAGACTCCTGTTTCAAAGAGAAACTGCCTCGAATCAAAAACTTTGCCCTATTCCTCCTATATCTGCCTGGTGAGCAAATGAGTTATGTGAATGTGTGCACACACATGCACATGCACACATGCATGCCATTCACATTTTATCTTTAGGCTGATCAGACCAATATCAGAATATTCAGTGTCCACCTGTCAACTAAACCAGGGTAACTCAATGTCAACCCCAGCCAGGGAGAGCTGCCTTCTAAATATGACTTGGTAATTATTCCCAACATTTTAAAGTAAGAAACTAATTACTGCATCACTTACTGTGTGACTCCTTCCACCAGCTTGTTCATCTCATAACTTCCCCTAAAGTGATAGGACACAAATAAGTATACAAATTGGAGCATATCATAACTGTTGTTTTTTTTTTTTTTCTTTTTTCACTTGAACTGAGATCCCAGGGTTTCTAACTGTGGTTACCAAGTGGTAGCAGAAACATTCTCACTGAGGAAAATCAAACAACATGAGAAATTCCATGCCTGGGATTGATTTCAGCAGAATATCAAGACCAAAACAGTGTAACTTGCCCAAAGACAGGAAGGACTGCTGTGAGCCCTGGCTGTGATTCCCCACAAGTTAACACTTACTGTACTCCTACTTAGTCTTCTTTCGTTTTTGATTCATTGCTCCGTCAAACAGACAGTAGATACCTCCCTAAAAAACTCAACTTGTCCCATTCAATATTTTGGTCTCCACAAATTTCAACACTGAAAAGAGAACATGGGTAGTGTAGAAGCAACGTACTTAGAGGCGCAAAGATACTGTTTTCTAGGATGGAAATGATCAAGAGCATAGGGAGCAATGGCCAAAAATGTCTATTTCTTGGAGAAGGAGACCAGGTCCTAATCAGAATAATAGCTCCTATTTCTGAGCCTCAGTTTCTTATTCATCTAAGAGCTGAGGTGATTAAATTTGACACCGTCCAACATCTCTTTCACTAATCACAAGAATAATAGCCAACATTATTGCAGTTTCTAACTGCATAGACTTCATTTACATTTTCTCCTTTAATTCTCAGAATACTATTACCTGTCCCTATTTCACACTGAAAGGCTCAAAAAGATTGAATGTTTCATCCAACACCACAAAGCTGGTAAGTGGCAGAGCTGAGATTGTGATGTAAGTATATTTGATACCAGAATGTGTGTTCTCACCCTCTGCCTTATCTCGTCCCCAAAGAGGCAGGGATAGCAGGATGTACCAAGTAGGGTTTCTAAACTGCTTGTAAACCAGTGGTTCCCAGAAGGGGTGATTTTGATCTCAGGGGACATTTGGCAATATCTGATTCATTTTTAATTGTTATAACCAGGATGATGCTGTTATTGTGGGTAGAAACCAGGTTTATCGGCCCATGTTGTAAAGACACAGGACACAAAACCCTACGTAAAGAATTATCTGGCACAAGCTGTGTATTTTCCTATCCTAAATCCTGCTCTGGGCAGTTTAGAAATCTGTGATTCTTTCAAAACACCCTTTTCATCACTGTCATAAAGGAGAAGTAAGATCCTTCCTGTAATCAAGGAATAACTTACCTAGTTTTAGAACTTGTACCCACAGTCCAACTTTTTCAGTATATCACTACATTTAAGAGGCACAGATTTTGCTACAAGATAGACCTAGACAAATTCAAGTCCCTCAAATTCCCGTGCCAACATTTTCTGTTTTCTTTTAGGGCCGCCACTTAACACTCTTAAGTTCCATGGTTTTCACCCCTCAGATGGAGATAACCAGTTCCTATCTTGGGAGACTGTGACTTACTAGGTGATCAGTGAATTACTACAGTTTTCTCTCATCATTGCCTCTCTTTCTTTTTATAAGTATCTCAGCTTGGGCTTCTCTTCTAGATGGCCAGGAATGCTCTTGACTTTGCCTGTGATGCAGGGAGGCCCCACTCTGTCATTCGTGGACTGGCATTTTATGTTTTGGCTATGTAGGAGGTGTAGTTGGGGAAACCTATCTAAGAGAAGCCACTATAAAGTAGTGGTGGCCCCATGAATGCAGGAGGGAGGTGTTAGAAGCAAAAGAATCCAGGAATGTTGGCCTCTGGCCAAGGCTTTGCTGAAATGGACTCGCAGGGTTGGCTAGTTTTATTGTAGAATAAATTGTTGCTTTGTAATGTAAATGGAAAATTAACTTGTGTAACCAATCAAAGAATCTTTGTGAAGCATACCACCCAGATAAGCTGAAGATTTATGTATTTTCTTTCAAGAGACTTAGACAGGGTGGGAACAGGATATAAGCTGAAGAAAGAGGAGGGGGTGGTTAGGTGGAGGAATTTCCTTCATGGAAAGGCCCCGAGAAAAATGTGCAACTGGAAATGCTGTGCTTGGTTCATGTAACTTTAGTTAAAATGCAAGGTTCCAGCTAGACTGCTAAGGTGACATTAAATATGCCCTTTTCCTTTTTAAAGAAAAGATCACTATCATTATGTGTGCATTATTTATTTATTTGGGTCAGTGTGGGGGTGGGAAGAAGAGGGAAAAAAAGCTGAATGAGGGTAGATGATTCCAATAAGAACTCCAGTGCTTAAGCTGCCTGCAGAAAAAAGGAAAGATGATGAGAAGCTATGCCAGGTGTGCTGAGCTTGCCACGGAACCCTTCAATTGATCTGAGAAAAATACTGTATAGGAAGGATTTCTCTCCATGATATCCCACTCACTGGGTGTGAAATAGAAGATGCAGTGGAATAGCATCCATTTTGATTTCAGGTAGTGCCATCAGAGAAAACAAAACACTTTGTCCCCTGATAAGCTAATCCCATGGATGTGATCTAGGTTGCTGATAGGTAAACTTCTTCGTGGTGCTTCCGAGACCATACCACTGACTTGGTCACAGAGGGAAACGAAGGAGGGGTGGTTTCTGTGTGGTGTCCTTTGTGTGTGTGGGCCGCAAGAGGAAGCAGAGTCTCTTAGAGAGTCACAATCTTGCTCAAGTTGCAGGGTCAAGGACAAATCAGACAGGAGCCCCCATCTGGGAAATCTAAACTAGGATTCAGAATGTGTGGTACAGAAGTTCTTTAGAAGTTATTGAGGTAGGAGGTGGGGATCTCCATAATATAAAATACTGAAAGCTGATCATAAAATTATATACATATACACGCATACATACATACCTACATATATATATGTACAACTTCATCTATGTCCATATCAGTAGATCAATAACAAAAGCTAGTGAAGTAATCAATGTGAATTGACTCCCTATCCTAGTATTTAGGACAGAGTAAGGGTGAACTCTGGAAAACTAGATTGTCCCAGCTGAATGAGAGGGCCTCATTTTGCTCTGACCACTACCTTTTGGGCATTTGAGCTCAGAAAGGCCATAACTTTAAGTTTTATTTTGTTTTTGTTTTCCTAAGATAAGCTGTGCATCTATGGGGTCTAGAGGCTACAACCTACAGGCCAAATTCAGCCTGTTTTGATAAAGTTTTATTGGAATGTAGCCACACCCATTTGTCTACAGTTCATCCAATACAGCTTGCACATTGCACCAATCAAGTTGAGTAGTGAAAGAGACAATCATATGACTGTCAGAGCAAAACAGATATACAATTTAGCACTTCATGGACATTTTCCACTCTGGCATGGAACTCTGAAACATATATGTCCCAGATTCTCATGCACGATCCTATAGAGGTTTCTTCCTCCTCCTTCTTCTCAATAGCAGTTGTTAGAGAGGATTTAGACCTTCAGTTCTCAAACCCAGATCTACATTTAGTATCCTGAAGGGCTGGGAGAAACCCAGAGGACCAGGTTCTACCTGCAGATTCAGCAGGTCTGGTGGGGAGAGGAGGGGCTGAGCCCCTTGGTGGTCAACAGTTCCTTGGTGAAGCTGGTGGTACCAGCCCAAGAAGACACCCCAAGAACCCAACTCTGGCAGGCCACATTGTCAGGAGGTCTCAAAGCACCTTGTCTATCAAATAAATGACTAAGTTGGCTGAGGGAGAGATGTGCATTCTGTAGAACCCCTAGAACAGATTCACCGAGGCATTACACAGCCCACACAGGGACTATGAAGAAGTCTGAGATTCCCATAGTCCTACAGAGTTGCTGTATTCCCTCAGTTTGGAGAACACTCGTCTCCCAGCCAACTCCATTCATGAGGAGCACCAAGAACTTGCTGGTTATTCCTGAAGTACCTGTTCTCCCAACTGCTTTCCTTGATGTGGCCATCTCATGGGGGCGGGGGATGCAGTGGGCCCCTCACATAACTGAAAGACCCATTCCCTTGTATCATTAGTCCAAACCTTAGATGGAATGAGAGGAACTGATTCAGCAAGAGAAGGGAAAAGTTTTAGAGTAACAGTAAGTCAGAGAAAAAGGAAATATTCAGATAATAGAGGAATGCTTATAGTGAACAGCCATTTTGACTTCCACACACTCAGTTCTGTAGTCTTGATATGGGATTATTGCTATAACCTTGATGGATGGTTGTGATGACTAAATTAGATATTGTGTACCTAGTACATATCACCTGCAACTCAGGCATATGATTGTTCTCTCCACCTGTATCCCTATGTTGGATGCTCCTGGGAGCATCCATCTTAGCTAGAGATTTCAGAGAATAGAATCTTTGTGGTGTCTGTGGGTAACACCTGGTGCATCTGCTTTGACTCTACCCAAGGATCCCTGCAGGAAGCCCCACTGCTTCTTCAAGGCAGCTGTCTCTAGCTGATTCTAACCTTCTCTCATGACTGGTGTTTGTGGTTGCCAGTAATGCAGATCCCCTCCTAGCAGCTAGCTGAACCCCTTCTGTGTATCCTCTTTTTGGCTGGACTCCTAACAACCCTTCCTTCCACAACCACCCCAGCTGTGATGAGTGGAGCAGCAATGACTCCGCCAGCCTCAGCCCCCAGCAGGGCACTGTGTGTGCCATTTACAGGAAGAGGAATGTGACTCCTGACCGATGAGTCAGAGGGCTGCTACCTTAAGAAGGAATGCTAAATAATTCACTGCAGCAGCCTGCTTGACATCCATCCAGACCTGTCCCCTGGTGACCCCAGTGATGTACCGGCAGGATTCCTGCTCACTGTGCTGTGGTGTCATGGGAGCAGGCAGAATAAACAAGGCAGCATGAAACCACCCTGGCTGTCAGGAACTCCACGGGGCCCAGAGTCTGGAAGAAGGCAGCCTGGGGGGCTGTGCTGCTCCCAACGGTGGACTCCAATGCCTTCATGTATTGAGCATGACTGATGAAGTGTTTACACTCAGACACAATAAACATTTTTTATAAACCTGCTGTGTACTTGGCAGTTGTGCCTATATTATCTCATATAATTCAGAAAGTCTATGAGGCAGAGAATGCTACATGGGGCTCAGAGAAGAAAAGTGACTGTCCCAGTTCACACTGTTAATAATAAGGAACAGAGATAGGATTTGCCCTGGAACCACCTGACTATACCTGTGGATCAGAGTTCTCTGGCCACTGAGGAACTTTCTAGATACTACCTCTCAGTGGTATATACTCTCACACATTAGGGTAAACAACGCTAGATTTTCTAAAAGCATGTTCATTGGGTGCATAACTGAGTCTATCCACTGCTTATTTTGACTGGAGTTTTAAGTTCTGATACATGCCTTTTTCCCTAGTTTGGACTCTGTGTTGGCAAAGATAGTGGCTGAGAAGCTGTGTTCAAAATGGCAGTTCCATCCCAGCCCATTAGATTCCTGTCTCAGGGCAGAAGATGGTCATAAGCAACATCCCCAGGCTCTCCTACAGGACCTTAGTTGGCCAGGTGGTTGGAGGAACACAGGCCTAGAAGAGTGGAATGATAGAACAGAACAGATACAGACAACTCTGGGCCTTTTGCTCAGTTTAGCAGACCAGGAAGACAGTTCTATAGTTTTAAGAAGGTGCTTGTGTACAAGACATCACTTGTACAATCTACCATCACAGCCACTCTCTCATTGGGTGCAAAAATTATGCCAGTGTGATTGGTAGGCAGGTCTGAGATGACTGCTTTACAGATTATAATAGCAATATCTAACATTTACTAAGTGTGCTTGGTGTGTCTGACATTGTACAAAGAGGTTTGTGAAGATTATAGGAACTGATAACAAGAAGAGGTATAACATTGTCACCATTATTCACATTTTATCCAACAGGGGGTTTCTGAAGAACAGAGAAGTTAAGTAACTTGCCCAATGTCACACTGTAGGATAAGTGAGTTAGTCAAAACTTTTCCTCCATTAGCCTGTATAATCGGTACCTGGGGTATCACGTTTTCCCCATGTTTGTGGTCCAGTGGGTGTGTGCATGTGTAAGTGTTCACACCTAGACCTGGTAGAGGGCACAGAAAGCATGAGAGAACATCAGAGAAAGAGGCCAAAGAAGGAGTGTAAGATTCCTGGGGGGGCAGAAGAGGGTCATCTGCCCTCAACCCTGGCGCTGCATGCCTGTTGTATCTGTGTAACTGAACCTACACAGATTGGTGAACCTAATACCTGTGCATTGCAATTGGCATGACAAACCAGATGTTTCCATTTGAATTGGCAACAAGAATGGTTGCAGTACACACACCGATAACAAGAATCATGGCTTAGAATTAGACTTTCTGACTATCCCATCATATCATCATTTTCTTGAAGCAAGATAAATTTACAGTAACTCATTTATAGGTGTTAAGGAATGTTTAAGATTAAAAGCAACACAAGTGAAAGTCAGCAAAGTAGATTGAGGACTATGTATGCCCTAGCTACATTTCTTTTCTCTCCATTCATCACCTACCTCAGAACATTCACAGGTGGCAGTCTCCCAGGGCTGTGATCAGCTTCTGACTAAACTGGAAAAAAAAAAGAGAGAGAGAGAGAAAGAAAGCAAAAAAGCCCTGTTATGTGGAAATAAAGGACTTTAGTTACTATAATTGTCACAACCATAGATTTTGTGTCATCCATGATATATATATATATATATATATATATATATGTATGTATATGATAGGCTGTGGGTCATGGACATTTCATCTAATAAATTCATATTACAAAAGGCCTACTGTGTTCCAGGATAATTTCATGTTTTGAGGATAGAGTGTTGGATGGAAATGACAAAAAGGCTACCTCCTACCACCCAAGGAGCTTGAATTGGGGAAACAACTTCCAAAATGTCAGTGTCAGGAGCATGGGAGACCCTTTAAACAGGAACTCAAACATTTAACCACTGAAAATTAGTTTTGAAAATCACCCATTTAAGGTTTCTAAAAATTGTTACATGGGTGTACAGCAAATGGACAGACATTTACTTGAGAAAATCTAAGACTTGGTAAGAATGAGTTTGTGGCATTTGAGCCCAATTTCTACTCCATGAATATGCATCTAGGTAGGTGGCACTCGTTTTCCACTTTCAGGGTCATCAATTCACCCTGGGAGGAGCAACCTCAAAGAGTAGCAGTGCTCTGCCTGTGCCTAGCAGCCTCATTTTAGACAGATCACACTATAAATTGCTCAATGTATGCCTCAGTAAATTGTCAACAACAATGGAACAACAAGGTAGCAATTAGCCAAGGCTAACTGCTGGGGTGTGATACCAACATTTCTATGTATTGGTACCCAATAGGTGGCAACCAGGTATTCCAAAGGACTGTACTCATATGCTTTGGGGGACATCAGGAAGTAAACACTGCAGGAAACTTCAGCTTGTCTAGTCAGTCCTTAAATAAAATAAGCAAGTAACAACATCAATCATCAGAAAAGGGAGGTTGATAATCAGTATACTGAACTGTCACAATATATTAAATACAAGGTTCAGTTTTCAACAAATATCATGAGATATACAAAGAAAATGTGTGATTCATTTGGGGGTGAGAGGCTGTAAGCAAAAACAAACAAACAAACAAACAAACAAAAAAACCAAAACCAAAACTGCCTGTGAAGGGACTTAAATGTCAGACTTAGCAGACAAAATCTTTAAAACATCTAATAAAAATAGATGTGAAGATGCCAATGTTAATAAACCAATATTAACTCTATAAAATAATTTAAAAGGTATATGAAGTGTTTATTAAAATGGAAACATGTGCATTAATATCTATTAACTAAATGAAAAAATTCACTAGAGATTGCTACAGTAGATTGACTCTAGAGGAAAAAAAGAATCTGCAAACTTGAAGGTAGTTCAATAAAGATTTATAATCTGAAGAGTAGGGAGATAAAAGAGAAAAGTATAAAGAACAATGAACAAGACCTTGAAATTTTGTGGGGTATCAATAAGCATACCAATAGATGCTAATGGGACCAGTCAAAAAAAAAAGCTTTAACAGTAGTGGAAAACTTCCCAAATCTGTTGAAATATATTAGTTTACACAACTCATTATATGCAATGCTCCCCCCACCCCCATGGGATCAATAGCTGGTTTTTTAGTCCTGGCAAAGAGTTTAGTAGGGCCTAAACCTAAGACAAGAGAAAGCATTTATACCCATAGTTACCATGTGACATAGCAATTCCATTCCTAGAAATTAACACAAGAAAAGTGAAAGCATTTATCCCCAGAAAAACTTGCACATAAATGTTCATAGTAGCATCATTGATAATAGTAAACAATGACTGTCTATTAGTAAATTAATTGAGAAATAATATATACAAACAATAATGTATTTTTCAGTATTAATAAAAGAATGATGCTCTGACATAAGCTACAACATGAAGAGAGGAGGTGAAAGGATATGGAGGCATCCATGTGCCCAGTGTGTTGAAGAACAGTGTTTGAGGGACAGCAAGACAGAGAGAAAGTAGTAGGAGGTGGTGGCAGAGAAGACTCAGGGCCTGGGTTTCAAGACCGCTAATCCAGCATAAGCAGTATTGCTGGGTTTTGAGCAGAAACATGACTTGGCTTGAGTGTTTGTTTTCAGAAAATCAATAGGATTGCAGTTTTGTGACATGACTGACAGACTGATGGGAACCAGGATCAGATTAGATGAAGTAAACAGTGATGATGGTTCAGATTCCATGCCCTGGAGAAGGAGTGATAGCTGGGAGCAGACTGAGAAGAGTGGGGGTGGGGCTAAGGTTCATCACAGACTTGGAGCTGAGCTAACAGGATTGTCAGTGAGTCAGCCAGTAAATACATACAGTCCCTAACTTAAGATTGTTCCACTTAAGAGTTTCTGACGTTAACAATAGTGGGAAAGCAATCTGCAGTTAGAAACCATACTTCAGATTTTGAATGTTGATTATTTCCTGGGCTAGCAATATGCAGCACCATAGTTTCTTGTTAAGCTGTGCGGTATTAATTACCCTCAGGTCATAGGCAGCCCCTGGTTCTCAACAGTACCAGCTCATATGCTACATGTACTGTGTGGCCAGCATTTTTGACTGAGTGATATTTCAGACTTACATTGGGCTTATTAGGAGGTAACCCCATTGTAGGTTGAGGACATCTGTGTGGGTGGCTTTGCAGCAGGACTGTCTCTGTTGTACCTCCTCAGCTATAGAGAGATGAATGTCGCCATCCATAAGCAATGTATAAATGAATGGACATGGTTGTAGTCCAGTAAAGTTGTATGTGAAAAACATGAGCTGGCCGGACTTGGCCCAGGTGGATGTGGTTTGCTAACTCCTAGATTAGATGTCAGGGGCAAGAGGAAGAAAAATGGGAAACATTACTCAAAGGAGTTTGTCCTCACAATTGGAAAGATGTAGTTGCCGTTAACTGAGATAATGAATCCTGCAGATGGAGCATATTTGTGGACCATGTGAAGAACTGAGATCTGGGAGATCTGGATTTGTTAGTTTTGAGAAGCCTTCAGACATCAAATGCAGGTGTGACATAGGTATGTAGACAAAGAAACCTTGAGTTGATCATAGAGTCTGGCCTAGAGTTGTCAGCATAGAGGTGCTATTTAAGGTCCAAGACCAGATAAAAGAAGTAAATGTAGAGAAAGAAGTGTCGGGATCCCAGTGGTATTCCAACATTTAGTTGCCAGGGAGATGGAGAGGAACCAGTAAAAGACACTGAGGAAGAGTAGTCAGAAGGTTGCAGGGGAACCAGGACACCATGGCATGCTGAAAATTAAGCAAAATGACATTGGAACACAAATGAACAGAGATATTCTTACAGGAATACTCCTGAACGACCCTTAATTTCTAGACAAGAAAAATTGTCAAACTTTATATTCATTCAACAAATATTAATTAGTTAGGGCACTGTGCTAAGTGATTCGAATGAAAGGTGAGCCTAAAAAGGCACGGTTCCTGCCCTCAGAAAGCTTGCGGTCTAATTTGAGAGAGAAATGAATAGCTAATCATTGACATTAACCAAAGGATGGGTCATAATCACTCATCAAGGATGTAGAGCCATGAACCAGGACAAGAGTGCTAAAGGAAAGGACACATCTAGGAAAAGTCCTCTGAGCTTTGTGCAGAGAAATCAATCTAATCAGGATGGCCTGGGAGCCTTTTGTATTTAACTTTTATTAGTAAAAGTGATTTCCAACATAACACATCCTGATTGAAACAAACCTGTTGTCTGTATGAATGGATGGTTGAAAATTTTTTTAATTAGGAGATGAATATGGATTTTATAAGCAGACCCTGAGCCAAATCCCAGATGTGGAACCTTGTAGCTCTTCACCCCTTTTGAATTTCAGTGTTTTTATCTGTATAGTAGGGGATAATAAAAGCTATGGTTTGAGATTATGGTGATGATTAAAGCAGATAGAGTATGCAAAACACCTGGCCCACAAGCCCTTCTGGTTCTTGAGAAAAATAAAAATATCTCCATCTGTACATTTGTGATATTTTGCCCTCAAGGGGAATTTTCCCAAGACAGGTTTTTGCCAGTTTTCTGTTTTATGAGACAGTGAGTTTTCCTGTCTTTTTCTGTCTTCCATTTTGCCAGTGTTCTCTCCCAAGTGAAGCATGTGGGAGCTCGAGTGACTCCATTTAGGAAGTGCTGGGACACCCTGTGCAATTCTTGCTTGCTCTCCCAGACCTGTCCATAGAGAAAAATCCAGGTTTCTATTTGACTGTTGAATGAAAATTAGTAGTTCCAAAAGTCCATTATAATAAGCATTGCTTTCTTTGTAAAAAAAAAAAAAAGTAATGTTTGTGAGCACACCATGTCTATTTAACAATATTTTCATGGAAATGTGCACTGCTAAGCATGTTTAATTATTGATGCAGTTTTTAATCTGAGTTGGGGGAGGAAAATCTTTAGCAGTTTTTCATTTTGATTTACCCATGCTAGCTTGGTCATATTTTTCTTTTAATTAATGTAATTAAAAGAGGATAAAAGGCTATGTTAAAATTTTATACATTAGATTTTTGGGATCAAGAATTATTAAAATGTATGAAATGTGGACAATGGCTAAGATGGTGGGGAAGAACAAAGCAAGGCCTCTTTTCTGCATTTAGAATGTGCTAGATTGTTTTTCACAAGATACAGGAATGTGTCAGGGCCCTAGAAGCATTTCTGATATGGACTCTTAAACAGATGAGTGAGAAAGAAGGGGTTCTGGTAGGGGTCATCCTTATGTCTATCATGGTCCATTTTATCAGTTATTGTTATGACTTCCTTGAAAACCAAATGCTGGGTCATTTTAACATCTATTACTTACTGGGTACTCTCAAAGTTCTTTCTGTACTTTCACTCACCTGATCTTCCCTAAACCTTTGGTAGATAGATATCTTCAGGCAATACATGAAGAAACTGGTCCTTAGGGAAAGTGAGTGACCCTGCTATTATTCAGATCGAGCAGTTTGAAAGTAATGGAGCCAAATTTTAATTCAGCTCTTTTTCCCCCAGTTCTTTCAATGACAACTTCCTGCCTGTTGTGAAAGGAAGATTATTACAAGTCCAAATTGGAAAAGTGGTTAGGAACTTTGAGGAGTATCTCTTTTCATCATTTCTTTTTTTCTGAAAGCAGTTCCTTGATGGGTGCCTTGTATAGCTTTACCAGTACTATAGAAGCATTATGAGTTTTATTTTCTGTACATATTCATGAGGTAGGCATTGATTACTTAGAAGTTAATGGAAATCTGGAATGTTTTCTTGATTCCCATTGGAGAGAATTTCCCCCCTCTTTTGGGGGGCAAAACGTACACTTTTTGATATCCGGTATTTGCTTAGGACTAACATCATGTTTTCAATATTAACATCTCTTTGTTTTAATACATTATGGGTTTAGTACATTGTGCTTTTTTTAAAAAAAGTCTCTACATAGCAACAATTGGAATTGACAGCAGTGGTAGTAAACTTGATAGTGCTCCCTCTGCTCTTTCCCTCTGGTCTTTCTCAGCACATACTTCCCAGTTCCCTTTGCCATTAGATGAATTCTATGACTAGTTTGACCAATAGAAGTGATGTCATTTGCCTCCTGGCTGAAGCACCTGAATACCTCCCCAGTTCTCTTTTTCAGTTGGTATAACCTGAAAATTATGTGTTGAGATCATAGAAATGCAAAAAGGAAGCCTACTAGATCACTGAGTCACTGCTTCGAATGGAGTACCTGGAGAGCTGCAGGCTTCCAAGTCAACTTTGCATGAATGATAGATAAATCAACCATTCTTATATGGGATACTCTAAGATCTGTAATCGTTTGTTGCTGCATCATAGTCTAGCCTAATAAAAATGACTTGTCAGCCCCCTTTCCCCCCATTAAAAAATGTGCTAGATTTTGAAATCTAAATATCAGAAAACCATTCTTGAATACATTATTTAAAATTGTAAAAATCTATATGTATGTTCTATAAAGTTATATATCATACAAAGATTTTAAAATCAAGTTTGTTTAAACTATTTGCTTCTATACTTCCATACCATATATTTTTTAAATTAAGTTAAATGAACATTTGGACTCTATTAGATGAATGGCTTGAAACTTTAGTAATAGTCCGTATTTTAAGTAGGATTTGTCTATAGTAGAGCCAGAAGGTAATAATATAAGCCAACAAGGACCGGTTTTATCTTCCTCTTTATAAGTGTTTCTAAGACACCCTACCAGTGCTTTCTGCTGCTCATGCTAGATCTTAACATCCCAGAATTCAGACATCAAAGTGGAATCCATCTTTATTTTATTTAAAGCCATCCCTTATTTTACACCTACGAAAACAGAGACTAAAACCTGTTTTACTGTCTTTACCTGTACCTCGGAGTCTGTGCTTCTGTCATCCCTTGCTTTTCTCTGTAAGCTAACCAGCCTTGCATCGCTTTCCCTTTCCGCTAACAAGATTTTGACTAGTGCTGACTAGAAAGGAAGGATGATTTGATTTTCTAGCTGGTATGGTGCAGCTTCTCTGTCATTGCTGCCCGTGCCGTGTTGTCCACTGTCTGGAGTCATACGGGCGAGGCTTTTATCCTGCCTTGTGCTCACCGCTCATGTTCTCCGCTTTCTCCTGCCTGCAACACCCTCTCTAACAGATAAAATTCGACCTTGTAAATTTTAGTAGTCTTTTCATTTATGGCTTTTGGATTTAGTGTCATGTTTAGTTGCAGTGCTTTCCCCACTATAAAACTGTTTTTTTTATATCCTAAAAGGTAGCCTTTTTGACTTTATACTCAAAACATACTTGATTTCCGATCATCTCAACTACAATCTTGTCCTCCTGGCCCTTCTTTCTATGTGCTGTATGCACTATGGTCAGTTATATAAATATCTTTTATACCACCTAAATAGAAAGTTCTGAAGGTCACCAGTGGCATCTTTGTCTCTGAACAATTGTATGCTGCATTTCATGCATCCTAATAAATGTTGACCATTTAATCTTATTGCCTATCCTCCCCCAGCAATACCTACCTCTTATGAAGTTTTGCCATCCTGTCTTCATAAAAGTTGTATGAGTTCTGTCTCTACTCACCAGGTCTCTGAAATTTCTGAAGTACTAGCCTCACCTTGTCTAATAAGGTTTCCCCCACTATTTGAAAGTAGGACATTTTTATTTTGTGTGATTTAGATTATTTTCCAGGTCTGGGGATGTTCAATTTGATTTTCCCCTATCAATTAATGGTAGCAAAGTCTCCAGACCCAAAAACATAACCTACAAATTACTACCAAGTAAGAATGCTGACTTTTGGGATTCAAGAAAAATCTGTTCCTGTAGCATATTTTCCCAAACTCCTGACTAGAATTGTCTCAAGATGAAGATAATGACCTCAAGGGATTGTTGATCCCTGGATTGTGTCACTTCAGTCACCTATGAGAGTCACCTATGAGATATTGCCAGCCTCTCCACCACCTAGTCGCAGTCAGGGAGATCCTCCTGTAAGAAGGATCCTGGCCATGTGCTTCATGCTGTTACCTTCCTGACTGCATTAGGCTGAGAACTGGGCACCCTGTCCCAGCACACAACACCCTCTACTGCAGTTGCATGCCCGGTTGTCTTCCTTTCTCATGTCTAAGTTCTTTCATGGCAGGCCTGTGAATGATTTGGTCACCGTGGTGTCCCTCAAGCCTAAGTGGCTGATTAAATAGTAGGTGCTCAGTTAACAGGTGAATATGTGAATGAATGCATCCCAACATGCAGCTGACTTGGTATTGTGTGACTTCAGAAGAGGAGGCCCATGGTGCCTTTGGTCATTTTCTCTTCTTTCTTGCCTTGTGTCATAGCAGTTCAAAAGTTTTATTTAAAGGAGGAACCGTATGTCAGTAGCTCACCCACATTAGGTGGGGCTTTTGAGTTGTGGCCTATAAATTGGGGTGATTTCATAGTGTCCCATTTCCCACTTCATTCCCACCCTTTGAACTATGTCTATCTAGTCGGTTAACTAATTAGTGCCAAAATTAACACAAAGCTATCATCAATTATAGTACCAAGAGCAAAAATGTATTTGTTTGTTGTGTGCTAAGCTCAATGGCAAGTGCTTCACGCTGGGGATCAGTTGTTATTCAAAGCAGCCCCATGGGGGTGGGAGGCATGATTCCTTTGCTTCTCACTATGGGCAAAAATCTCAGGCCCCAAATAAAGGCATTAGCAAGTGTCTGACCCAGGCAGCCTATTCCAGATCCCAAGTTATATTATGACTTCTTATGAACTTGATAGTGATGTGTCAAATCCACTTCAGATGAAAATCAACTTCTCATCACTTTCTCTGTTCCAGCTTTGTTCTTCATTCCTTGACTATAAATCACTTAGGAAATGCTTCTCATATGATCCTGCTGATAATAAGCATAGCAGAGTAGTGGGTCCATCTGTAAATGAAGAAACTGGGACATATTAAAGTTCAATGACTTGTTCAATGAGCATATCAGAATAAGATATCATTGCTTCCAGTCGGTCATTGGTGGTTTCTTCACACCGTATATTTCATAATCTGCTTCTTGAGGGCTACTGAAATCTGAGGTGGACATCCATCTCCCTACATGCTCTATATTCTATGTGATAAAGACCTAAAGCAGAGTATTACTCATTCAGTTGTTTTCCATTTCTATCAGTGAAAAGTTATTTCAGGTCCCATAATTTTCACCATGAAAGGTCTTCTGTGAACCAGAGAAGCATTCTGAAAGAAATTAGTAGGCATTATTAATACAATTACCTATAACAAAAGACATAATTTAACTTCCTCACATCCAACAAAGAAATTCATTTGCAGCTTCAGGAACTCCAGCTGGAAGGGCAGAGCCCATCAGAGAGGTTTCTTTAGGCGGGGAGTATGGGCAAGGAGCTGTGCAGGCTGCTGTATCCCTGGGGACCTTTCTGCACATGATGAATACACTCCTCTCCAGTCCCCCAGACCCTCACTCACCCTGCACTTAGGGAACACACAGTGCTTCCTTAACACAGACAAAATCCAGAGTATTGGCTTGCACTTGCCTCTTATCTGGCCTGGGCAACATCAGCAGTGTTGAAAAAATAATTGATTTTAAAGAATAAGAGATGACTGTGGGGAGTTCAGAGAGTTTAGAAACAATAGACAACCTAGTGGAAGAAAATCTTGGCAAATGTTTCTAACTTCTTCCAAAATATCAGAAATCACTGTTATTTACTGAAAATATGATATTGTGTCAATCCATACCATGTTCCATTCAATATTTCTACTTCAGTGTGCTAGAACCTGGGTTCAAAGATAGAAAACACTGGATTGATATCCAGTCCCCCAAACTGTGAGGGGCACAGATTAATACTTAGCAAAAATTTACTGACTGGAGAGATGATATAGTTGAAGAAACAGAGGACTACAAAATTTAAGTTACTCCTCAGGATCCTATCACAAGCAGGAGGAAAAATTAGCATTTGAACTCAGTGCTACACAAGTCATCATCTGTTTGTTTGTTTGTTTGTTTTATGTGATTGCTTACTTTGGCCTCTTTGTTGGTTCAGAGAGATGGAAATTGGACCCAAAGGTAAAGTGGAATTTTAGTCTGAGGACCAGGAATTGTGGGTTCTGACCCATCCTTGCTGAAATCCCTCTGTGACCTGGAAAAGTACATATTCACCCAAAGCCTCAGTTTCCTAATCTGTAAAATGAAGAAATGAAGTAATGCTCTCAAGAAGTCTGGGCAGGTTTGTGTTTTGTCATCTCCCTGACTCTTTTGAGGCTGGGATAAAGGGTTGGGAGAGGAGGTGAGATCACACGTACACGAGGAAAGCAGACAGCCTCATGCATTTTATTTCAGGGGTGCATAAAATATAAATGACGTGGTCTGAGGCCAACAAATACCCTGAAATGAAAGTTGAGAAAAGTAGAGGTATTTGAAAACTCAACACAGCTTTTGGGGGGTAGGGGGTGGGGAGGAAGAGCCCTGTTTCCATTGCTGGGTTGATGCAGCACCTAATCCCACACAGACCCCCAGGTTGAGAACTGTGCCCCAGTCTGATTCCTGGTTCATAAAAGTATAGCCTTTAAAAGGCAAAGGGGGAAAAAACCCTGCATCTTTAAAGCTGCACTTTTTACGTGCGTTATTTCTGTACTCCTTTGGAGGGTGCATAGCTGAGGCCTTTACATCCAGCAGTGGCTTTCTTCCCCTCTCCCTGGCTTGGGGATTATTGATTTGGAAGGCGAGGCTAATTTACATGTAAATAAATCTCAGCTCTGGGCAGTGGGGACTGAACGTCCAGATGCCGGGACTGACTTGCTGACGTCACGACCTCATTAGCATGCGGAGGATGCGAGCACTGCAACAGCGACTTCTCCGGCACCTCCAGCAGCTCCGCCAACAGTTATTATTATTTTTTGGCTGAGCTGCACATTTCCTGGTTCAGAATCTTGACTCTGTGACCGGCTGACTGGTTGCCCCACGTCTGGCTCAGGATAAGTTGATGACGCTGAGGCTGGGGTCTGTGACTTCCTTCTGACTGTCGTGAAGAATGGGAGTTGAGATGAAACAGGGGTTCTCAGGAAGGCGATCAGATGGAAAGGAAGGGTAGAAGTCACACTTTTCCCGTGGTGCGTGGATCCCCAGCAGGGTCTGGATCCAGTAGAGCTGTTTTCCGTGAGTGAAAGCAAGAGCAGGCTTGAGCCTATCGCTGGCTTCAGTAAGACTCCAGATTTTGAGAAGGGTTTCAAGAAGATGCTTTGGCTACCCACGTTCCTGCTTGCGTTCTTAGAAACCAGACTCCGGGAGAAAGTGAACTGGGGCAATTGACAAGCTCAGAGGGTCTGGTGAAAGCTTCCTCTGAGACCAAGACTGGGCGTTTCACCCTCCCTGGAGGTAAGTAAGAAATCTGCTCTAATTCACAAATTAAACAACAGTGCGTTTTCTAGGGAAGGTAAGAAAGCTCGAGCTAGAGGCTTTGCCTTGGGGGTGGACATCAGGGCTCCCTTTCTTGACCAGGTGGCATTTCGGTGGTCATTTGGCAGCTTTTGCCTTTTTTATGATTATTAGGAAGCACAGTTGCAAGGTGACATGTCACAGCTTATAGACTATCCTGAAGAAACTCATATCTTAGAGCTGTAGAAGCAGCATTTCTATAGAAGAGGTTCAGCTGGCTTCAAAAAAAAATAATATTAATAAGGGAAGAGGGTTTAAAAAGCCAAACACTGGGTGGTGTTCATGTACAGTAGTTATTTCAGTTCATGATGTCAGAAGCCTCAGAGGTTTGGAGAAATGAGGACTTAGCTGAGACTTCCAGGTAAAGAAATGGCACTCGAATAACTTAGGCTTAATTTTAGCCCGTCTTTCAGAATGGTGACAAAGCTCTAGAGTATGACTGCACAGCCTAGCTAAAACACCAGACTCAGTGCATTCTCCACATTCAGTCTCTTGGAGCAGTGCTTATACTTCCTCCTCTTTTGCTCTAGGTTTCCCAAAAACCAATCATAGCATTATAATCTGCCATGGAGATCTTTCGATGAAATATAGATCTTTAACCCCATTATCCTTTGTTAAGAATAATGATCTTGGACTATGTTGGGGTCCAACCAGACTTTCACGAACCATAAATAATCTGAACTGGCCCAGATCACACTGGAGTAAGTGATCCGAAACAGAGGTGATGCCATCCACTGGTCCAAGCATGGCTCCTGCCTAATTCAGGTACATAGATTGTTTCTTCTGTGAGAGGGAGTTCTGCCTCTAGTCAGGGCATCCATGGCCACAGTTGGGTGGGCTCTAGTGTATAGAGATACACAGACATGGCCGGTCCTGGACCAATTCTGCAGCGTGCTAGGCTGCAATTCACTGTGCTTGAACATCTCCTCCTAGAGAGTGTTTTAAACCATCTCAGTGAGACTTAAACTAAATAAAGCAGCTTGGCCTCCTTGCTGGAGGCTGAATTGGCTGCTTTAAACCTGCTCCCCAGAAGGCTCACTGGCGGCTGATAGCTTTCACAGATGGGTCAGGATGAGTGTCCCCATGGCTCCAGAATAAGTCACCAACTTTGACAGAATTACCATATTTTTGGAAACTTGAATTTTTAATGCTTCCTTGAGTACTTGTAGAGGTTTTGCTTGCCTCCAAATGCTTTAGCCCCTTGGGAATTCTTTTTAATGTGAAAATTAAAAGATGTTGGTTCAATCAAGAATTACAGCCTGTGAGCAGTCATGGGGCAGTCAGAAATAGTAAAGCAGCATTGTTTGAAGCGAAAGGTTTGTAAAGGTTCACCCAAACAATGGAGCAGGAAGGCAGGAATATAGAAGGAAGATGCTTTCGTGAAAGCTTAAAGAATAAGAGGGCAACTTGCAGGGTAGCCAGTTGAGGCTCAGACTCTGGACTCAGAAAGGCCTGAAGATGCTGAGAGCAGCCTCCCTGTGTGCTGATTCTCGTCTGTAAAATGGAGATAGCAACTGAGCAAACAGGCAAGGTGGTAGGTTTTAGGATTTAATGAGGTAACACATAAGAAGCACCTAGCACGATGCTAGCCACATGGTAAATGCTCAGTGTTAGCTAATGTTGTTGCTATGGGAACTGTTATCATTATTGCTATTATAAGTTTTGTTGCTAAAAGAAAAACAGTTCACTGAAAAGGCAATGTGTTCACATCCATTTGTTTACGAAGAGATTTTGTAAGCAAGAAAGATACCATCTCCACTATAATGTCCAAATCCGTTTCTACTCAGAGGAACTTGCCACCCAGTTGATTAAATTGACAGAATAAAGTGTTGTATCCTGGGCTACATAATTTTGTAGCCCTGAAAATGATCGGAGGGTAAAATGAAAGTCATTTAGCTCTAGCTGGGGCTCGGGCACCTGACAAGTCACATGTTGAAAGCCGTGGGATCCAAATTAGAATCAAATCATTTCTGGATTTCTCTTTGCATTTTCTCTTATATTCCAACTTTGCATGTGAGTGGTGATTCTTCTTTCTCGTCAATGCAGACACTGAGCATTTTTTCTACATCCATGAAGAGCCTGTAAATTTGTGCCTTACCTGCTGATTTGCTCCTGGTTATTTGCAAGGCTAAATTTATGCCACCATGGGGGCAACTTCAGCATGTGGGTCAGCTGTGAAGGGAAGGGGATAGGTCTCCGCTGCCCACCTGTCCATGTTCCAGTCCTTTTGGTGAATGCTGACACAATACAATGCATCTTTTCTAAATTTGTGTCTCTTCCTCTTGAAGCCAGTGAACATACTTCAGTAACTCAATTTGACTACTGTTTATCCCTTCTCTCCCAACATTTTTCTCTTAAATCTTGATGGAATCAAATTCCAATGCCAGGGTCCAGAGGCGAAATTAAAAGTGAAATAGAAGAGCTGGGAGAATTGGGCAGGAAATTCTCAAGAAATTCCAAGTTGGGGTTTGATCACTCCTGATTGCCATGGTTTTTAGTGAAGTTATGTTTTGCAAGGAGAATTATATTTATACCTTGATAATAGCCCACCTCCATTGCCTTCTGATTGTCTCTGAGACAGCAAGAGTTGCCTCACCTCTCTGAACTTTGATTTCTTCATGTGGAAATTGGAAATAAATTACCCTGAACACATGGAATTATAGTGAAAAGATGGTTTTTCTGTCCTCACCCAACTCCTGGCAGCTATTAGGTGTTGAACTTCCCTCTAATACTGACAACTTTATCATTTCTCATTTAATCCCAACCTGTGAGTAACAGGGGGTAGTCATTTTAATACTTATTTGACAGAGAAAAACGGAAACCCAAAGAGAGAAAATAACTCACCCTAAATGACATGGCTGGTGACTAATCCTGGACTCAGTCTCATGCTGTTTCTACTTCCTATGGATTCCAAAGGCTCTGAGTCTGGTTGTTGTCCTGCCTCTCTTGAATTCTCTTTTTTTCCATCACCCCCCTACGTTGGTCTGTCTCTTCTTGGTGGTTTTCAAGCTTACATGAGTCAAGATACTCTGTTCCTTAGATAAAATGGCATTTGTGTGAGGACTTTTCTTTTGTGCTCAAATATCCATTCAGACCCTTATTTACTCTCCTCATGTTGCCATGCTAATAATCAGGTTACTGGTTGTGTGGATGATTGCAGACTCAGAAGCTTGGGGGTAAGCATCGGCCACATCTCTTTTCCTCATTGATGCTCTTCACTGATAGTTGCCACTTGGCTCATGACACAACCTGAAAAGATTTTTAATGAAATGTTCTCATATTTTTAATCATACCCATGCCTCTGTCTCTCTCTGTTTCTCTGTCTCTCTGTCTGTCTCTGTGTGTGTGTTTGAACGAAGCAGTGGAGAAAATGTTGGATAAGAGCACACTGAATTTCTAGCAAAATAAGTCTTGACAGTCTCCACTGAAGACCTGGCTATTTGAGTTTAGAGATTTGGTTTTCTTTTCTCATTGGTCTGTTGTTTGAGCCATTCTTTGTTTGGAGTCTGAAACCCTGAGGCTTGCTTTTTTGTTATTTCCCTGGGGACAAGGTGGGTGGGAAGTTGGGAAGGGCAGGATTGGGGGAAGAAAGACAGAGAGAGAAGAGACAGAGAGACAAAGAGAGACTTGATGGGGGAGTTAGAAGTTGGGTAGGAAGGGGAGGGATCACAGAATGGGGAAGCAGCTGGGAGAATACCAGAACAATCTCTAATCCGCCATGAAAGTGTGACACTGTAGGTTCTCTTCAAATGGAGTCAAAACTTAGGAGACAAGAGCCTCTGTTTTCTTTCAGAGACATTCCGTTCCTCCTCTCCCCATCTGTCCTGCAGAACTCATAGTGCAGACATCTTAAATTGTGAAACCCTATGGAGATCTGGCTTACCCCAGCCTATATTTCTCATAGAGCATCAAGGATCATTTAAACAAAAAAAATCATATTAACAATACATGTAAATCAACCCATCATTCTATGTGCCTTAAATTTATACATTTATGTATGTCAGTTGATTTGCAGTAAACTTGGAGGAAACAGTGCATTAATTAAAAAGGGAATGTTTTCAAGTTCATAATGAGCTGGTCTTTCCTTGGAGATAAAGAATAAATTGCCAGCATATGTTTGGCTATAAAGTCTGTAAAAATTAATTTGGCCAAACCAAAGACTCAAATTTTGTGAGCACTGACACAGAAGGGAAGCCCTAAAACCATGGAGGGCTCAGAAATGGGAGCATTATTGACTGGAAGTGGGAACATCAGCAAAGCTTGAGCTTGCCTTCTTTGAGAATGTGCTGTGGTCAGACACACAGAGGGCAGAGACGTCTGCAATAAGAGATCATGAGAATTCTGGTATCACCCTTCTTTCTGGTCCTATAGCATCTGAGGTGCTCCATGTAAACCTTCCTGGGGTGCTGGAGGGAATCATGGCCCTGTTTACCCCTCAAAAGGAGAAACCTGGACCTGCCTCATGATGGACAGTGACTAAGTTGCCTCTGTTCCCTTGGTACCCTCAGACACCCACCTCTCCTCAACTGCTTAAAAACAAACCTTAAAAATGGTATCCAGTTCTATTTGGGGTTAAAAGTAACTGAGACAAGAATTCTTAGTATTTCATGTCAGCTGGGCAAGGTGCCATTTTTCCAACTCTTTTCTTGGCATACATTCATCATTTGTGAGTCCGCAGAGATGCTTGTTCATGAAAGTTCTAGGATTCAGCTGAGAAATAGCTATACTTTCTGTGGTCAGTCACGTGACAGGGTCAGTCATGGGCCAGTGTAGTTGTTAACTGTATATGGAAGTGTATGTTTGGGGTCTGTAGTCTGTGTGAATTACAGAACACATAACTGTCGTAGACTGAGCACCTACTATGTGCTAGTTGGCATGAAAGATGCTTTACATACCTCGCCTTATTCTTGCACCAGTTATGCAGTTGGGTCTTATTAACTCTATTTAAGAATGGAAAAACCAAGATCCTAGATGCTAAGCAACTTGCCTAATACAGAACAAAGCTGGGATGCAAACCAAGGGTAATCATAGCCCAAAGCCTGAAAGATGTGCACCATTACAGGTCTCCTTAAACTTTTTATAATAATGTCCTCTGTGAACATTTGTTCTTTGTTTTCAAAATCTTCCAGATCTTGGATTTGTGGATCCCTCATTTGACAAGTAACTCATTATTCAGCTATTAAATTAAAATCCATGTTTGATCTTTCCATAAAATTGGAAACATCCAAGACAATGTGTCAGGCATAAAACAGAGCACAGTGACTTTTATAACTTTGAATGTGGCTTTTAGAATGGGGGTGGGAGTTGTTGGAAAGTCATAAGTTGCAAAATATGAGGAGTAAAAGCTGCAGACCAAGAGAAGCTGCCCTTTGCTGGATTAGTGGGAGTATAGGAAACTCCCTGACACTGAACTTGTGGCCGTGGGCAAAGCAATTGGCGTCTAGAGAGGAGGCCAAGCTTGTTGGCTCTCAAGCCATTGCATACAAACCAGAGTCCAAACAGAATGTGCTTTCACTTTCACAGCCTTGGTTTTCTCCTAAAATGAAGGCCCTGAATCATATGATCTATAAGTTCTCTTCCAGCCCTAGCCTTGCTAAGGCTGAACTTTCAGGAAGAAATTGGCCTTGTCAGCAAAGGTGTGTGATCTGTACCCTTGGCTACTCTCAGGTGGAGAACTGAAAGGTCATGTTTTCTATCAGGACCAGACCTCTCGGTGTTGTGAATATGTGCTGGGATGTGAGGAGCAGTAGATCTCCAGAGAATGACTTGAAGCTTCCTGGAAAAACATCTGACCTTTGGATGTTTCATGCAGGTTTTGAATGTTTCATGCTAGTGAAGGGCAGCACGTGTGCCCTCAGTAGTTGGTGCTGCTCATTCACTCCTGAAGCCCTCAGGGGCTGTTGTTACTTCTGCAGGCATCCCACAGAGCACCAGAGATGAGGCTTCTCCTCATCTAATGTGCGTGCACCTGGGGGTGCTGCAGAAATGCAGACTCTGCATTTTTAACAAACTCCCTGGTGGTACCAATGCTGCCCCCCCTCAGTCACCTATATGATAGGCTTCGAATGCTCCACAGGCAAAAAAATTTGACTAAGTTCATAAAATCCAGGTTTTTGTCCCAATTATGTCTTTCTTTATTTGCGAAAAACTCAAAAGAAATCTAGCTGTTCAGTGCTCAGTTTCTCCTTCTGCAGAGTAGTACGAATAATTAGTAACTGACATTTAATGGCTGCTTACCCTGTGCCAAGCATTGTGCTCAGTATTTTATGTGCTGTCTTTTAATCCTCACAATATGAGGTAGTTTCTTTGTTACAACATGCTGCAAAAGCTAATAGAGAGGTTAAATAACTTGTCCAAGATGACACAGTTAGTAAATTGCCAAGTTGGGATTTGAACTCTTGCCATCTGACTCTGCAACTTTCTAAAATGATAGATATGAAAGATCTTGGAATCTTATTCTATGTGTGAGGTTTTTAAAAATATACTCTATAAATAAGTGCATGCAATATATGATATGTATACTTATACATATTTAGGGCACCTGTGATAATAAGTGGGTGTTTCCCAGATGTGGTTATATTATTTTAACTAAAAAGTGTTCTAATTTATATGAGTTAAAATCAGATGCTTTGTGAGGTTTTTGAAGGGCCCAGGTGTTTGCTCTATTGACTTGGATAGTTCAGTGCAAGAGGGGGAAGGAGTTAGTTTAGAAGAATGTTCAAAGGAATAAGAGGTTCTGCTTAACAGTTTCTCATTTAGAATGAAATCCCAACTAGCTTTCAATCTGGTATGGCAAATTTGGGAAATATATCCAATCACTTTCCTGCCTTTATGGGAAGACCAGGGTTATCCAATCAAGTATGTCTTGTGATTCAAGATAGGCTAGACATGGCAGTTATCATCCTACTTGTGAATGCCAAGTGAACCCATATTGTATGTGGAGGTCAGAAGAGATTGATTGTGAGCGGCATTTGAATTTGATATCTGTCATCTCACTGGACACCAGGCTATGATCTGACAGGATAAACAAATGTCTTTCTTCCTCTTTGTTACCCCCTCCCCCCACCTCCCAAGCTTCTATCTCAATAGCAGGAAATTTTCAGTAGGATGTATTCAAAAATGTGCTGAGCATAGGGTTAGTATGGCAGATACTTGGTACCTGTATCGCCAGGTTTTTCTATTTAGTCTTTTTCTATTAAGTCGCATTACAACTTCAGCGTCCTCTCCACATGACCTGTACCCATCAGTTATTGTTGATCTAAGAGATTTACCCTCCATGCCATGTCGACCCTTGGCAACTCACTGGAAGCTGGTTCTCTTTTCAATTTAGTTGATATATATTCAGCACCTATAATTGCTTAGGCATGCTGAAAAGAAATTCTGTTTTCCACTCACTCTGCATTTATTCTTCCTCCCAACAGTGGATGACCTGCAGGCTTATTGAATGCTGGAGTTAGTTGAATTTTCAGTTAATTAAGATTTTAATAGATTTTTTTTCTTTCTCTAGGATATATTCCTGTTGTTCTTGTTAATATGGTGACCATTCTTAAAACTCCTGCCACTTTTCATTACCAGTGATACAGGGTCTTTTTCCAGTTTTCCTGCTCTGATGCTCCCTGAGGAATACCTCCTCTATACGGCACTGACTTCTATAAGCATCCACTGGGCTATACAGTGCCTCATGGGTGAGGCAACCAGTGCACATGGAGTGGCTGCTCCTAGCCCAATGGGAGGTTGCCCTCCCCAAGACTTAGCTGTCATGATTCAGACATCATTCCCATTACTGCCTGAATCTACCCACTAGCATTAGAGTTCATCATCTTGGAAGTCACTGGGAAGACTGTTAAGGCTAGACACTTGCCACAGTTTGGAACAATGATCTCCCCTCCCATGCATCCAGTACATATTGGGCCACTGGGAAACACCTGCCTCAGTAAGAAGCAGGGTGCAAATACAGAGGAAAAAAACCCACAGGTTCCTTTCTAAACAATAGAAGCTTCAGTTCTTGCTTGAATGACTTCTCAAAGGTGACTAGGTAGAAAGCATCCTAATCACTGGGCTTGACTGCCCGACAAGCTTGAACCTGCCTTCCCTCCACTTTGTCAATTTGGCTCATTAACCAACTGTCTAAACAGCAGTATGATGTGCTCTTGTCATGCTTAAAGTGTTTTAAATCCTTTACCATTGAATTGCTAAGATTCAGCATCCTAAGTGGTAACTATGATGTCATGTGCTATTTCCAGTGTTTAAAAATATGTTGCAGAGTGAGAAAGAGAACATTTTCAAGATACAAACACTGTCTTCAGTCCTGTGGGGAATATTCTTAATAAGACCTTTTACACTTAACCAGTTTCATAAACCTGGCATTTTTCATTTGGGATCTATGAGTACCCAATAGCCAACGAGGACTGACAGACATTTTGAAGTTAAATAAAGAATTTTCTGTGAATGTGTATATGTTTGTTTTTAGGGTGGAGGATCCTAGCTTTTATCAGATTCTCAACATTATAAATTCACCCTAAAGTTTAAAAACTCCCCCAAGAATGGATGGTAGATTGTTGTAAACTCCTACAGGACAATCTGCAAGGGTTAATTAATATAGGATGGGGAAAAATTTGACCTTGCGCTCAGTGGAAGTGCCATTTTCTCCATGACTGATGTTCTGCTCTTGGGAGCTGGCTGATTTACCTGGTTCTCTTACACTTTATAGATGACTAAATTGAGGTCTAATATCTCAGATGCCATGGCTTAAGAAGTACTTGTTTTTTTCTGCCTCATATTTTTTATTTTTATTATATTATTCACTTATCAATTTGACAACTTTTTGGACCCATACTTTGGGTTAAATCAGGGTTTTTCATTCTTTCTGTGTTCAAGACATTTCTCTTCAAATATCAGATATTTGGCAATGCACTTAACAGAAATAAAATCCACTGTAGCTATCGTGCAGTTCTTGGTCATTCTCAACAGTTAACATATTCTCCTCCACCCTGACCCCTCTTTTGCATACTTTCACTTAATTGAGGAAGAAGGAAGTCTTTCTTTAATGCAGTTTTGATAATACACTGTTAATCAGGTAGTTGATTCACATTATATTTTTGTTATCATTGTAACAATATATATTTTAAGTGATTGTAAAATATAAAAAAATTAAAATTTACACATTGATCATATCTTATTTACTTGCCAAAGAAGGGTTTATAACCCCATTGGTTGAAAATTGTCAATCTATATTCTAATCTAGGCATTAGGGACTCAAAATTTTGAAGAGCGACCTGGCAAATGTTTATTATTCTACATATGAGGTAAGATCCTTGACCTAATGGATGTGCACTATAGTGGGACAACAGAATAAACACATCAACAGGTAAGATAGTTTATGGTAATGGCAAGTATTAAGGAAATAATTTTAATGATAATAGAGTAAAGCATGAATGAGCATGCAAAATGAGCTATTTTGCAAAGGGTTCGTGATGGAGGGCCTTGGAGTAGTGTACATCAATAATGAGCAGTAGACCAATTCACAGAGAGCTGAGGGGAAGATAGTCCAGGCAGAGGACCACCAACTGCAGTGATCTTAAGAGAGGGAGATGGTCATGGTAAGTTTAAAGGACAAGTAACAGGTCAATGTGATGGCAGAAATGTACTCAAGATGAGGAATGGGACAAAATGAGGGTATCGGACCACATTATATAGGTTTAGGAGGCCAGGGTTAAGAAGTTTGTTGTTCATTCTATTTACAGTGGAAAAACCAATTGGCATTTTAAGCAAGAGAACTGAGTGTTATCTTCATTGTTTTAAAAAACAAATAGCTGATAGAGAATGAATTCAAGAAGGGAAGGGATAGAAGCAGGGAATGGAGGGGTAGAATGTGGTCATGGGCCAGGCAGGAGGTAAACGGTGCATGGGACTGGGAAGGAAAAGTAGAAATAGTGAAAGAGGTAATAAATAAATGCCTAAGACATATCCCTGGCACCACAGAAGCCCACAGTCTGGGCTGTTCATGGTATGGCTTTAACTATATAAATTGTGTGGGCATTGCTACATCCAGTGGGGCATAGGGTGTTTCTGGGGGTGTATGCACCTCTCAACTTTCCCATTGTCAAGCAAGTATATAACAAATTATTAAATATTTTCAAAATATGACTCCTGTAAACCATGTGAATTTAGTTCATCAAAGAATTATTTGCAGTAAAACATGAAACCAGGAAATGTTACTTTTTTTCGGTGTACTTCCCTCTGCCCTCTTGTGTTGTAGAATGAGGAAACTAGTTGTGGCTCAGAACAAAACCGCAAAAATCATTCTGCAGATCCAGCTAGGAGAAGGGAGGCCAGCATCTCATCTTTTTGGCCATTCCCCCTGTGGGAAACCCTGAGAAATGTGTTTTGTTTTGTTTTTTTTTTCCCTTGGACTTGACTGAGGCCTGGTCTCTCCTACAAATAGCATCTTTCCCTGTTGTGTCTAACTCAGTCTGAATTGAGGAACTTTACCTCCAGTCCCAGTATTTGGTAAACACCCAATTTCTTGATGCTCTGGTTTCCCAAGTCCTCTGGGGTTGTCTTGAGCCTTTGGCCTCATTCACTGAGGAACTTGGATTTCTGGGAAGTTTTTGCCTGCTGCCCTTCAGTGCAGATATTAAAGGGCCCCTGTCAAGTTTTGAAGGGTGTGACCATTGCCAGAATCCCCACAAGCCAAGCCCCTGAGGGATTCTGTTGCCAGCTGGCCCGCATCCACCTTAGAAATGGCTGGATTTCAGTGGTTCTCTGTGTTTGGAGCTGGCTGAGTTCCCCTGGATGAAAGGCGGCCTAATATAAACTGAAAATATTATTAATAAGCAGCCACTTAAGAATTTCCTATGACTCGTCAGTGATTTGGGGGCCTCTAGATGAACAGGGAGAGAAGCACAACTTGTTTTACATGGATTAAGCGGGCGGTGCAGTCAGTCTGTAGGGGGCTTAGAAGCTTTCAGGTGTTTGGTGAAGGGCTCTGGGGTCTAGTGGATCCAAGTTTGCTTTTCCATTTTCATCATCTTCTGACTGTGGGAACTTAGGGAAGTTCTTGAAACTCTTTGAGTCTTGGTGTTCTCATCTGTAAAATGAAGATAGCCATAACACTTTCCATGTCATACTGTGCTTTGAAGATTCAGTAAATACACAGAACTTGCTTCCTTCAGGAGCTGGCATGCACTCAGAAAATGCTTTCTTAAAAAGAAAAGTTGAGGAAAGCATACCATAGAAATGGAATCAAAAGAACACTACTTTCCCCAGCTCCTGGGGGGAATGTGCTTTTGTAATTCTTAACACTTACACGTACCAGTGGCAACCCGAGTACTTCTTGGACTTCACTCATCTGTAAGATGGCAACTCTGTCCCTTGCTTGTCTCACTAATGTAAACAGTTTTGGCAATTCAAAGAGTTACCAGAATTGAAAGTTCGTGGAAAGCCAGAAGTACTTGCTTAGTCCCTGTAATAATTTATCTACTAACTCATCTGCCACATTGTCTCAGTAAGGAAAGGTCATTTGTGTTACCTCAAAATATTAAAAGCATGACAAAGGATAAGTAATCCTTGAGTAAGGATAGTAATCAAATTATTTTGCTCGGTCCAGCATACCTTCATTTACACTGAGTGTTTCAGTAAGGACTTTCAGAAAGGACTTGTTTACTACCCTTCTGTTTCCCACTCATCTGTCACCATTCTGACTGGAAAATATTAGGGTACAAATTGACTTGTACAGAGTGGGGATCATGACAACTTTTGTTTTTTGTCTTTCTGTTTCTCCTCTTTACCCCCTCCCCCATAGTACAAAAACTGTCATACTAGTACGTACTCAGGTTTCACTATACCAAGCATGCTGTGTGTTCTGTTCAATGCTAACAGCAACTCAGTGCAGTGGCAGAGTTAGCATTTGAGCCCACATCACTGAGCCTCCAGAATCTATGATCTTAATCCACTGCTATTAAGTACCTAGGTACTATTTGATGCCTCATATCTTATCTACATGACTTCAGCCAAATTCTTCCACAGAAGAGGAAGAGACAAACAAGTACTTCAGCAGATGGTATGTAAGAGAAAGACAAAGAGGCAAATTGTGCATCTTCCAGTCCTTGCCTTAAAGTTTAGAGGTGAGGAGTGGTAGAATTCAGTTCACAGGCATTTCCTCAGGAACTGTTCCCCTGAAGGACTCATTTGGAAAGGAAGGAACCCTTGGAACTTGTTCTGCTAAATGTCCAGTGAAGCAAATGGACATGCTGTAAAATTGCAGTTAACATGTGGACGGGGTAAAGTAGAGAAATTTATTCAAGAGTAACTGTTCTGTATATTTTGATTTCTTCTTAGCAGGTTGTAGGTCTGAGAGGCAGCTGAGGAAATCAGAGCTCCTCTAGATCCCCACAGCCTCTCACAGGGATGCAGTGATGCAGGTAGCAGTGTTGCCATGGAGACATTATCAGTGGCTAAGTTCCTTTCCTTTGAGGGCTCGCTCTGTCTACTCATCTTGATGCTGAATTAGCTGGTTGTGTATTTGGTAGGCAGATTCTTCACTGGCCTGTGAACACTTTCATGATAAAGTAAACATGCCTTACACAGACTGCATGTGTATTTCCCCAACTGCCATCTTGTCACCATGTTAGACTCCTCTCGATATCTTCATGACACCATTTTCTTCCTACCCCTGTGCCTTTATTCACCCATGAGGTGCAATGAGCACTTTAGCACACCTTCTTCCCCACTGGCCTCCCTAAATCTGATTTTTTGCTGATTCTGTGCCACAGGGTTCTTCTACAGTGGGCACTGTGAATTTTGCTTGAGCCTGTTTGTCTGGCCTGTGGGGCAGACCATGAGGCTCTGGGAATGGACCTCACCCAGTCGCTGCTAGGAGTTGGTGAAGTGTCCTGCTTCCCATGCTCTCCAGCCAAACTCCTTGCTAAGTGTTCTGCACCATCTTCCACAGATCTGAACAAGTCATAGTTGCCCAGGCTGCGAGCTGATCCTTACTTTGTTATATTGGCATCCTTCCTTTCCTTGCTACCCTTCTCCAATCCCTGACAGGGTCTTTTGGAAATACCTCCCAAATATTTTTTATGTTCAGATACCTCCCAAAGATGTGATTCTAGGGAAACCCAACCCAAGACATTGTCCCTCACTTACTGAGATATCAGAACCATAAATCAAAGTATGGTAAAATATATTCATAATATAAAAAGACATCCAGGAGGCTTGTTTTTTAGTTTTAAGAAAATGTGTTTCCACTGTCCAAAAATGTTTAATCTAAATCAACCTCAGTTAGGATTCTGTGTATATTTCTTTATCTAGATATGAATTGACATATTAGAAGGAAAGCAAACTTCTCCTGAAAATTCTTTAGGCCAACCTTGGAAGTGCCAGGGAGGGAGATGCTCCTCTGGTGCAGATGGCCAGGCCGCTGGAGCCCCAGCGAGGGGTGGGAGGCAGCCTGACTGTATGGCCTTGGCTCTCAGCTCACACCAGCCTCATACCCAGCTGGCCCTGTCACGGTCTCCGCCCTTTAGCTTCTGTGTTTACTAGGAACCAATTTTCCTTTCTCACAGAGATAGAAATCTTGCTTCCAGACATGGCAAGTGTCAAGGTTCATGCCTGGGACCTTCATTCAAACTGAGCATTTGCCAAAAATAAAGGGGAAAAAACAAGATATTTCCTGGGGGAGGGGGAAAGTTAGCAAACCAATAATCTAACAAATAACAGGATATGCTGACATCTGAGTAGCCAGAGATGTAGAAACTCCCTAGGGAATTAAAGATAAGGGAAAACTTTTCTATATTCACTAACTTGCCACCATCCCATGAATTTCACATCCATGCTTGGGGATGGGGACAGGTAGTAGTTTGGCCAGTTTGGTCTCAGTCATTCAGTGCAAACTGTGATGGGGAAGATGAGGAGGTCACTACCTCCTGAGAATGATGACAGAGGGAGGCCACCCCAGGTTTTTGTACTTGTTTCCTCTCTACCTGGAAAACTCTCTCCTAAGTTTTCCTCATAGCTTCTCAGTCCTTTAGTTACAACTTCCTCAGTGTATGGAGGAGGCTGAATTTGATCCATCCTCAGTCTCTCTGTCTCTCTGTCTCTGTCTCTCTCTCTCTCTCTCTCTCTCTCTGTGTGTTCTTGTGCTATTAGTTTCTCAGAACATTTAGCATAATCTAGAAATGGCAAGTCTGCCTGTCTGTCTGTTACCTGTCTCACTTACTTGAATTTAACCTCCAAGAGGTTAGAAATATTATGTCTTAAGTCCAGTATCTTTGTACAGCACCTAACACACAGCAGACATGCAATTACTGTTGTTTGGTTTGCTGTTATTTGGATTCATGGATGGGGATGAGTGGATGGAGGGATGTGGATGGAAAGGAATGAACAGATAGACATGATGGATATTGGTATTATGGATGGTCAGACAGATGGTTGGGTCATGAAAAAATGCACAGAAGCAGGTAGGGCAATTTGGCCACTCAAAGTAATAGAAAAATTACTGGTTTTGGAATCAGACAAAAGAGACTTTTACTCTGTATAACTTTTGTCAAGTAGCTTGTGAGTTCATAGCCTAAATTTTTATGTCTGTGAAATGTCTAAAAAGCATCTTTACAGGAATGCTGAGAATGAACAAATGAGACAGATTATGTAAAAATAATATAAATATTGTGAAGCGTAAGCTGCTGCAGCAGGAAGGTGGAAGCTGGTGCTCTGGAGACCAGCCCTTTGGAGGGAACCCTGGATCCTTTGGGCAAGACTTTCTTTTGCCTCTTGGAAAAATCCTCATTTCATGTCAGGCCAAACTCCTTAAATGTATGCCTGCCTGCTTTTCTGACTTTCTGGCCCTTCATTTGTATTTGTGAGAGCTGTAGAGGTGAGAACTACAGCCAGGTCAGTCAGGGCCTTTTGCTGTTTGAGAGGTAACAGCGCATGTGCTTTGTGATAGCTTAGTTTTGACAGCTCTGACACATGACAGGATTTTCTCAGCCTTATTTTATAGCAGACCCCATATCTAGTTCCCACTGGCTTACTTAAGCAGAGCAAGGTAATTTCCCTTTTTGCTTAACAACACTCATTGTCTATCAGTTTACTAACTTCTGAGTAAGCAACCCAGTAAAATCTCTCTTCACCCAAAACACTTGTATTCTTACCTCCAAAGGTCGGGAGATCTTATTCTCAAAGGTCAGAAACTCAGAATAAGATTTGCCTTGTTTTAGGCTAGTGCTTTACGTGCATGTGAAAACTTGGTGCTTACATTGGAAACTCAAGGAAATTGGGCAACAGAGTACACCGAGAAAGCCAGGTTCCTGACTAGGGTGGGTCCTTTAGGTAGTTTGAAGTAATGTAACATGTGGCAACAATGAGAGAATGTGACTGATGGACAAAGACGTAATTCAGAGCCAAGACTTCGTGGTTTTAAATTATCCATGTCCCATCTCTCCCCACTTGCACAGAAAATTGAAAGTTGATAGCTGTTGAAATCTGATTTTCAAATGTGCTGTATCTGAGGGACCTAACAACTCTGGGAGACCTATAAGCATATAAATATATATATACAACCCCCATATAGCCAGCATCTCCCATGCTACATAAATAAATTCTCCAATTCTGCTGCGGGGCACCAGATCAGAACAACCCCACTTATCTGGGTTGGATACTGCACATCTCTTTGCTGAGAGTGTTGTATGTGCATGTGTGGGTGGCTCTGGCCCATGCCTTATCATTCCAGGCCAGAGTCTTATCTCTGGATACTTGCTGATGGGGAACACGTACAATAAAATCTGGTCTCCAAATTCTTAATATGAAAGAAAAAGAGGACCAGCAGCTGTTTCTATTTAACAGTGATTATTTCTGGGATCATGCGTGTTTTGAAATATTTTTCTTCTTGCTTATCTATAAATTCCGATATTTTCTTACATTAATTGTATAATGCCTTTTTTTTAATGGTAAGGTAGCAATGGCTTTTTTCTTTTTCCCCTTTTAGAAATAAAAGCAGTTATTTATTTATTTTTTTTTTTTTTTACTTCAGTGAGCTGGAGTCATGGGAGAATTTACATATCCAGGACACTTCTGGTACCTAGCAAAAAACAACAGAGGTTACTCTAGCCCTTTGTCTTTACAAAGGTATATTTTCCCCCACTTGATCTTGGCTACTTAACACATTGCTGTGTTGAGCACAGTGTTGTACATTTCTCATCTCATGAAACACTCTGTATGGGTAGGGGCTTGGACACTTTAAAACTTTTTTTCTGACCCTTTGTGACCTGAGCCTGATCTAGGCCACCTCTCCTGGACAGGGGAGATGGAAGGCAGGAGGTCAGATGGTAAGGCTGCCAACGTGAGACCACACAGGTGACTATGATAGAATCCTGCCTCTCACCTGCACCTTTTCACACAGGTGCCCCACTGCCAAAAGAGTGATAGGTGGTGGACTTAAGCATACACATGGCTATCAGGAATTGTTGGTGTAGACCCCTGAAGTAGTCTGAAAATATATGCTTTACCTAGAATTGTTGACACCATAAAATATTTTGGTAGAACCCACAGTACTTTAGACACTCCATATGACCAATGTGCTCCCTTTTCACTAAGAGGCTGGCTATAGAAGTGGCTCCTCAGTATCACCTGAATGCTGGAAGGTATGCACTCCTGAACCCTGCCACAGACCTTCAAATCAAACTTCTCCCCAAGGTCTCCATTATATGTCTACACACATGAATATGTGTATCTATATACGCATATACATGATTATGTGGATAGATAGATGGATATATATATATATATATATATATAGAGAGAGAGAGAGAGAGAGAGAGAGGGAGAGAGAGAGATTCCCATGACTAGACTCATTACTGTATCCAGAATTTCATTATCACGGTTTGTCTCTTAAAAGTCATTGGCAACCTCTTTTTTCATCTTTCCATCATCTCACATTATTGAGCACCTACTTCATGTTTTGATAAACATTAGAAATGACCTTAAGGATTTCAGGGATGTGTGGTTCCGAAAATTGTATCTTTGGAACCCTTGGGATCTTTGGGTCATGAGAATGCCTGGAGTTTGGGGAAAGGGTTGAGCTCGGAAGATGCTGGTCTAAAGGACTCTCTCACATTGTTGGGAAGCTCTGTTTCGTATATTGACTTTCCACATGTGAAATTGTTTGCAAAAAAATATTTTCCTCATTAAAAAGAAAAGGGAGTTGAGAGAGAATAGGAAAAAAGAACTTAATGATGTTTACAATCCAATTCTAAAGTTCTACAGCGAATGATGTGAACTTGCCAGAATCATTTTAAAGAAAGATCCCTTTTTTCCTTCATCCTATCATTTCTTACGCAAAACAAGACATAATGATTCAGGATTCAGTGTTGTAAATAACCTGTCAACATCTCAAAGATGAGAACTACCACCACCACCACCCAGTCTGTCATGAATTCTTTCACAACATGATAGGTAAGTTAATCAATAAAGATTGTTAGTCATTCTCCACAGGATCTGGCCACTGCTGTAGATGACCAGATACTTAGTGATCGTTAGAAAGCCATCCCCTACCACTGCTGCGAATTCCATGGCAGAGCAGCTTATCTTCAGAACATGAAAGTGAATGAATGAATAGCTGCCATTTTGAGGTGGGGGTTTAGGGCTTGTTGCTGGGTGGAGGGAAGGAAGCAAGAGGAATGCAGCTTCTGGGCTCTGAATCATGCCTTACTCCTTGGAAACCTGTCATTCATAAACCCAATTATGTGCAGGTAAAATGTCAGCTCTGACAGAATGAAACCACTGCATCCTCTGTGTGTGTGTGTGTGTGTGTGTTTAATGAAATCCTGCTTTACTAGCAGGTTCTATTTCATAAATGTCTATTATTTAGGAAAAAAAATCATCTATTTTCACCACACACTCCTGAAAAGCTTTAATCAGTGTACTAAAGAGAGCTGTTGTATGTCCCTGTGTGTATTTTGCCAAGAGGGGAAGAGAGACATGAGGACCAAGAGAAATCCTCTTGGTTTAATCTCCAACCCCCTGCTCCTTACTGAACATCTGGATCTTGGGGTCCCTGTTTGTAAGCAGAGGTTATTAAATTAGTCTTTCCAATGTTTGTCATAGACTAACTCAAAGGTTGAAAATTCCTTGCAAATAAAAATATCTTGCTGCAGGAGTGCTTGTTAATTATAAATGAGGAGTGGAAGGCAAGCAGCTAGGGAAAATACGAAGGCTCTATGGCTTCAATCTATCATTTTTGTTTTCTTTCCCTGTTTTCCTCTTTGGTTTTTATTTTTTATTTTATTTTTTAAAATGTTTGTTGTTCAGAGTAAAAAGGTAGTTTGTGGTTGAAATAGATGCATCTTTTAGAGGCAATTTTTTAGATCAGGGGTCATCAGATAGATCTGATTTTAAATCTGTTCAACTGGCTACTAAGGGTTTACTCTGATGGTCTTGCTTAACATCTCTGAGACTTTGTTTTCTTCTCTGGAAAGTGGGAGTGGTATTTCCTTTCTTAGAAGTCTGCAGTGCAAATCTGAACTCCTGTTCTTAAACTTTAGGGAGGTCAAATGTCATATGCCCTGCCCAGGTTTATCCCCACCCAAACCTGATCCCCCTTTTCTTGTTTGATTTCCCTGACTTTATGGAGTTCTCAGCACCTTTAACAAATTACACAGTTGACTACTTATGTTGATTGTTTATTGTGTGTTTTTCTCTGATAATGTAGGTTCCATAAGGGAAGAGTCTTTTGTTTTGAGTACGTATCCCAAGTGTATAGAGCAGTTGCTATTACACAGTTAGTGCTTGATAGCCATGTTGAATGACTAAATTGGGCCTTTAGCCCGCTCTCTTTCCTCTATTCTCCCATCTACATGGTATCACCCTTTCTGAATATGACTTTATAATTCTGTACTTTCTTTCTTACTTCTCTGTTTCCCTCTCTTGGAGTTTCAGTTCATTAACTCATGTCCATTCAGCTTTAAATATTGTGCTCTTCTCTGCATTGCTAAGTAAATGAGTTTCTTTGATGAGTATTCTGAGATTGAATTTAGTAAAAATTCCTTTGCATTTTGTTTTAAAAGCATGGGGCTTTCTAGTAAAAGCCACTAGTCATCAAAGAGCTTTCTTAATTTGCTTAACACACTGAAACTTTTCCCCTTAAGTCATAAACAGGCATAAAAAATTCTGGAAGGAATAAAAACCTGACTGCTTCCCAACACCCCTGACTTCTTTGCAGTAGCTGATTAACTAAAGAGTTACTGTTAAAATGAATTCTGACTCTTTTTATTAGCAGCGGTCAGGGTTTGGATGAAACTTCTTTGAGTTTGGAGATGCAAACCAGATCTGAGTGTGCATTCTGTCTGTGTATATTTTCAGTTTGATGAAAAGCAGGAAGTGGGAGAATCTGACAAGGCTAACATGGCTGAACTAAACTGATTTTGTTTCTTCCAGTACATTTTGGTGTCAGAATTCCAACACAAGACATTAATGGAATAAGGACAAAACCCAACTCATCATCTCAATAGTACAGAAAACACATTTGACAATATCCAATACCTAAAAAAAAGTCAACAAACTAGCAAAGAAGGAAACTCTTTCATTTTGACAAAGGGCACATTTGTTTAAAAAGTTACAGCTAAATAATACCTCGAAGTGAAAGAATCAATGTTTTTGCTTAAGATCAGGACCAAGACAAGGATATCCACAGTTCCCTCCTCTATTCACCATCATTATGATACTGGAGGTTCCTGCTAAGCCAATAAGGCAAGATGAAAATAATACAAGGCATCTGATTGGAAAGAAATAAAATTCTATTTACAAAAGATGTATTTTTTTAATAGGAAATCTTGAAGAATGCTTAGGCACACAAACATGCTATTAGAATTAGCTCATGAGTCTAGCAAGATGATGCAGGATGAAAACATAAAATCATGTGTGTTTCTCTACACTAACATTCAGAAAATGAAACTAAGCAAATAATTCCATTTGTAATAGCTTCAAAAAAATAGCATACTTAGGAATAAGCTAAAATAAAAAAACTTGTAACTGAAAACTACAAAATGTCTTTGATTTTATTTATCTACTCTTGATTTTTTATTGATTATATATATTTTTCTTACATCATTACATACCCTATAGTTCTCCCACCACCATATCACACATGAGCTGTCACATAATCCCTTGTGCTCAAAAATCCCATTTTGCTTCTCCCTTGCTGTATTCTTCCCTTGCTGTATCCCTCAGTTCTGTTATCAACTTGCTATTTTTAATTTTTCTTGTCCTTTTATTTAGTTTCTCTATATTTCACATATAAGTGAGACCATCTGGTATTTATGTTTTTCTTCTAACTAATTTTGTCTAGCATAATTCCTTCCAACTCCATCCATGTTGCTGCAAATGATAAGAATTTATCATTTGTCTCTTTTGATCACTGAGTAGTATTCCGTTGCATAAATGATCTCAACTTTTTGATCCATTTGTCTATTTTAAGTGAATTAGACTAAATGGAAAGATATTTTGGTACTGGATTACCAGATTTAATTTGTTAAGATAGCAACATTCTTAAAATTGGTCTACAGATTCAATGCAATTCCTATCAACACCCCAGCCAGATTTTGTCTAAACTGGCAAACCAATGCTAAAAATTTTATGATGTAAAATCAGGGGCACAGTGTAAACAATTTATTAAAAAGTTAAAAGACTCATACTTCATAATTTCAATACTTTTGGTTCTTTCATTTATGATTTTTCACAAGGGTGCAGAGACTATTCAATGGGAAAAGAATATATATTTCAGCAAACGGTGCTGGAACAATTAGTCATTTGAAGAATGAGTTGGACTTCATCTCATACCATATACAAAAATTACCTCAAAAGGTATAGCAGACCCAAATATAAGATCTAAATCCATAAATAAAGTAAATAAAAATGTAGGAGTAAATATGTTTGACCTTGAGTTTCTCATATGTGATAACAAGAATGAAAGCAATAATGGAAAACTATAAATTGGTCTTCATAAAAATCAAAAACTCTGTGCCTCAGTGGAGATCATCAGCAAAATGAAGAAGTCCTATAAATGAGAGATTTTTGCAAATCATACATCCAGTAAAGGACTTGAGTCCAGAAAATATATGAATAAGACTTGCAATTCAACAATAAGATGATGAGAATGGATTAGGGAGATAGACAGTCATCCAAAGATGTTAACAAGTATGTTAAGTCTTGAAAAGATGCTCAATGTCATTAGCACCACTTCTTCCTCTCCAGGATGGCAGCAATCAAAAAGATGATAGCAGGTATGGCAAGGATGTGGAGAAAATAGAGCCCTCTCTCATTGATGATGGAAATGTAAAATGGTTCAGATATTTTGGAAAAACAGTTTGACTGTTTCTCAACATGTTAAACATAAAGTTACCATATGACCCAGTGATTCCTTTCCAAGGTATATACTGAAAAGAATAGAAAACATATGTCCTTGCAAAAAAAAAAAAAAAGCACCTCATCCATAAATATTCAGAGTAGCGTCATTCACGAAAAGCATAAAAAAGAAACAATCCAAATGATAACCAACTGGTGAATGGATAAACAGAAGGTAGTATATCCATACAATGAAATAATATAACAAAATAAAAAAGAATGGAAGATTGTCACATGATATACTGTAAATTACATTGGAAAATATGTTATATGAAGATGCCATTTGCAAAAGATTAGATATTGTTGGAGTCCTTTTAAATTAAATGTAGAAGGAAAATGTAGAAGATAGAGAAACTATACAGACAGAAACTATATTAATGGTTGTCAGGGCTTGAGGGGAGGGAATGTGGGAAGTTACTGTTAATACATGAGGTGCATCTTTGGGAGGTGATGAAAATCTAAAATTAGATGGTGGTGATGGTTTCACAACTCTGTGACTATACTAAAACTTAGTGAAATTTACGCTTTAAAATGGTGAATTTTATGGTATGTAACTTATATCTGAACAAAGCTGTTATCAAAACCTTCAGGCACATGTGGAGATTAGAATTCTGGGCTGTTTCATCTCCGTTGTAAGGTGCTTCCAAAACTTATCATAAAAATCAGAGTCCACATAGAACAGATTATTTTCTTAAAATTTTCATCCTCTATCTTTTCCTTCTCTTTTTTATTTTAGTAGTGGAAGCTAGATGCTTTTGTGTGGCTGACACCAACCTTTTTATTGCTTCATCATTTTTGTATCCATGGAAAAGGGAACAGATGGTAACCTTAAAAGAGAAATGTTCAACTTGGGGGAGAGTTTTTATCTTTGGCTGCAACTTTTTTGAAATAATTCACTTGTATGATCCATATATATATATATATATATATATATATATATATATATATATATATATAAAATCTACATGGGGGCAGGTTTGGTTTTCAATTAGAATTTCAAACTTATGGGGACCTATAGTGAAGGTGAAATGTCATTCCCATGAGTTCTTAGCACCATATTTGTTTGGTGGGAAAAATATATTTTTGTTCTTTTTGTCACCTACAGTTTTTCTAAAAATGACTTCCATTTTCCAAGGTCTAGGAACCTTTTGTAAAAGCAGTCTTTTGTCAGTATTTGTTAAATCTCCTGGTAATACCCAGCATTGGTGTTATCAGCTGCCTGTATTTACCTAAAAAGTAAAAATTTTATTTAACAAAAATAACAACCACTTATAAGCAATCCCCCTGCCCCTAGTTGCCTCTCAAAAACTAATATATTAACCAATTTAATTATACCCTCACCATTTACCTTCTTTTAAAATTCACCCAACCCTTACCCTATTTCTATATATATATATCCCTTTCTTTTATTAATAAATTATCATTTAATTCATTACTTCCAAATCAACCCTTAACTAACTGCAGCCAAATCATCTCTCTCATCATCTCTTTCTTATACCTTACTTTCAGCTCACAGTTATCTATTTGAGTACGATTACTATTAATTATTGCTACTACTAGCTGGGGGAATTGTGGTCGTGGTCCATGTCCAGTGCTCCATCTGGTAAAGATTTTTTTGACCATTTTCTTGGGATGCAGATTTGAAAGCAAAAGTCAAGATTCATGTTTAAACAGTTTAACATGCTTACCTGGTGGCCTCTGACCTTTTGCAACATTTCTACATGTTCAGTGCCACGCCTTCTACAAAGACTGGCAGGCTGTGCAACACTCATGTGCAGGCTTTGCCAAAAGCCAGTTGCCAAGGAATGTGTTTACGGTTTGGGATCCGAGTGCCGCCGATTGAAGAAATGGTTTCTTTTGCCTTCCTTTTCACCTGCCTCCTTTGCTGCTTTCAGGAAGATCTGCCTACATTGCAAGTGCCCTCAGGAGGAGCACATGGTGACAGTGATGCCCCTGGAGATGGAGAAGACTGTCAGCAAACTCATGTTTGACTTCCAGAGGAACTCGACCTCGGACGATGACTCGGGCTGTGCCTTGGAGGAATATGCCTGGGTTCCACCAGGTCTGAAGCCTGAACAGGTACCGTTCTTGACTTGAGAACAGTTGTCCTTTTGACTTTTACCTTAATCTCACCTGTTCTTGCTCATTCCAGTTCAGAGAAGGGCTGACTTTGCTGATTGAGAGAAGGGATTGGAGCTGAATGGGTTTAAGACGTCAGAGGCTCAGTGAGAAATGAGGAAGAGAGAAGTGAGATGGAGGCTGTGTGGTTGGTTCATTCATCACGATTGCAAATGCAGGCTGTATTGCCATTATTGGCTGTTAGCAGGGGATTATCAAGAAACTTCTCATAAATGTTGGCTTTGAAACATTAGATAGTGAAACTTCACTTTCGAAGGGAGAGGAGGAATTCAATGACCATGAATCTTTATGTTAAGATTCTTTATAAAGGAGGGTTGAAGAAATATGAATTTGCCTTATTCTCCCCCATGATATATGCTGTTTAAATATTAAATTTGGCCTTTCTTTCCAAAGAAAGACATTGGCATTTCCTGAAATATTTGGCACTGCCCACAGGCTGTAAATATTATTGGCTTGATTAGATCAGCTTGGTTTCTTTGTTTCACTGCTTTTTTTTTTCCTCAGAGATATACAACCTAGCTTTGCATTTCTTAGTACTTGGAATTTTCTCTTCTACTAGCCTCAAGTTTTTCTAGAAGCTCCATCAGCTGGATATAGTCATGATCATCCCATGTACTTTTAAGAAATATGTTTACCAGAACCTTAAGTCTCCAGCCACTCTTCTCCTCTGACATGTGAACTTTCTTTCTCTGGAGATCCATATGCCTGACAGAATGTCTTGAAGCTTCAAAGACTTGGATATTTTAAGACAGGGATTTTAGGTGTGATATTTTAGAAAAAGTTATTTTAATTATGGAAGATTCAGGAACTCACCAACCACTGATACCATCTTTCCTTAATCACTTCTCATTTTCTTCTTCCAATATTGAATTTGCCGATTAGGAGATGAAATCAAGTACACAAATAGGATATGTTTAGTTAGTAAAATATCATTTAACTTTTCAAAGGAGTTACTAATACTTAAAAATTAGAACTTTTTAGAAGCTCCTACATGTATCGTAAATAACTGTAGACTTTTATTCCTATAAGAACTGGTGTGCTGGGGTTGGGCATGGTGGCTCGTGCCTGTAAGCTTCAGCCTATGAAGTGGCCGGGGCTAGGGATTGTGGTTAGAGTTCCGCCTGGGGCCCATAGCGAGACCTAGTTCCAAAAAAATAGCTGAGCGTGGTGGTGCGCACCTGTAATCCCAGCTACCTGGGAAGCTGGGCTGGGGATTGCTTGAGTCTGTGGCACCCTGGGCAACAAGAACCTGCAAAAATAGCAAAAATAGCAAGACCTAGTCTAAAAAAAAAAAGAACTGGTGTGCTGGCTTTGGGTTGAGTGCTCACCATTCTTTTCTGACAGAGTTTGAGCACTCCAAATCAATTTAATCTCCACTTCATCCTTTTCTGTTACTATCCTCAGTCCTACAGCTACTACTGTTTTGTGATCTCTCTTCTAAGTCTTAGTCCAGAGAAAATATTCTGGAATAGAAACATTTACAGAATATAATGCCATGAGAACTGAAGGAAGTTCTGTGTTGGGATATTAACTGGAAGAAATAAGAGTATTTTCTCTCAGTTTCTTAGGTTGAGGGTATAACTACTTTCTTTTGTCTCAGTAAAGATTGTATTATTAAAGAAAAAGCTTAAGTATGATTGTGTTTGCCTGGAAACTCAAATGAGGTGGTTGGTGAGTGACTGAGTATCTTTGTCTGACATTGCCATCATATTGCCGATACTTGAAGAGTGAGTTTTCACACCTGGATGCATCTGTGAGCTTATTTCATTTTCTTGCTAACCTATTTCCAGCAGTTTCTAACAAACCATCTTTCTTTTGTTCACATTGCTTCCTGTTAAGTTGAATCCTGAATTTCCAAAGTTGAACTGGTTTCAGTTCTGTCTTTAAGAAGATTCTCCCTAAGACCATTAAACAGCTTTCTCTGATCAGATACAGGGAAGGGGGGAAATCGCCAATAACTCAAGAGAACAAAGAATTGCAAGAAGGTAGGGCATTGGCTAAATTCACCAGTTCCAAGAGCGAATGCTCTGTGGTATCTTCGAAGGCCACTTCACTCATCTGAGAGAAATGCCTTTGGGAAACGTTGAACAACTTTCTTTGATTTGTTTTGGAGAAAAAAAATGATTAATACTATTAAACAAGTAGTTTGAATTATGTCAGATGAAAGGATATGCTCATCTCTTCTAATTCCATGGACGATTTTCTCTATTCCCTGCACTATCTCAAACCTACATGACACAGATGATTAGAAAGGGAAATTATGCTCCAGAGAGACAGCTCTTAAAGCTATTTGGAGAATTCTGCATTCACTTAATAAAATATGATTCTATTTATATTAAAGGTGTGTTAGGGAAATGTCTTGCATGGAACAAATGCACTTCAATTTTTTTTTTTTTTGAGACTAAGTCTCGCTATTTTTGCCCGTGAAACTGCAGGCTCACATTACCGAGGATACCGTGAACTCAAGCAATCCCCAGCCTCAGCTTCCCAGGTAGCTGGAATTATAGGTGCGTGCCACCACACCCAGCTATTTTTTTTGGAACTAGGTCTGGCTACGTTGCCCTAAGTGGGAATCGAACCGCGGTTGCTGGTCCCTGCCGCAACTTTCTAGGCTGCCGCGGCTGCCTAGGCTGCCGCTTACAGGCATGCATCACCATGCCTGGCCTTCAGATTTTTTAACTGTGAGATCTTTTAAAGTCTGTTATTTGTAGAACTGTTTATTGGGTTGAAGATTTTTTTTGAAAAGCTATCTAGTACGAGCTAAGATTAGAAAAAAGTTGAGGACCCTAACTGCCTTTCACTAATTAAATTTCTGGTGTTTCATGTCATGTTGGCTGTCTCTGATTTGAGGAAAAACATTTTCTATCGAAAAATTATAGTGAACATTAAAATGCTTTGTGCTGGAAGCAAAATACTAAACTCTGGTTAGGGTTGAAAGTAATATGCTTTCATTTTTGTTAGGAACCTTTCATTTTCACCCTCTAATCATGGGGTTGGCAATATACCTTCAGGTGATACTCTATCATTCTATTTCTTCTGAGAAATCCCCACAATTAAATATAATAGAAACAACAGCCATCTCTCATTTTAAGAAGGTATTCTTGAATATGGACACTTAATTCCATGAAAATCTACTAGCTACGAAACTCAGCCTTCTTAAAAAAGTGTGTAAAATGCCAAATAAAAAAAGATGATGCCAGGATAGAAAGGCATTTGTCTTGTGATTTTTAAATGACTGGGCTGGAAATTAATCAGGTAGTTTGTTTGCTTCCCCTCTGCTCTCCCTTCCAAGAGATGTTCAGAGTCACCCAGAGAGCCCTGTAGTAGTAGAGCAGAGAGTTGGTCAAATGTTCTGCCTGCTCCATTGATGTCATCTGTAGAGTTTCATGTTCTATTCAAACTCACAAGTTCTCGTTCTGTTTTCTAGAAACACTTTGATGACAAATTTACACTAGATAATATTTAAGGGAGAATTTGGGAAATACTGAAGAAACTATGCAAAAGGTTAACGGTGAGCAGGGTTCTCAACCTATTTACTCTCGACGTTTGGGACTGGTTAATTCTTTGCTGTGTGTCTGTCCTGTGTATGAGGAATAGCACCCTGGACTCTACCCAGTAGATGTCAATGGCACATATCACCCTCTCCCATGATGTTGGGGTGACCAGACATACATCTACACATTGGTCAATATCCCTGGCAATGGATGAATGTGGTGTTAAAACCTAGAGGATCTGCTGGTAAAATTCTGGCCCCATTAAGACAAAGGAGAAGAGAGAGACACACACATGCACACAAATCAGCACACATTTATCTGAATACCTACCCTGTTCCAGTTCTGATGCTGTAGCCAGCTCTGCCTTGGAACTGCCTTAGAATTATCTAGCAAGATGAAAGTGTGGTGATGCCAGGTTGCATGAATGCAGGCCAGGGTTCCTGGTAGAAGTGAGTCCTCCACCTTCTTTCATGTGTGGCAAAATAGATCATCCAGTATTAAAGATGGGGATCAATTAGTTGGTCAAGCCCTGTAAAATTAAACTGTCCCCGCTAGGGGAGTATAAACGTTTTTTATTTGGCCTTTTATTTATTTATCTTTCAGGTGTTAGATTAAATGTGAATTTCTCTGACCATTCCTCACTCCCAATATAGGATTTGGTTCCCAGTTAGATGTCTTGTAGCCGTCCTGAATTTATCCTTTTCAGTGCTTATCAAACTCGTGGTTATATAGTTATTGGTGTGATTAAGTGCTTAATATTTGACTCTCCCACTTTTCTTTAAGATTCAGGGAGGTAGGGTCTTGTTGGCTTTAGGAATTCTTCAGTACCTTGAAATGTGTCTGATACATGGCAGGCAGCCAAAAAATATTTCAGAGACAGGAAGATGACCAGGATCCTCCACAGAGCCAAAATTGTTAGAGTTGCCTCCTTGTTTTTATACACAAAAGGTTATTTAGTATCAAATGTTCCTGCTTCCTGTGCTACTCTTCAAAGTATGTGTTCCAAGCACATTCCCTTGCCATCTGCAATTGCTTCAGCATTTGCTTAGCTTGCAAAAGAGTGGGAATGAGCAGCATCTTGTTAAGGACTTGGCTCCAGCACAAACCTGTGGCACCACAGTTGGTTTTAAGACCCAGAGTCTTGAGCAGAGTGGGAAGAGTTGGGGGTTATTTCCAACCCAGGGAACCATTTGTGCCCTGATCCAAATTTGGGAAGCCTACTGGAAGCCACAGGATGAGGAAAAAGCCACGTGGTTTGGTGGGAAAAGCCGCCCTTCAAGAGTCAGGAAATCTGGCATCTGCCCCATTCGTATCTGACCTCAGGAAAGTTGTCTGACTTTCAGCAACCTCAGCTTTCTCTTGATAAATATGAGAATGGCTATGAAGAAAGATTATCAGTTGTCATCAACACACTTGCTATGTGCATACTACCTATTTTACCTTCGCTTGTATTGCCATGTTTCTCATAGCAGCCATAGTTGTAATTATTATTTCTGTCTTCATTTTAGAACTAAGGTCAACAAGCCTCAGAGAAATGAAATAACATATTCAAGTTCACATAGCTAATGAGTAGCAGAAATGAATTCAGTCTCATATAACCTGGTCCAGGAACCTTTATTCTTAGACGTATAGGTCACAGAGCTTATCTGACCCAAAGAGAGGGAGTATAGAGAAAACTCTTGGTGTGTTGCCTACTCACAAAAGTTGCTCAATAAAATGGTTGTTTCCTTAACCACCCTTCTTGTGAAATTGTGGTGACGCTACTTACTGTTGTATTGAGTGGGTATCAGGAGGAGGAGAAGGAACATTTGGTTTTCTGGAACAGAGGAAGGCTGAGAGGGGGATTCAGCCTACAGTTAAGAGGTATCCTGGATTCCTTCTCAGCCTTCTCCAAGGCTTTTAATAAGCTAATTTTGAATTCTGCCAGTACAGAAGTCTTTCTCTTCCCCAAATTCTCTGTCAGGGGTTGTTGTAAAAGTGCAACTTTGTTCAAGTGAAGTTCTGTCTCCTCTGAGCCAGAGCAATTTGGACAGGGGCCCAGGTAGAGCCATCTGACTGAATTCTCCAGTACCCCCACCAGACTATGGGGCTGTTTGCTAACAGATGAGCTCTACCACCATCCTACCTTGTTGCCCGAGATTTCCTGAAACCATATAGTCACCAAGCCTGGTGCATTTCCTGCAGGACACTCAGCGTGCAGACAAAGCCTTTTCAAAAAGAAGCAGATCCTACAACCTCCTTTTGGGGCTCAACAGGTCAGTGGGTGGCTTGGCTCCTTGTTTTGGCCTTTCTGCCATTCAGAACTCATTAACACTGGTCTCTAACGGATGGGCTTTTTGCCAGAGTCTTCTGAGGCTTTATTTTCCCTCATGCGAATGTAAGGAATGAATCAGAGAGTCTGTTGGTGAAGTCTGTGACCATGGAGTCACAAATGGGCTTTCTTCACTCATTTAATACACACACAAGACACACATGCATGTGTATAATGTACACCTACTGTGTGTCAGGCACTATTCTGGGCAGAGGAGATAAAAATTTATTTTAGGTTTCTGCTTCATTGTAGTTCTAAGTGGAATGTTGGAGACATAAATTAGGAAACAAGACTATTTGAGATTATGACTCTAGAGAAAGAGCAATGACATTCAGGATGGTGACATGAACAATTAGTGAACTCTTACATGTGCTAGACATAGTCCTGGGTGCTTTACAAGTCCTGTCTTGTTTAATCTATATGTGGAAGAAAATAGAACAGCTTCTGTGATCACATGCATGTGCTGAAGTGTCCGAGGTATGGCTAATTTAGATTGATGGGTCAGGCGCAGCCTCTCTGGGGAGGTTGTATTTGAGCTGCAACTTCAATGACATGAGGAAACCTGCCATGCAAAGACATGACATGTTGTAGAAGTTCAGGATTTCATTTGCATGAGGCCCAGAAGTGAAAGGAAATGAGTACCCACATTGTGTGTTCACAATGTTTAAGGAGAGTCTAGTTGGATCATTTGGGAAAAACCAATGCAGTCCTCAGAGTATACAGCTCTTGCTGAGGTGTCTGTGGTACAGCGTTGGAGGGAGGGGAACAACCTGTCATGCTTACCTCTGGGAAATTGAAGTTCCCCCATCACACGTCACCTACATATTTCTTCCTTCTTGCACATGTGGCTAGAGCAACAGAAAGTCTCCATCCAGATTTGACTAGAGAGATACAAAGGAGAACCTTCCCTATGTTGAATACAGAAACTATCTATGCTTGTTTTAATGTGTGCCTCCTCCTTTCATCATGTGCCCTGTCTTTTGAAATCAAGCAGGTTGGAGGGAGGTATCATTGTCTTGTTCCCCACAGTGCCTAAAGTATTATCCGATATATATCACTCATTCAGCAAACAGATGGGACATGAATAAATAGCTACATTTCATTTATACAGAATTCCCCACACTGCTGGGAAATAGTTTGCTTCTCCTAGAGGATCAGACACCTGATCAGGATACCACACTTGTAAAGGACAGAGCCAGGCAGAGGATAGCCATCCACCTAGCTCCCTTGCCTGCTTGTGCTCCTCTGTCTCCACCCTGCCCTCTTCATGGTGATCCACCCAGATATCAAAGCCAAGTACTTTGACTTGGTATATATGTGAGAGAGGGAGCAGCTGTGTCACACAAGACTCTTTGATTCTATGGGAGGGAAGTTTCTCCTAATCTCAGGTTTACCCTGGTGACTAAGGAATATGCATCGTTTCCCCACCTCCAGTTTCCCCACAACTGCAGGAAGGAGCATGGCCCTACCTTCAAAGATTTGTTTTCCCTACTGACAATCTCTGTTTATCCCTGGCACTTCTCATTCTTCAACCTGGCTAAGAGCACACATGTTGAGACCTGGATATTCTTTACTTCCTCCAGTGACCCTTGTGTCCTGGTACTGTGTCAGATCCTCGGAAACTCACAGTGACACACCTTGTTCAGCTAGTGTCTGTGGAGTGCCAACTAGATGCCCAGACACTGGGGCAGGATCATGGATAAATAGCTGTCCTGCCCTGTGGAGCTGATTTTCTTGTGGAGGCTACAGGCAAATGGAGAGAGAAATAGATAAGACATTTTCAGGAGAAGCAGTGAAAAAGGATGATATTATTTCAAGTCAGAGTGGACCAACATTGTCTGTAAGTAGCCAGATAATAAAGTATATTTGAATTTAAGGGACATAAAGTCCCTGTCATGAATGCCAGTCTCTGAGGTTGTAGTACAAAAGAGTTGATTAGATGACTTTTGTGAGTGAGTGGGTGTGGCTATGTGACAATAAGACTTTATTTACAAAAATGGGCAGTAATCCTAATTTGATACACAGATTATAGTTTTCTGGTCCCTCATTTAGATAATCTGCTTTAGGTGACAAAAGCCTTTTTGAGAAGTCGATAGCTTCCTTGAAACAAATTTCCCAGATTTAGTGCAGCCTAGTCCAGGTGTTTTCGGAGTCTGTTACCACCAGCAGCATCCATGTCTCCTGGGAACTTGTTAAAAAGCACAGATTCTTTGACCCTGCCCCGAGCCTGCTGAACCAGCAATCCTGAACCCTGCCTCAGACCTATCAAATCAGACTTCTCCCTAAGGATCTCCACTGTGTGTACATGAATATATATATGTGTGTGTGTGTGTATGTATGTATATATATATATGACTATGTATATGTATATACATATATATTGTGTATGTGCATGTTTAACTCCCCACTACTAGAATCATCATCTTAAATTTCATGATCAGGGATTATTTGTCTCTTAAAAGTCATTAGCAACCTCTTTTTCGTCATCATCTCAAATCATTTAGCATCTACTTAACATTTTAATAAATACTAGACATGAATTTAGGGAGGATGTGTGTTCAAGGATGTGTGCTTTCCAAACTTTAGAACTCTTTGGAATACCTGGCATTCTTCAGGAACTTGTTGTCCCTGTTTTGGGCAGCAATTGAGAATCCTGCTGTGAGGCCCTGGAAACCACAGTATGGGCAACATGGAGTCACCTTTTGGCAGTACCACTTATTCTTTATGCTGTTGTGTTCCCTAAATTTCACCTTTCTTTTCTGGAAAATGAGAAGATATGTGCCCAGTCAAAACTGGGTTGAGTTAAAAGTCATTACTGTCTAAAGAACCTCAGAGATGCTGAAACCAGGCAGTTTGCAGATTGCCATCAGAGTAGTTGCTTAATACTGGGCTCCTCAAGAGTCTAAAGGGGATTTTCCAATGAATGATACAGAGAGTGACACTACCCCTGTCATCCTTGCATCCTGCCTTTGACTGATATTCCCTAAATATACAACTCTGTCAAAGGAGAAGTCAAAATGCTTTAAAAATCCTTCCTTGGTCTTGTTTCTTCAGCTTTCTTCTGGCCTGTTCACCCAGAAGATGTTGTGGTGCCTGTGACTATGGGATTATGAATTCTACATCTGTGACTCACCACTGGCCTGGGGCCAGTGCCAGGCACCCAGATTTCCCATTCACTTTCAGGCTACTGGCATTTTGCTCTTTTTGTGTGACAAGCTGTTTATACCAAGAGGGACAGAGGCTGGCAAATAAGGGGGTTGGGAGAGAAGAATGACAAAGTACTTCATCTCTCAAGGCCTGCGGTGTGGTTCTGGTTCATAGGGAGAGATGCACTATCTAATGGCTCCTCTAAAAACCCCACTAAACCCACCATTAAACTCACCGGCCATTTGCAGTATCATCTTCATTTCATTACTCTGTCAGCACACATTGAACTCAAAATGGAATATTGTGGCTGCAGCAAGACACATACCACCCTGCTTGGATTAAATTCCACCTAACTGTATCTCTTGTGTTGGCTTTCAGTGTCACTCACCCCAGAAGTGCAGTGGGAAAGAGGAGTGGGGCGGGGAGGTAAGAAGGAGATAGGTGAGGCACCAAAGCCATCTCCTGAACAGTTCTCAGGAAACCCTCGCCTTAACAGTGTGTTGTGTTTACCTTGGCTCCAGAAATGCCCTGACATCACCCACTGGCAATGGGAAATATTCCAGTGTGTGCAACATTTAATAAAACTGGCAGTTAATGAACTTGTTTTGAACAGAGCTGTCAGAGACAGGACTAGAACCTGTGTACCCAGACTTTAGAGCCTCTGCCAAGATGAAGTCAATGGCAGCATGACCAGATTTACTCGGCAGGGCCCTGTCACAGCTCAGGTGCAGAGCGTGAGACCCCAGGAAGCCCAGACTCATTCAAAAAGTCAGAAAGGGAGACCTGAGATTGGGGTTCCCAGATTTCAGGACAGATGACTCCCACCTTCACTGTAAATGTGCCTGGGGTCTTGAGCTTGTGAATGGAACTCAACATTTGGACCTACTGAAGACATTCCCAGCTACACACCCTGTCTCTTAACTGAGTAGCCTACCACATGGGCTGAGGTGACAGTTGATTTACTATCAAGGTGCTCTCCTCTGCCATATGACTCATGAGCTATTTACAGTAGATTCATAGCATGGCTGGATAAATCTACCATTAAGTCAACTAATAACTAACTTTTCCCTCTATCCATGTACCTGTCTAGTCATTCATTCATTTGTGAATTTAGCCTTTTACTTATCTGAAAATTGTGTATTAAATACTAATTACATGCAAAACCTTAGTCTTGGTGTGATTTCAGTGACTTTTCTTCATACACAAGAAAATCTGGTGTTTCCCAACCACTCTCTTTTCCTTTCCTTTTGTGGCATGGAGTCATTCATAAGCTGATATAGAAAGTCACCTTTGTGGGAGACCCACCTAGACTTAGGCTCTTTGATGGTGTCCTGAGACTTCTGTCTTTTAAGTACTAATTATTCTGAACTCATGTTGTAGATGAGTATAAACTTTGACACTAGTTCCAAGTTTGGCACTAGTTCCATGTCCACATCCTACCCATGAGGCTTGAACACTAACCAAATTAATCCAGCTCCATGAGCTATTGTTTCATCATCTGAAAAATATGAAGTCTTTATTGAACTTCTAGACTGTGTGGATTAAATGGGACAATACCATAAAGGAGGTACCTCAAATATGAGTGATTTTAGATTTCTTTTTTATCACCAAAAATTGCAAAAAAAAAAAAAAAAAACCCAAATAGCTACCAGCTGATGAACAGATGAATAGTGTGATACACATATAGTAGATCATACTATGTATAGTAGAATATACTCTATAAGAGAAAGGAGTGAATTGTTGATGTATATCACAATATGATGAATCACAAAAGCATTATTCTAAGTGAAAGGAGTCAGACCAAAAAAGGATATACTGCATGATCCTATTTATATTAAACTCTAGAAAATGTAAACTAATCTCTAGTGATGGAAAGCAGATGCGTGGATACTTGGGGGTAGGGAGATTAACAGGGCTGGAAGGGAAGGAGGACAAAAGGATAAAGGAAACTTTTGAGGGTAGTAGGTATGCTCACTTTCTTCGTCATGCTGATGATTTCACAATTTGATAGTCAAAACTTATCAAAGTGTAGTTGGATGTTGTGCAACGTAGTATATTTTAAATACCTCAATAAAGCAATTGAATGAATGAAGAAAATCACTTTTTAGTAAACATGAGGGCAGGTGTCCTCTGTGCCAATGATGGGGTCCTCCTAAGTACTTCCTAAGATACTAAGTGTCTCAGAAAGCACTTCAGCCCTTTGGCCAAGCACTGTCAGGAAGAATTTCTCAATATTAATTTGTGCATATTAAAAAGGTGATTTAGGCCAGAAACTCATCAACATCCAGATGGATGGCCCTAAAACATCAGCTCCACAGACTGGTTCATTTCATCATCTCTGTGAATTTCCTAGGATAGTGCCTAACATGTAATTTGCACTCAATAAATAGTGGTGGTAACTTTTTTTGCAGTGGCAATTAGAGAGACTGATTAAAACTTTAATGATCAAACCTTGTGAGGGGAAGCTAATTTTCCAAGCGATTTCTAAACCTGCATTTCCTGAACCAAAAGGATAAATTTATGATCCTTCAGTTTAGGGGCAAGGTAATCAGGGCTGTCAAATAAAGTTATATAGTTTGTGTTCTGAATGATGCTTGGCCAAAGGGGTGATGGGCTCTGATGACGTTCCCCAAATAAGGTGTTTAAACATAAGCATAAGGCACCTACAGCTTACCTTACTGTGATGCAAGACTCTTATCTTCTTGAGATTAGGGCTTGCTTTTTATTATTTGTCTTTGGAAGGCTATCTTTTTTCTAATTTCCATAAAGTAATCCAAAAGCATAGCATCAACCTAAGAGAAACTGTAAACATTAAATGGCCTAATTCAAAGATGCATTTTCATTCCTTTCTTCACTGAAATTCTGTTGTTTTGGGAAACTTCCTTTCTGACTCTTGTCAAAGCATGTCAGGAAAAGGGAGTGGTGTCTCCATCCTTAGCAGCAATGGCTCATTGGCAGGACAAGATGAAAAGTTGTGATTTCCAGATTTTGATGGTCAAGATTGTGAATATTTTGAATCCATTTTTTGTTTCCTCTTCCATCAAATCATTGCAAGCATCACAGTCCTGGACAAAGAAGCAGGCAGGCAAAGGGCTGAAATGCCAGCCAATTCATTTTGCCAGCTACTTGGCAATTCCGTTCATGTCATTTGATTGAAATCAAGTGATGTGGATATGTTTGAAATTGGGCTCATGCATGGTTTTGAAGGATCTATCCTTTCCTAGGCCCTATTGCTATATGAAAATCAAGTATTGATCTGAACAGTGAATATGACATAAAATCAGCTCTCTGGAAATATGGACAGTGGGTGGCCCTTCCCAAGCATAGTGATTAAAAGCCATGATTGTGATATCAGACATGACTGGGACCTTACCCAGCTCTGCCACTTCCTGGCTGAATTTATCATTTCAAGCAAATTATTTTACCTTTGTGAAGTCATTTTTCCTCATCTATAAAATGAAACTAGTAATGGGTCCTGCCCCATGGGGCAACTAATGTAGCACCTGGCATTTCAAGAAACATTAGAAAGAATTGCTGATCAAAAAGGCCATTTGGTATAAAAACACTTTTCTTGGAAAGACCATCTGGAAAAACAAACCTGAGATGTAAATTTGAAGATCTTGTTGAGATGATGAAGGGGACAAGAACTGCTGGACTAAAACTGCAGAAATGGCTGTATCAAACCCTGGCACCTTCAGAGACAAATGCAGAATTTAGTTTGTGATATAAAGACTGTCACATGGAACCAGGTGGAGCAGAATTGATATTTTTGATCTCTCTTCTCCTTAAAAGATCAGAGAAAATTACCTAAGGACTGTCCCTCAAGCCAATACACAAGAAAAGGACATTCAAGTCTGGAAAGAGTTAAGAATCAGAAAAGTTTCATTTTAATCACTGGTTTCTTAGCATCTTCTGGGTTTTGTCCTCCATTTAGAAAATAGGGATGTGAAATATTTTCTTCTCAAGATAAAACAAACTAATGTTTGCTTATTCTTCGAAGAAAGGTAATAGAATTAATGAGCAATAATTACTATTTATATACTTTATAACCTTGGAATGTTTTTGTTTTCTTGATCTATCAGTACCTGAGAAAGGTATCTTAAAAAATCATTGTATTTATAGATTTGCTGCTCCTGTTTCTGTTTCTGCTTTATATATTTTGAGGTTATATTTTTTGATATCTGAAAGTTTTTGTCTCTGTATTTTTGATATATTTTCCTTTTATTGACTTTGTAGCATTCCTTTTTCTCGCCACATTTCATTTATTTTACCATATTAACAATCATTTATTCTAAAACAATGCTTTTCCTTACTTTATTTCAACCTTACTTATGATTTTAAGTCAGCAGTACCTGATGCACACTGTACATTTTGTTTGTACAAACTTATCTTTTCATTGATGAGTATAATATTTCTATTCATTATGATAAATTAGAAAAGTTTTTTTTCCTCTTTTCTCTTTACATCTTTTCCTCTACTTTTTCTGTTTTCTTGACTTCTAACTTAGTGAAGTTTTCCAAGATTTTTTCATTTTTATTTGCTTTCATAAAAAAAAAAGAATTTTGTTTTTGTTTTTTGTCTGTAGCGATTACTTGCTGTTTTTTTTAACATTCAGCACACTGGATCCTTTGCCACTTTTCAAATCCCACAAGCTTTCCTCCAGCCTTGGGTTCTCACACTTCATATACCTAATGCTTAGCTTTCCCCACTTCATTGATTTTTAGCAACTGTTCCATTCTTTAGTGTTTTTGTCTAGCTTCCAAATGTGATGGGATCTTATGTAATATGCTTTGTAGTACTGTTTCTTAGATTACTGATGGGAGATTTTCCCCTCCTACCTCAAATAGCTTATATCTCAACATATTTCTGAGCCATTTATCTGACCTGGAGTTCATACTTTCTTTAGCCTAAGTAAAATATAATTTTGATAGTTTATAGTTAAAACAAAATCATTAAAATCCTAATAATTTTAGAATTATCTTTACCTGTATTTTTCCATCCTTGCTCTCTTTGTTTTAATTAATAAGAACTAATTGTTAAACTCCACATTTTCTTAGGACTACTTCCCCAAAAAATATATATGTACATAAATTCATGAGTTTATTTTCCTTTTTCATTTATTTTCTATTTCCAAAAGAGATTTAGAGGCGTTTTCAATAGAATAACTAAAACAAGAGTAAAGAATGTTATAGACAAAGAAAAGAAAGGATCATTATACCAAAAGACCAAGACAAAAGGGCACCACTCCCAACAGCACACCATCATTGGGTAACCACATAACAGTGTCAGTGAGATACATAATACATACACACACACACACACACACACACACACACACACACATATATATATCTCCAAGGAGATATACACACACACACACACACACACACATATTGGGGGGGAGGGTGGAGAGGAGACTGATAGCAAGTAGATGAGCATTGTTTTAGACTCAGGACTCATTGTTCTAGATGTCAGGACTATCACAGTGCATCTGGCAGGACTGCCTATGAGGGTCTGAACCTAGCTTAATCTCTTCTCCTGCAATTATTGACTAAGGAGTTTGCTTCCTTCTCATACCACTCCCAGAACAACCAAAAGATTTTCATGATCTGGGAAGAGGCCATATAATGGGAATTCTGTGATTTGTAAAATACTGAAACTATCCATAGACTGGAATTCAAGAGAAATAACTTCCCCAATCTTTTTAGGAGATTTATCTTATGAATCTTCTCAGTGAAAGCACACCACAAACAACTGAGTTCCTCTCATTTGTTACAGATTCTAATGGCTGGGCCCACTATCTCCCCTGTAACCTTTTCAAGTTTTGTTAAAAATAGTGGTAAAATAGCATATAAAAGGATCTAAATATGAGTGTAGATATCTTATCTGATACGATTTTTCCCCATGATATTCACCATAATTTCAGAGAAGTGCTACCATAGAAGAACATTTGGTCCTGGCCTGTCATAAAAATCCCTTTTCACTAGTCAGATTCACAGAGTTCTATCTCTGGTGGTTGCAAGGGGCAAGGGAGGGGGAAGGGGAGTGGTTAAGAGCGTTAGTTTGGAAAGATGAAAAATTTTACATGCATAGTAGGGATGGCTGCCCCACAGTATGCCCAATGTCACTTAAAAATGGTTAAAGAGATTTAATTTTGTTATGTTATTTTACCACAAAATAAAGTGAAAAAATTAAAAATTTACATAAACTGTAGGAGTTAGAGGAGTTGCTTCCTGCATCACATGACCATTTGGAAGGATGAGCCTGAGCATGTTAAATTCTCTTGTATAGACCTCAAAGTCAAGAAATAAAATAAAATTGTGAAGTCTCAATCAGTTCCCATACTCCTTACTATGAGGCGTTCAAAGCATACACATTACCAAATAATGCAGCTGATTTCTGCCTTCTCTGGAATTCCAGCTGGCCTATGTGACTTTCATGATTAAACCAGCACTCCAGCCTGTTTATTATTCAGAGAAATCACAAGCTTGAAGAATTAACTGTGACTACACTGGTCATTGATTTATCAAATACTCAGGGCAGAATGTAATCCTCTGACATGTTTGTGGAGACACTGGGGTAAAGTGGAAAGGGAATGAGCTTTGAAGTCAGACTCATATTTAAACATGGTTCAGTACCTTGCTCCTGAATAGGTCAAATAGTTTATAAACTATCTGATCCTCATTATTTTGAGATTAGACACTTGCAAATTTGCCTACTCAAAATTGGTAGGCAACCCCAAAATCAATACTGAAAGTAATTTTATGGTCATTCTCAGGCATGTATAGAGGAGCAAAAAAATTAGTCACCAACATCCAAGTTGCCAGCTGAGGTCAAACATGAATGCTCTGCCTTTTGTTTTAGTTCTCATAACAATAAGTAAGCTTTTGGTCATCTATACAGTGCCACATTTTTTTTTTTTTTTTTTTTTTTTGAGACTAGGTCTCGCTATTTTTACCCATAGAACCGCAGGCTCTTGTTGCCTGGGGTACCACAGACCCAAGCAATCCCCAGCCTCAGCTTCCCAGGTAGCTGGCATTACAGGCATGCGCCACCATACCCAGCTATTTTTTTGGAAGTAGGTCTCGCTACAGGCCCCAGGCGGGACTCAAACTGCGATTCCTAGCCCCGGCCGCTTCATAGACTGAAGCTTACAGGCACGAGCCACCGTGCCCGGCCGTGCAGTGCCACATTTTGTGCACTTGTGTGCTTTGTGAGTGATTTTGACATCTCAGGTGAACACAAAATTAGTGAAGTGCTGTATTATATCTCTAAGAGCAAGAAACCTGTGAGAAGGTGTTTTATGGAGAAGATATGTTTGTTGGATAACCTTTTGTCAGTATGAGGTAGAGTACTATTGAACATGAATGTGAAGTCATTGTTACTGAGCCAAAAGTATGCATTTAAGTATCCTTAAATAGAAATACACATGAAACAAGGCCATGAATTGATTCATTGACAAAAATGTTGTGTCCAGGTGCCAGCAGGAACCTAGCTCTGTGTCCGCTGGGAGTAAAATAGTGTTTGCCGTGACATAACTGCCATGAATATAAGAATCAGTTGCACTCACTTTTCCAAAAGATAGTATCTTGCTTGCACATCTCTCCAATTTTTCCCTGTGGTGATAAAAATTTGGGATGCTCAAGAGGGAAGCTTGATTCCCCTCTTCTTGCATACACAGTGGAAAATTATACTGTCTCATCCCTTTCCAGTTTAAACAGAACTGTGAGACTTGATTTAACCAATGAATGCACACAGAAGTCACACATATCACTTCTGCATAAAAGCATTTACTGCCTATATTCAGCTCCAGACTTCCCTTTCTTTGCTGGAAATGTATGTCATCATGGAAATGTATGTCAATAGGGAGTCTCTTTCACCTGGATCTCTGTCTGTCCATATATCAAAGATGTAGTATCAGTGTGTGTGTAAGTGTATGCATATCCTCCAACTCAATCAAAAAATCAAAATTATGCAATTTTAAAATGGTCAAAGAATTTAAATAGCTATAACTCCAAGGAAGATATGCAAATGACCAATAAGCGTGTGATAAGACCATCAGTCATTAGGGAAAGGCAACTCAAAATCATGGTGAGATATATTTTTATGCATATTAAGATGACTTGTATTTTTAAAAACAGAAAATATATTGAGGATATGAATTATTTGCAACCCTAGTACATGGACACTGCTGATAGGAATGTAAAATTCTATAGCCACCATGAAAAGCCTTTCAACAATTTCTCAGTGTTACACTTACAGTTATTATATGGCTCAGCAATTCCACTCTTAAGTTTATACCCCCCAAAATATGAACATGAGGTATATACATGCAGTGGACTATTGCCCAGTCATTAAAAAGGAATGCTGCATCATAAATAAACCATGAAAACATTCTGCTAAATAAAACAAGCCAGGTTAAGAGGAAAATATGTTGTATGATTCTACAGGTGAAATATCTGAACTAGGAAAATTTAGACAGAAAATATATTAGAGGTTACCAGGTTGGGAGGAAAGAGAAATGAAGAATTATTGCTGAAGGGGTAGAGTTTCTGTTTGGCTTGATAAAGAAGTTTTGGAAACAGTTGTGATAGCTGTACAACACTGTCAATGTAATTAATGCCACTGAATTTTACACTCTAAAATGGCAAGTCTTATACATATTTTATGAAAACAAAATATTTTCAATTTAAAAAACAACTGTGTTATAAAGTCAGTGATATTTTGGCATCTGTTAGCTGTCACATAATCTAACCTCTTGCCTCTAATCAAACCTCTTTCCTCTCTGCTTCTCTAAATTAGTAGAATATATGGTGTTTTGAGTTTTATGATCGTATCTAACCTTGAACCTGCAGGCCAAGGTATTACCTTCACTGATCATTTGACTTCACATAATAAGGCATACTACATTCTTGCAGTTGTATTCATGAGCTAATTGAAACTTGGTGATATGGTAAGGAATTCCTGCTTCATAATACAGAAGTGAGCTGTTAGTTTTCATCTTTTCGTAAGTTCACATCTCTCAATTGGCATAATGTGCAGAAATAAAACTGCCTTATGAACTGATCTAAACAAAGGATACCTGTTTTTTAAAATGGGTTTCTAATAGTGTCCTGGGACCAGAGAGCACTAACCTATCTCAAAAAGAATGCTTTTTGAAATTACAGCACATGTTATTATGAATTACTCTGAGCAACTAAAACAGTGACTTTGTCCTTGAATTTCTTCTGTTATTGTTTTCTATTCTTTCTTCAATATGGTTTTATGTAGCATTAAAAATCTTTACTGTCCAATAATAGAGGGGGAAATGAACTGAGCATGTTGAATGTGAAATGTAGGATCAAAAACAATGATTTGAAACAGACAGGACAGAATGCTGTACAGGAAACACTGACGGAGTCCCATAGGTAGAAAATAATTCCAAATTCAGGTGTTTATTGAAAACACAGACTGACAGGTGTCTATCCAGTTTTTGTTTTACCTGGTGTTTTCCATATTGGACAACAGTATATACCCAACAGTATTCCCTAACAGTATACCTAACAGTATACCCAACTAACATTTACACTTCCTAACTTCATTTGCAGCTAAATATAATTCTAGCCTCTGATATTGTTATTTTCAATAACTCTCACCTGACAATGATATATAGTATATTTTTATTTTATCACCACCTTTAATCCTCACAACTCTGTGTATGAATACAATTATTCTTTCTTAGATTTAAGCACACTGGAGCCCAGAGAAGCTAGGTAACTTGGCTACAGTTGCAGACTTGGCATTTGTCAGTCAAGACTCAAATATTAAAAATCAAATGCAATTTCTTCTACATTAAAGGTAAATCTTAACGCGAGTAGTGTTTCAGTAGCTATACCAGAAGTAAGGATCTTTTTCAGATTTTTAAGTAAGAACCACTGACCTAAAACACAGTTGGTCAATCACATGTTAGCTTAAAAAATAAGAGTTTTAAGAGTTGAGGTGAGGTTTTTGTTGTTTTTCTTTTTCATGGTGACCCACAATACATTCATCACATATTCTTTTTATCTAAAGAGGAGAAAATATTTATGTGTACTTAAATATTCTCCACTTCTGTATTATATATGGGGATTTAGAAAGGAAGGGAGAATAGGCAAAAATATGTCAATATAATGCAAAATTCTGGAGAAGTTAAAGGAGAGGGGGTATGGAAACAACCAGGAGAACTATGACTATTTTGACACATATGTCACTTGAGATAGATAATTTGACTTAAACTCTTAGCTAGAACTATCAAAGATGGAGCTGGATAACAGAAAGGTTGTCATCATACCCTTCAAAATACTCTCTAGCTGTGTCTAGCTCTTCTGTACTGTTTTCCTTGTTAGAAGTAAGTTTTCCAAAGAGACTATGTTAGTTCCTGACAATGATAGGATGTGACCAATTCATACATCAGAACTAATTTGTTGGTTTTCGGGATATTTGGACGACAAGTACTCAAAACTAAGTACTTTCCATTGTTTCACTGTGACCTAAGCTCTTGATTCTTTTAGCTGAATGGTAGAAGTATCACACATAGATTTGCTACTGTGCTTCTCCTCCTACTATCACATCTAGGGATGTCACATGGGTGGCTTAAACTTAGCCTTAACACAGTATTTGACCACCATGGAAATTAACAAATGCTGCAATCTGAGGATTTAGTTTATTGTTTTGCTGAACCCATAGAGAGTTTTTGTCTGACCTTTAATGCTTTTGCATATTTTAACTTTATATTTATATTCACCTTTATATTTTTATTCACCTGCTTATCTAATACAATCAACATATAAATTTGGGGCAGTGATGGTATACAACTCAGTCTAACAGATGTGGAAAGATTTATGCATAATATTGTGATTATACAATAGAGTTTTTGTCTACCACTTAATGCTTTTGCATATTTTAACTTTATGTGTATATATATATATTCACCTTTATATTTATATTCACCTGATAATCTAATACAATCAACATATAAATTTGGGGCAGTGATGATATACAATTCAGTCTCTAACAGATGTGTATAGATTTATGCATAATATTGTGGTTACAAATGAATGTTTGACTTTGGCATGAGATTGTTTCAAAGCTAAGAAATGTAGACCTTTCAGTGGGTGCCTGTCTCTGACTACATCATGTCCTTCAAGCCTCACAGCAAAGCATCAAGATAAACATTATTGTCCCCATTTTACTGATGGCGCTATTGACTCTTTAAGAGATAAAGTAACTCACCTATGTACAGATGGTAATTGCTCATTCCAGGAATCAAACCCAAACAATGGGACTCAGAGTCCAAACACACTCAAGCACTCTTATTCAGCACTGCCTTGCTGCCTTTCATACATATGCATATGTGTATTTTGTCTAAAGGCAGTGTTGAAACTGTTACCAAAAAAAGTAAGGAACTGTTGCAGAATTTTTAGCAGAGAATATATGCAAATGCGTAGACATTCTGCAAAGAATATTTGGGTAAAATTGGGGTGGAGGAGTCTATGCAATTGTAACTTAAAGGGAGATGTTTAAACTCCAAGTTCTTCTGTTACTGGGACATTTTCTTTAAGACAGGGTAAAATAAACAACTGTCAGATAATTCTCCAAACTAAAGGGAAAGTATTTTCTAACTAAACATTGAAGTTTAATATTCTAAATAGAAAATATTTTAAAACTAAAGGGTTTAAAAAAAGATTGAGCATATGAGAAATATCATCGAAACTCATAGAAGGAAAACAACTCATGATTCTTGAATTACTGTACCTGCTAAGGATGTAATGGATGTAAAGTGGTAATTTTCTTCAGTTTGTTCAAAGTTGACATAACTTGAAAGAACTATAAATGGATGTTGTTTTTGTCCTTTTCTCTTTAAGGGAGTGATTCTATTCATACTTGTCTTAGCCCCTTACTGGTAATCTTTCATGAAACCCAAGTGTTTTGATGGAACAAAAGGGAAGATCTGTATGTTTTACTCACCTCACCTGTGTAGACGGCTCTCTCCAAATTCTTTGATAGGCGGAAAGCTTACAAACACGAGCCACCGTGCCCAAAAACTTTTTTTCTTTTTTTTTTGAGACTAGGTCTTGCTATTTTTGCCTGTGGAACCGCAGGCTCTCGTCCAAATTCTTTGATAAAGTGGAAAGGCAGAAAGATGAGGTTGAACACAACATGGATTTATACAACAAACATTTGTTGAGTACTTAGTGTGTGCAAAGTCTTCTAGATGTATACAGTGAACAGTCCCAGAAAATCACACTCTAGGGAAGAAAAGAGAGAAAATGAAGAATAGCTGGTTAAGGATGTATCAAGTTCATACTATTAACATTTTGACTCAGTTAATTCCTTCTAAATCTGTTCTATCCATTTTAGGTTTAGCAGTATCCCTGGCTCCTGTTGCTAATTAGGAATACACACCCCTCCCCTGATTTAACAACCAAAAGTGTCTCTAAATGTGGCTAGTTTCTTTCTTGGAGCCAAACATTAACTCAAGTTGAGAGCTCTGATCTAGAAAGTAAGAAGTGGGGGGTCCTGATTAATTAGGGTAATCAGAGAAGCCTCTTTGGTAAGGTGAATACTGAGCAAAGAATGGAACTAGTAAAGATTGGCATCATGTAAATATCAGGAAGAATGCTTCTAGTAAAGGGAATAGCTAGTACAAGTCCCTGAGGTGAGAGCAAAGGCAGAGAGGCCATTCTAGAAGAACTGATTAAGAGGACTGTAGTAAGTGTTATAGTCAGCCAGATTATTTTTCTCCCCTAAAAATGAACTCAGACTCTTTGTTTCCAGCACTTTCCATGAACAGAGGAGGAAAACAAGAATACAGTGTTTACAAGGGATTCAGCAATCATCTTTGACTATAGTCATGGCAAGTGGAAAAAGAGTCCAACAGGAGAAATAAGATTTCCTCCGAATATATCCATGAAGGTGCATAATGGGATCTACTATTCAAAGTATAAAAGGAAATTTCTGACAGCTCATAGTCCAGAAAAATTCTGGTTCAAGTGTATACTTTTCTGGAGTCCAGGCTTATTTCAGGAGGCTCCTGAAATTTGCAACAGCCATCACTTGGTTAGAGTGATATCACAGCATTTCTGGGGAAAGATTGTTTACACAAACCTAAGAACCAAAAAGCGGGGCACAGTGGTGCATGCCTTCAAGCACCGCTACAGATCATGGCTGAGGTTAGGAATCCTTGGAGTCTGTGGGTTCGAGACCCAAGACCCGCCTGGGGCAACATAGGGAGACCTAGTCTCAAAAAATAGCTGGGTGTGGTGGCACATGCCTGTAATCCCAGCTACCTGGAAAGCTGAGGCTGGGAATCACTTGAGCCCGTGGTACCCCAGGCAACATGAGCCTGCAGTTCCCCAAGCAAAATAGCAAGATCTAGTCTAAATAATAATAATAATAATAAATAAAGTGGAAACAAACCTAAGGAACACATACCTTTGCCTCTGATATTTATCTGTTAGTAAAGTCTGACAGCACAAATCCCTCCAAATTCAGGACAGTTCATGAGAATTTAAATGCCTGGGGATGAGAAATGCCTTTGGCTCTGAACTTCATAGGAAAACATGACAGTTTTCCTATCTTTTGAGATAATGACATTGTGGTGAACGGTCTCAGGAAGGAGAACCAAATTGACTTGAAACTTGCTAATTATGTTCTGTGGGGTCAATAATAATGGGGAGGAGGATGGTAACCACAAATTTGTGTGAAAAGGCTGCTTGGGCCTTTAGGTTAGCATGCCAGCTCCACTAGAGGTACACATCCCAATCTCCATCAGTAACCCAGGTCTGTATGAAATCCTTCCTGATGATTTCACTAAATAGACTCCTTAAAATGGAGCCAGAGTCTGAGAACTGTGACTTTTTTTGTCAACCCCTGGGATTTCCCTCAATATTGGTGTATCATGGACATCATGCTCCTTTTCCAGGAAACACAGAAGTGTTCAATTTCAAGGTATAATTCACTGCATCTGCTTTCCTCCTTCTCTCATTTTTAAATGTGCTGAAGACATGCACTGAGGGTCCCCTTTCAGCACCTTCATCCTGCTTCTGCAGGGGCTCCAGGTAGCTTTTGATCTTCCTCTCCTGAACAGCACCTCTCTCAGTGGGCATCAGTGGGTGACCCTGGTGATCTAAGGGGACGCTGCTCTGGGTGCTCCAGATTTTTCTCACAGTACATGTCTGAACCTGATGGTGTTGGACACATAGGGCTTTCTACTCCTGCCATTTTCTCTTGCTCCTGGTGAGAAGAAGCTGCTGCACAACATCACTTAGCACACCCACCTGAGTGTTCCCCTTGACATTCCTGGAGGAGGTAAGGGAGAGGTTCTGCAGACCATCCTATCCTAGCACCGGTGGAGCCAGGAGCCACAACAGTTGTGGGTGTCCTGGGGCCTCACATATAATCTAGGCAGATGAGCATCTGACCTCAGCCTGTAGCTCAGCCAGGGAGGTTACAAGGGCAATGGTTACAAGGAGACTCCCTGGGAAAGGCCTTGCTCTTCAGGAGCATAAAGAAGAAGGTGGGTTGACTCTCAGCCTTTTTTCTGCTCCTGGAAACTACTAGGAGAATCACAGGAGTTGAAGTAGCCAGTCAGAGCTTCTGTGGCTCTTCCCTCTTGACTCTAGCAGCAGTTGTTGGAGATATAGCCCCAATTAACCTCTGCTTCTTGGTGCTTTCCTAGTCTTCACTCAGTGGCTGGAAACAAAAGCTTTTCCTGAAGTTCTCTTCTGAGGAAAAAAATCATGACATGTAACAATGGAAATCAAAGACAAGGCAAGAACACAACTGCAAATTCAGGTTGTGGGCAACTGAATGGAACAATTAATGAAATTCCTATGTGTTGGTTTAGGCTCCCTGAGATAATAGGCTTGGACATTTATATACTGTTTATCATAGTGAAATTGCTGAAGCATCTTGACCTGTCCTTCAGAGATGTCTTTTTCCTCATCATCACCATACCTTATGTCCCCCTGTCCGTGGGCATCGATCCAGAGAATATGAAACCATCAACACAAAATACCATATGTTCCACAATGTTCACAGCAGCAGTACTTGGAATAACCAGGGCTCAGAAGCGGCATAACTGTCTACCCATAGATGACTGGATCAAGATGATGTGGCAGATCCACATTATGGAATATTATTCAGCCATAAGAAAAGATTAAATGCAGTCATTTTCAACTAAATGGAGGGAATTTGTGAGAATTGTATGTAGTAAAGTGATTCCAAATAATAGAAACCAAATACTGGACATTTCCATAGCAGACAATACTGTAAAATACTTTCAAGAACAGTGGCCATCAATAAATTCGTGAGGGCTCTGAGGTCAAGAGGGACTCAAGGGAGGGAAGCAGAGGACAAGTCAGCCAGACCTTAAGATGGCAAGGTTATGATCCTGTAATGAGGACTATGACTTGAAACACAAAGGGATAGAAAGACATTAAGGGAGGATGAGCAGTGAAGGGACTCTGTTTATATTCAAATAAGGCTGTTTTTCTGCTGCTGAGCAGAGAATCTAGGAGGACAGAGGCATTGGAAGAATTGGGGGGCTGGGTCCTGCAAGCACTTAGTCTTGGCTAGACTTGAAAAGATTGAGAAAATGACTGGAGTCTGAATTCATTTTGAACCTCCATCTGTTCTGGTTAGCTGTTGAATTAGTCACTGGTTTGCTCCAAAAAGAAAAGGGGTCTTTAAAATATCCTTTTTTCAAAGTACCCCCAAGTGGAACTTTTATTTCTGATTTTTGATGCTAATCTTAAGGGAGTTTAAGCATGATACAGACATTGTTTAGGCATTAGGTTTTAGACTGTTATTTCCTAAATTACTTCCTGAGTAAACCAATTAAAATTATAATGTGAGTCTCCAGGAGAAAAGGGAAGGCATCAAACTCAGTGCGATTTTACCTCTTAGCTTCCACTTAACAACACTTTTCTTGTATTCTTGGGTAATGAAATTCTGGCAAGCAGGGGCAAAATGAACAAAGGGGCTCGGAGAAGCAGCTCATCACCAGTTGCTAATAGCTGTAATGCTACCTGATTGTTCCCATTTGGGAACCAGTATATGCTTTTCATAAACCTGCCACGTGCTGCAAATTCAGGCAACGTCTTTTACTGGCTCGAGAACCTGTCTTCTGAGATTTAGGCATATTCTAAGATATTGCCTCCCTGAATTGAGGCAGATAAACTGAGGTTCCAAGCTTCTAAAACTACAGGAGAGGGAGAATGTGAAATAAAGGCTCAATCTTCTAGTTATTCTCTGGGTTAAGATGGGTTTTCTATAGAACCTGCTAAATGTGTCAGCCCATATTGAAAATTACACTTCAGGAATTTTTTCCTTTACCTGTGGAGTCATGTTTTCTTTCCTCTTAAACCAGTTTCTTGTGATATGGTGTGAGGTGCTCATTAGGAAGGCAAAATGCTGGGCTCCTTTTCAGAGCCCAGAGAGATAAAATGTGAATAACTTTCAATAAGGACTTCATATGATTATGGAACATGCTAACTAACATTTAAGAGCTGAAATGGGAGACATTTCCCCTCTCCCAGGGCTCTAGTGCTTGGCCCCAGAAGCTTCTTGGGAACAGTGCAAGTTGCACTAGGTGGTGGGCATTTCACCACTGCCACCAGTGGACCAGGGCTCAGGCAGAGGCCAGCAGTGAAGGTCACCTACCATGCCACCACAGGCATGCAGCCCCTGTGTCCCAGCTACAGGAAGGAGCATGGGTCCCCAATAAGCCAGCTCCACCAGCTGCAGGCAGTAGAGAGGCCCACAGATTTGGTGCCTGGATTGTAGAGTGGACTGATTAGGGGCAAGCTATGAGCTGATTGATGTTGCAGTCCACTCAGCCAAGGAATTGAAAATGGTCCAATCAGACTTGTAGGTGGAGGTGGGGATACCTGAAAAACAGAAGGCAAGGCAGATGCCACATGTATGGGCTTTATTGTAGGGGACTGAGTCTTTTCCTGGGAGATCCGCTCTCTTCCTGGCCTCCTAACAAGAAAGAAGCATCCAGCAGCCCCTGTCAAAGAAAGGAAAGAAGCCAAAAAGCTTCTCAGAGGATTCAAAGAGCTTCGCAGAGGCCAAGAGTGACCACTCTCCCTCCCTGGCTCTGACACAATCCAAAAGTTGCACCAAAAGCCCAGGGCCTGATGTCCCAATGAACTGATTGTTGTAGGTGTAGGTCAACAATGCACAAAGAGCTCTAACGCTATTGACCAATAGTGACTGTACAACTGGCCAATGCTGTATAGCCCTGTTGATAGGTGACCAACACTCTGTGTACAGGTGACCTCTGAGAGCTCATAACATCTCCTAAGCATATCACTACCTCCCAGTGCTGTCACCTCCATTGCTGCCTGGTTCAGCATCCGGCTGTGTTCCTCCTGACCTTCAGACTGTTGCTGCTGCTGCATCATCCCAGTCATCCCACCTAGGTGAGCTGGATTCTGGCCAGCTACTTGTCTGCTGCCATGAGCTCCAGGACCTTATTGGTAGGACAGCACCTTGGATGAGCAACCTTTTTGGGGGGAACTTCTGAACACTGGGGACTTAAGCACTTTCTTTCCTTGCTTTTTAAATGAACCCCGTGGTTGTTATCTGAGCTCTAGTGGTCTTGCAATTGTGCATGTTGATGAGACCCCACAGAGTGACCTGTCTTGTACTGGCCACTGCTCTTTTGACCCACTGTAGGCACCTGCTGTTATTATAGCCCTGTTGTAGAACCAGGGTTCTATTAGGAGGAATTAAATTCATTTCCTAATAACAGAGACTGTTAATGAAGAAATAGTTTCTTTCATTGGTAAAAGGACTTGAAAGATAGATAATCCAGAACTTGTATATTTGCTTTATGGTATAGTAAATAACTCCCATTCTTAAGAATAATTCATAGTATAAGATGACTGCTTGGAAGTCAAGCCATTGTGCTTACATTCCAAACAGGAAGCTGGAGGAAGAAATAGGTAGAGGGAATTTGCCAAGTGGTTTTCCTTCTTTAAAAGAGCTCTCCTGGAAGTCACATCCTTACATGTATCATTGTCCAGTATTTATTCACACATAGCAACTAGGGAGTTGTAGAAATATTATCATTCTTATATAGGAATATTAATGTTCTAAACAAAACGATAGTATTTTTATTAAAGAAGTAAAAGGAAATGGATGTGTTCAAGCAACCATCTCTGCCACAACTTCTTATCCCACCATACCATGTTGGTGTGGAAATTTATTGTCAGCTTATTTTGGGCCATGTGTTCTAATTGTATAGAAAATTCAATAGGAAAATGTGTTCATTATTTCTGTGGTCTTGCCTTATTGGGACTGTTTTTTTCCTCCCCTTATCTCACATCTTCATTTTTTAAAAAAAGGTCAAGAATCTATGAAGAGCTAAGGAGGAAAAGGAGCAGTTTGAGTAAGCCAAGGTCAAAGATAATGCTACCATTTTCTACCTGACACTCAATTTGAGGTTGCAACAGAGCCTTCTGAGTGTAAAGAAGGTTCCCTTTGTTGAAAAGCACTTGGACCTAAAAATCATTCAGCAAATAAATATATTCATCGTTCCTTTCCTTCTTTCAGAGAATGCAGGACAATTGATTCTGAGATCAGTCAAGAAGGTTTGATTTCTTTGGTGATTTCAAGTTCTAAAAAAATAGTTATACTTTGACATGGAAAATGTCTCAACCCCCATAATATGAGCATTTTGCCCTAGGAGTTCTTATTCTTGAAAGAGCTGGTGGGATCCCCCTCCTTTGGTGTATATGTAGGTGTGGAAGAAGACAACTACTTAGTTGAATGAGACTGAACAAACTTTTCCTACTGGATCTCTTGGAGAAAATAGATATTCTAACATTATCCTTCCCAGAATTGGTTGTTGAAGAAAAGAACTTGAGCACAAACTCTCAAATTGGGATCCCTGTAGTACACCTGAGATGTGGTTAGAAATGCACCCCCACCCCAGGCCTACTGATTAGAAAGCTATATTTTAGCAGCATGCTAGATGGTTCTGATACAAGCTAACATGTGAGAACCATCGCTCTAAATAAATGCTTTGCCCACCTTTTTTTTTTTTTAACCACACTTTTTCTCTCAAAGTTGGAGTCATCAATTCTCCATTCTCCAGCTTCCATTCCACCTCTGCCCAGGCAGAAATGCTGTCAAATGTGCAGTTCCTTCAAACAAGCCCAGTCTTTCAAACTGGGCGAGGTCTTGCTTTGTAGACATTATTTGCACACTGACTAAAGCGCCGACAATCCGTCTGACACAGACTGAAGTTCCCATGCCAAACCTCACTCTTGGGAGCAACACCTTAAATAAAGGCCTTCAGCTATTTCATTTTCATAGTTGGTTTACTGTGTTCAAGTTCACTTTTGTTCTGTGGAAATGTACCTAACATGGCTTCACCCAAGACAGAATCACAGGGCACCTATACCTGGGAATATGTGAATGGAGCCAAGTTTCTAGTAGAGTCAACTGACCTGGTTTTGGAGAAATAGGCTCAGTGTATACAGGAGGAAGATTAAGTCATCTGCATATCAGGTAATAGCTTGGTAATGATCACTGACAAATTCTATTGGAAGTGCTTATTTACTCATAAAAATTTACAAGTGAGACATGTTTAGACTAAAATGAGCAATCTGCGGGCCTTTCAGGGGTGGTGCCAAATTTAATTTTTTGTAGTGTCAGAAAATGTACTAAATATTTTCCTTTACCATTGGTTCTCCTGGTATTTGTTTTGGGCTCTGCAGTCATTCTATTATGGAGGTTGCCAGCGGAAAATGCACGCAGCATTTCCATGTTCAGCCAGAGACAGATTGGGAATTTAAGAGAAGGATTTCTCCCTCATTCCCACCCATCTGCTAATCTCCTTTGCTTGATGAAGAGGCTGGAAAAATCCAACTATAAACACCAGGAAAGACACAGAAGCCAACATGAGAGGGTTTATTTTTGCTCCTAAATTTTAACAGGCATTGAAGAGGGCTAGGAGTGGTGAAGGACCAAACTCATTGTCCTTTCTCAGAACAAGTCAGATCACCTACCACGCTACATGGGGGTGATTTGGTAGGTTTTTAATTAATATTCACTGGGTGGTTTTAATAATGGAGAACCTCACTAACGAGGTAAGCTTTCAAGTCATCCACCAAATTATTGGTTGCCCCGTGAGAAACTTTTTAACACATTCTATTGGTAGAAAAGGTACATTTTCAGTGGCAGTGACCAGTGGACTTGAACTTTACAAAGCAAAACAAGGCATTTATCTGGAACTATGTGCCCAAGAGTAATTACTGCCTCTGTTGACTTTGGAATTCAGAATCCTTAAGATGGTCATCAGTAAACCATGGCATTTATTGACAATCTAAATATTCCTCTAGTTCTGGCTCTACTTTAGCTCAACGCTGTCATTTTGGGTCTCCTTTATCCTCCAGTCTTAAAATCTTGGAACTTCACCAATCCAATCTTCAGGCTTGGACTTTGCCTTAGATGGAGGGTCCAAGATACCTTTCTAGGGAACTGAAACTGAAAAAGTTAGTCCATGTAGGAAGGAACTGAGGTGTATGGACTCAAGTGCCATGGGAAAGCTTAACCTTGGAGAAGATAAATAGATCTGCAGAGAGGGAGAGCAGAGCAGAGGAAAAAGGACACTGAGAGATGAGAGGTTGAAAAAACGAACAATCCCTTACCATCACCTTCCAGTGGCGGGTTCCCTTTCCTTCTGAGTCTTCCTCTACTGGTGGGCTTCTTGAGTAAACACCACACCTTTATTGTAACTTGCTTTTTACTCTCTATGAAATCAAACAAGCGCTAGTAGCATTTTACTCCTTACAGTCTTCATACTGGGGCTAAGACAGATGGTGACTCTGAAGTTTGGTCTCACTCCGTAAACTGACCATGTGACCATACAAGTTAAAGCACAAGGATGGCCAGGGGTTGCCAGAATGGACAATATACTTTTTCCTGTTTGTGCATGTTTATTGTTTGAGAGCCAAATGCTTTCCATATACACTCATTTAATTGCTACAACCTTATGAGGAGTATTCTGATAGGTTATATATCTTGATCAGAAATGTGGAGATGGGAAATGGCAGAGCCATGTCTGGGGGTTCAGAGCTACCTGGCTGTACTGCGTAAGTTGCAGAGAATGTTCCTACCTGGATAGCCTCAGACAACATCAAAGAGGCCTTGGCACCAGCTGCTGATGCAGAAGGGCTCTCAGGAATATCTCTGTTTTGGGCTTTAGGAAAGGGGAAAATGTGAGTAGGTGACTGAGAGGAGGGTCAATTGAACTTAAATTAACCTCTTCATTAACAAGCACCCACAGTGAATCACTTCATATTAGCATTTGTCCTTAATGTCTTTATAACTATAATAGGAAGTGTAAGAAAGACAAAATGATGTTGCAGCAAGATCTTTCTAGAAGCAATCCTGTGACTGGGGAGGCAAAGACCCTTCCCCAAGACTTGGATACTAAGCTGTGTTGTACCTGGTGCTTACCTGAGGAGGCATATGGTATGGCATATGAGGAGGCACTGATTCTCCTAGGCACGAAATGGTGTGCCAGCCTCCTTGGGCTCATCGCCAACTTCTAATCCCAAATCCATGAGCCAAGTTTTATTTCCTCTCTGACAGTGCTGGCAACCTGTGGGTTGCCTTCAAAACCCGGAGTCATTCCTTCCAGTCCTGGAAAGAGGCTTCCTGTCAGGTGTTTATAGAGTGGAGGCCCTGCCTTCGGGACACCAGCTGTCTATGTCAGGAAGTCTGTTTATGGTTGTCTTTGGGGGTTTGCCTAAGAGCATGCTATGTCCATGCTGGTGAGTGGTTGCTATCATTTGTTGAGACCATATAGAGACAGCTTGACATTTTTTTTAAGACCTTGTCACAGCAATACCTTTTGCCCCTCCTTGAAACAACTCTGACTTCATTTCATGAGACCAAAGAAGACAGACCCTTCACAGCACTGCATTCCAGCATTCCCAAAACATGTGCTCATATTCCAAGACTCCCAAAACTCAAGGAAATTAGACAAGTTTGTGGAGTGTAACGAATGCGATGAATTTAGTGCTCACACCGTCTGTCTTCTCCATCTTGTTAAGTGCCTGCCTTGTTTCTCAGGACCTGTTCATGATGCTGAGAGTTAAAAAGTGTCATCTTCTGAGATGGTGGACTTTTAGTATATTCTTGTTTTTCAGTTTGTTTGTTTGCTTTTTACCTCCACCTTCCCCTTTGATTAATTTTTCCTTCCACTAGTTTCACATGCAGCCCCATGGTAGAATATTGTTTTCTTTTTTTCAAGTAAAATTAAATGCTTAGTGCTTTCCTAAGTCATTGTTAGGGTTGAATGAGCCTCAGACCGTGCAAGAAGACATTGTAATAGTTGTAAACAGGAACATTCTAGGATGTGCAAAAGTACTCATGTTATTGATGATTTTTAATTACACGCTCTGTATCCCAGATCTAGTGACTCTCTTTCTGACAGACATGAACTACTCCCTGTCCCTATGGAGAGCTCAAAACCTTGAGAGCTTTAAATGTAGGAGGAGGCTGAGGTACCCAGGAGTTCCCTGAGTCAAAGGCTGGCTTTGACTGCAGTGCCGAGGCAGGCGCTGACACATCCCTTTGGCTCCAGAGGCACATACATAGCATGCTGGAGACTTACAGAGAAAATGGTAAAGTCAGCTCTCCGGGAGCCTGCCGAGAAAGCCCTACCCTCCGGCTTCACCAGCATGTTCACCGAATTCTCTTTTTTCTAGGAAAGTTTTCTGGCTTTACTTTTCCCTTAGAGAGAAAGCCAAGATATAGCTGATCTTGTCTGCCTCTTTCTATAAGGATGGGTTTCTATGCCAGAGGAAATCCCTTTGCTGTTGAGCTTTGTGAAGGGTGGGAATGCAGGGAATAAATAGTGTGTCCTGCCTCCTATGGGGATCATCTTCCCAGGAAGTGAGAACAGGCAAGAGGTTTTGAATAATAGGAGAGTTATCTGTGTTCCTTCCATCCTTCAGGTTCACCAGTACTATAGTTGTCTCCCAGAAGAGAAAGTTCCGTATGTCAACAGTCCTGGAGAGAAACTGCGAATCAAACAGCTATTACACCAGCTGCCACCACACGACAATGAGGTAAGGGGCTCGTGGGGGCTTATGAAGACCTCCTTTAGAACCTTCTGTAGAATTATTTTCATCATCAAGATGCTGGGATCAGTGAGATCACCAAAGAAAAGCTCTGGTAATTTGTTTTAGGTTTTTGCTTCTTTATTTGGAGCCAAAAGAAATGGCTGGCCATCTTCTGGAGTTACCAAAAAGCAGATTCTCATTATGAACTGGATTCGCCTCTGTGCCTGGCACTAGAAGCTATTTGGGGGTAACCAGGGAGCACTAAAATTTTAAAACTCAAGCCCAGGTTTTCTTAGTTTAAAAAAATGTGCTGGTTGCCTAAGTACATTAGATGATTGAGATTCCTTGGGCCGATTCAAAACCTGACTAAACTTGGTGACTCTCTTGAATTTTCAACATCATTTCATATTAAATGAGTCTGCAAGTTTTCCACGTTATGCTGCAATAAAAGTTACGTGTCCAGATTTGCAACTCTGAACATCTGGGTTTTTATTGTTTAACGTCCGAGTTGCCAGGGTCATCATTTGTACTATTGAAAGGATGGCTTGCAGGCTGTACTTGTTCTGAACCCAGACATAGCTCTGTAGAAGGCATTTCTTATCTTTGAAGTCAAGTGGATTGTAAAGGGAAGTTTGTAAATACAACTTTTAAGAGATTGTCACACTTGAGAGGTTTAGATTTGTAAACTACAAATTAATGTTTAAGTGTCTGGCTTTAAAAAAAAATAGTAACCCTATAGCATTGAACTGTCCACTCAACTCTGAATGCTTTTTCAACAATAACAGTTTAAATTGAAAGTAAAAATAACCCCTCTGGAGAGGTGGACACCAAATTTCTACCAACTGCACCTACCCATGAGCTCCATCCCAGGGAAAATGAGTGAATGTCTTTTGAATCTCTATATCCCCACATTTAAATAAAAAGAAACAATTCAAAAGTCACAGAAATAAATTTGAGTAAGTGTACCAAAAACTTAGAAATGGAGACAGCCTGGAAGGAGCCAAATTCTTCTTTCCTGTTGCTTATTTCAGACGTCCTAAAACAAATATAAATAATGCTTTCTCCTTTAAAGCTGAGAGCAAGCATTGTAACCCGATGCCCAGTTAACTAATTTGGAAGTGAAAATGCGGGTTTTTACAAGCAGGAGGGGTGTGCCTTTCTTTAAAAGCATGTCCATAAAATGTCAGTGGTGTAACATAATATTCTGGGCTGTGCAGGTCACTGCAGTTCTCTCCGGGATGTCCACATGAAGACTTGAACAAAACACACACAATTCCTTTTATTTGATAGAGAGAAGTGATCTGCTCTTCTCTCCTTGTAATGGCTTCTTCTGTATACAGTTAACTCTGGTTTCATGAAAAGAGACCATTGAAATTCCTTCTTCTATTGGTGACAATTCCTTATATGTGACCCACTGATGGCTTTGCTTTAGCCCATTGACACAACCATTTTGAGGACAAAGGGTCAATTCTAAAGTAAATATTTGGTCAATTTTTCCTTTTACTCAGATAAGACAATTTTGATATATACCAGTTGCACTGGTTTTCAAATTGAGATGCAAAAATCTAGTTCAAAACTTTCCCTCTTCCCATCTGTGTGACATAATCCTCTGAGCTAATCCATTAGCTTTTTCTGATGCTCAGATTGCTCTAAAGGAAGACAGGAGAGAGAACTAGGACCATATTTCCTGAAGAAAGGTAGATATACAACCTCACATGGTAGGTGGCTAGGATAGTAAATAAAATCGTACCACTTAACAAGAGTCCATTTTAAATTGTGTTTGATTCCCCATAATTGAGTGATTGAATAGTCAAGGAGAAAATTGCGATTTGGTGCACACCCATATTATTATCTTCACTTTTAATTAAAAGCATTAAAAATCTGTATTTCACAAGCAAAATTATACAACTAGAGTCTATCAAGGTGGTTTTATTCTTACTATTTTAGAATCTATTTTATATTTATATTTATAAATATATATTTATATATATATTTATAAATATATAATCTATATTTATATATTATATTTACATTATATTTATATTTTATAATCTATTTTTTGCAGGTGATATTGATGTTCTATTTATAGATTTAATGTTGTCATTTTCTGTAAATGTATTCAAGGGGGGGAGTGAGTTTTAGAAACCTTATTAAGTAAATAATAGTTTATGAATATGACAAAATTCCCAAAGTGTACATAAATAAGGAAGAGAATGGGAAATACAGAGTTGGAATGTCTTTAATGTCCCTCTTTTAATTCTGTTTTTAACAAAGGGTAAAGTATATGATGTGAATTGCCCCATTAGCCAAAGCCCAACAGGCAGCCCCTTCTCAGCTACACACAGATAAACACGCAGTGGCTTGTGTGAAGCAATGTGGGAATCCCTGGACTGACAACTCCAAGCATTTGACTCCCGCTTCAGCCAGAATGAGCTGGGAAAACAAGCTGTGAGCACATGGATAGCTGTTCTGGCTCACATGTTGGATGGTACCCTGTGCTGTCAATGATCACTTCCATGGACACATGAAAGTAGTAGTGTTAGTGCCCCACCATTAATCTGAAAGAAGAAGAAACTCCCAGATCTTGACTGGCACCAGAGCTGTCCCTGATGATTCTAATCTTAGTGTGGGGAACAGGATGGGGTAGTTACAGAACCGCTAACCTGCCCAAAACTTAGACTCCAGAGTTTAGAGCCCTAGTAAGCTGTTTTGACTGTAGAGATTCACTTTCAATTGTCAAGCAGGCTTGTATAGGCACGGCCTTTGAAACTAAATAAAAGTGTCTTTAATGAGAAGAGTCTGAAGCATGGACTTTGGGACTCCTGAGATGCATGGGTGACCTCCTCTTTACCATCTTTTCAGGTTCGGTATTGCAACTCCCTGGATGAGGAAGAGAAGAGGGAGCTGAAACTGTTCAGCAACCAGAGGAAGCGTGAAAACTTGGGTCGTGGGAATGTCAGGCCCTTCCCAGTTACCATGACAGGAGCTATATGTGAACAAGTAAGTGTGAATCCCAGCATGTGATCAAAATACTCTGGCATTCATTCACCAATTCATTCATTCAGCTGATTCACTGAGTGTTGACTGTGTGCCAAGCGTAGTTCCAGGCTTTGGAGAGACAGCAGTGAAAAAAGAAATTAAAAACTTTCCTTGCCTGGGTTATTTTAAGGGGGAAGATGTCAGAAAACAATGGAAAGAAGGAAGGAAGGAGTGAGAGAGGGACGGTAGAGGAAGAGAAAGAATTTAAAAACACAGCAGGGAAGACTTTGGAAAGGCTGAGCAGTGATGTGCAAAACTGAGGAGCAAGTCTCACAGATCTTGGGGATTAGAGGGGACAGGAAGCTTAGACACCAAGATACGAACAAATCTGTGCTCAAGGAAGAGCATGTTGCCTGATGTGGAAGAGGAAAGGGAGTAAAGAGAGAGGGCTGGTAAATAAAGTCAGAGTTCATGGCGGGCTACATCATTTGGGAGTAGCATGAACCATGGAAGAAGACTGAGCCACTGGAACGATTTGAGGGGAGGAATGACTCGATGGAGTAATATTTTTAAATGAATCCTTTAAAAAAAAAAACAAGAACTTTACCTGGAATCTAGGTCAGTCCCTTTCCCAGGATCACCCCCATCCCAGTGCAATTGAAAGAGGGCAGTCTTTGGATAGAGGGTTCCTTAATAAATTTCTTCTGAATTCTCCCTAAAACTTTGCTGAGTTAAAGAGCCTGGATTTGGTTTTCTCACACTCTTCTGTAGAATGTTCATGGCATAGGTGGGGAAGTTTCAGAGAAAGCAGACTGGGAACCCAAACTGCCTGGGTTCTCCTCACTCCATCTCTCAGCTGCCAGGAGCCTTCCAGTACTGATCTGAGTCCTTCTGTTAGCTCTGGTGAGATTTGAACAACCAACCCCATCTCACTTTGAAGCTCTAAAGGAACCTATCCAGGTATCCTGAAGAGAAGTAAAGAGAAAGGCAGCTACTTGCTGAGAGAGCCATTGGGTGGCCCTTTTTTAAGATTTCAGCAGGATCAGATGAGAGGTTCAGGTAGATAGAGAGAGACATTACTGAATTAACAGAGCCAAAGAACTGGGGACTTAATGGTGGGGTTTGATCCTTGAGAGCCTCCTTTGAGATACAAGTGGTCACTGGTTAAGATGGAAGATTCAGCGTCATCACTGAAGGATGTCTCCCACTCCTCAGTCTGTTCCCAGCTTGGCGGGGACCTTCTCAGGCCAAAGGAAGATCAGGTATTTCATGGGCAGATGTAGAGAGCCATGCAGAATAGAGAAAAGAATATGCAGGCTGAAAGACATAAAATTTGATTTGTGTTTCTGCCAGATGACCACTCATCATGTTACTTTTCTTCCTTTTCATCATCATCTGAAAAATGGACTAACAAATGTCTGTGTCATAGGATTATGGTGAGAATTAAATGGAATGTGTATTAAAGTAATTAAACAAAGAGGTCATGACCTTGAGGTGCCTTGATTTCCTACATAAGCAAACCAACAGCTAAACCAGAATCAGTGCATTAGAATAAAAAGATAAGCATCACCAATCACAAATAGTGAGGCTTTCCCAAATGTGGCAGCCATTTAAACTATAATCAATCAAGTTTCTTCATTTTGTTTCCTTGTTTTCTCTAAGAATCTCTCCCCTATTCCCTGACAGTGGAATATTCCCAACCATTTTTGGTTTGTTGCTGCCCAGTTCAAATCAGTGTTTGCTCATTTGAACTCAAAAACTTTATTGCTCCTCAATTTATCTTTTAATCATATGCATACCCCAGTTCTACTACTGTTATAAAAGGTTGGGCTAGTAAGGTCTGTTACATAATGCTCTTTTTCTCTGTCATGCACTTGAATGAGCTCCAGAAATGGTTCCATGAGACTTTCAATCCAATTTCTGTGAAGTGTTCCTGTTCACCTGGTGTCTGGACATGGTATGGGAAAGATTCAGAGGTGTTGTCTCTACTCTTTAGATTTTCTTCCCATAGCCTCGTCACTGTTGTATAGTTCCTGTGACCCTCATGCCAGCGCCGTAGCCAGCAAACAGGTTAATTGCCTCACATTTTGCTCTTCCCTCAAACACCCATTGTCCATACTTGTTTAATCTCAACATAAACAGAAGCATGGATTATCAGGGTTTCTACCTTGTTCCTTTCTACATAGATCGAGGAACCTTAGAAAATGAGTGAGTAGACCAGGAAGAGATAGGGAAGAATTACTTTCCATGGTATGACCTCAGAGGTAGTGCCTTTCAGTCAAGACTATAAAATCATATTAGAGGATACAGGCTAAATTCATGCTGGAAAGGTATAGAATGAAAAATAGTTAAAGGTGAGTGCATTTTATGTATCCTTCCACTTACTATTCAGCCCCACCTTCCCCTGGCCCCTTCTAAGGCCCCTTTCCTACTCCCACCACCGTTTCTTCTACGGGTAACCTAGGCTATGCCTCTGCATGGAGTTTGGAGTATCTAAAAGAGGAAATGTTTGCTCTGTTATTTGTCCTCCTGCCTGCAGAGTTCCTGTATGTTCTATACAAGATGAACTTTTCTTTCTTCTCCACCTCTGAGATTCCTTATTTTCTCAGTTAATTTACCTTCATCTTACATGTAGGCCCTAATAAAGGAGGCTGTGGGGAGGTAAAAAAAAACCTGCCTGCCATACAGGAGTAGAGTGACAGTGAGTGCTGGTGGCAGTGGTTGTTTGGCATCCAGGTGTGGCTCTGAGAAAAAGGCTGGTGTCCCTATTGACCTTTCTATTTGTCTCACAGTGTGGAGGGCAGATTAATGGTGGAGACATTGCTGTATTTGCATCTCGCGCTGGCCACGGTGTCTGCTGGCACCCACCATGCTTCATATGCACTGTCTGCAACGAGCTCCTGGTGGATCTGATCTACTTTTACCAAGATGGGAAGATATACTGTGGTAGGCACCATGCTGAGTGCCTGAAGCCACGCTGTGCAGCCTGTGACGAGGTCAGAAAACACGTGGGGGGCGGGCCACCCTCTTTCACCCCTAGTTGTACTATAGCCAACACACTGTCCTGGGGAAAGCCAATGTTAGCTCTTCTTACATTAACCCTTTGAAGAGACGCCCAGCTCTCTCTGGTTGCTAGAATGTCCAGTTTGTGGCCCAGTTCACTGAATGTGGCAGTCTGATGTGGAAAGACAGTCCCAGTAGCTGAGGAGATGCCTGTGTAGGGAATGCCTGTGTAGCATTCCCCTGGCTGGGTCAATTCAGTACCTTTGAACTTCTGCCCCAACTCCAGGAAGTAACCCTCAGCAGTACTGTGTTTTTATATCTTAAAATAGTTCCATTTCCCAAGAGTTGATGGAATAGATTAGTTTGAGAAGAGAAGAAAATGGGTAGCATTATTTGATTTTCCCATGATTTACAATATTTCTCATGAGGACTCAGAAGGCAGATGGCTACTCCCTTTGTGTATTTCTGCCCTGCACTCTGAAAATTGAATTTACTGCTCCAGGTAGAACAGCAGACTAGAATGCATGACCCATGCCTGGTGTCATCAAAAGCACTCCCAAGTATGTAAGTTGAAAGACTAGAAAATCTGGTTGTTCAAAAAATGAGATGCCCAGATGTTTAATCTTGGTCACTTTTATGGAATAATTTGGGAAATGTTCTTGGGCAAGAGATTCTTTCTATACAGAATAGGTTTTTTGTTCATCTCACCGTGTAAGCAGCAGTGTGGGACCCTGAAAACAACAATCCCCTCTTTAGCCAGAGTTCATTTTTCTATGAGTTTATCTTTCTTTCAAACTGCAAACTGTCATCTATGCAGACGTTGATCAGCCTTAACAAATTTGGATTTGAACAGTAGCAGTAATGCCCTGGAGAGTCTCTGGGTAGGTAGTTAGGAAACTAGTTTAGGTCCAAGTCTATGATTTTAGGCAACCACTTTGACTTCATGTCTCAGTTTCCACAACTGGAAATTT